>JACEFZ010027072.1:0-107500 GCA_014155875.1 Cepaea nemoralis | reverse complement strand
AGTGAGGTATGTTCATATCCACATGTAGAGAGTGAGGTATGTTCATATCCACATGTGGAGAGTGAGATATGTTCATATCCACATGTGGAGAGTGAGATATGTTCATATCCACATGTGGTGAGTGAGGTATGTTCATATCCACATGTAGAGAGTGAGGTATGTTCATATCCACATGTAGAGAGTGAGGTATGTTCATATCCACATGTAGAGAGTGAGGTATGTTCATATCCACATGTAGAGAGTGAGGTATGTTCATATCCACATGTAGAGAGTGAGGTATGTTCATATCCACATGTAGAGAGTGAGGTATGTTCATATCCACATGTGGAGAGTGAGGTATGTTCATATCCACATGTGGAGAGTGAGGTATGTTCATATCCACATGTGGAGAGTGAGGTATGTTCATATCCACATGTGGAGAGTGAGGTATGTTCATATCCACATGTAGAGAGTGAGGTATGTTCATATCCACATGTAGAGAGTGAGGTATGTTCATATCCACATGTGGAGAGTGAGGTATGTTCATATCCACATGTGGAGAGTGAGGTATGTTCATATCCACATGTAGAGAGTGAGGCATGTTCATATCCACATGTAGAGAGTGAGGTATGTTCATATCCACATGTAGAGAGTGAGGTATGTTCATATCCACATGTAGAGAGTGAGGTATGTTCATATCCACATGTGGAGAGTGAGGTATCTTCATATCCACACTTGGAGAGTCAAATATGCACACACTTGAGTGAATAACGTTAGGCTCACGCATTCAATGTGCATATTAAACTATTATTAGGGGCGTTCATTTGAAACCCGTTCCAATGGCTTTATTACAAAAGCATGACAGAAATATTAACACGTGTGGTAGAATTAAAACGCATTCATTTTGAATGAATTATGCACCATGGGTTGGTCTGAAGAAATCGCCGTAGGCATTCAGGCAAGCATCCCATTGCTTAGGTAGACGGCGAATGTCGTCCGCAAAAAATGATTGGGTTGCTCTCTGAACCAAGTGTTTACCGCGTTCATTACGTCTGCATCTGTGTGAAATTTTTGCCCCTTGAGAGCTTTTTATTAGAGGTCCGAACACATGAAAATCACATGGTGCACAAAGCAGGACTATAGATTGGATGTTGCAGAATTTCCCACTTCTTCCTTGCTAATGCTTCCTGCACAATCTTTGCGACATGCGGACAAGCATTATCGTGCAACAAAATCACACCGCGAGAAGGCATGCCGGGTCATTTATTCTTGATGGGTTTTTGCAGCTTGTCTAGTGTTTAGCAAGTAGTGGGTAGAGTTGATGTTGACACCAGATTTTTTAAAGTAGGCCAACAATAGCCCTTTCATGGTAAAAAAATGCGCCCAGCATAACCTTACCAGCGGAAACCTGTAACTTGAATGTTTATGCTTTTGGTGATCCAGCATGGTTCCATTGCATGCTCTCTCTCTGTATGTCTGTCTCTCTCTCTCTCTCTCTCTCTCTCTCTCTCTCTCTCTCTCTCTCTCTCTCTCTCTCTCTCTCTCTCTCTCTCTCTCTCTTGCTGCTCGGCTCAAAGTGGTGACACCATGATTCATCGCCTGCCACTATACGGAAGAGAAATGCATCATCATCCACTCTGTAACGCAGCAAGTGGTTCAAATACCATCCCATGCGTTCCTCTTTTTGGTGGTCGGTCAACATCCGTGATACTCACTGTGAACACACCTTTTGATATTGCAGTTTCTTACGAACGACCTTTTGAATTGTCCCAATTCACACATCAAATTCTTTCGCTAGCGAACGTATGCTTCGACAAAGGTTCACCTGTACTGCTGCATCAATTTTGACGATGGTTCTTTTCTGTTGCAACAATATGCGCTTGACCCGGCTGTCGAAGATCTGTCGTGAACTGAACGTCCTTTCCGAAACATTCGTGCCCAGTCTGTCACTGTTGTCTTCGACACACATTTGTTACCGTACGCTGCCTGCATTATTTGATGAATATCCACTGGTCGACATCTTTCAAATGAAAGAAACTGAATCACCGCTTCTTGAGCTTCTTTGGACGGATTTTGGATCAACCCGGCCATTTTCTTAACGGTCATATACAGAACCTATGTATCATGGGACGATAAAGCTTTCATTCATGGTTCAGTTCTTAACACGTGACTGTCACATGATCATGTTCAACGTACGCAATTACGCGCGGTGCGGCACGAGCGGATTTCAAATGAACGCCCCTTACAGAATATTTTTTGTTTTGGTGCTCGCTCGCTTTGAACTCAAGCGTAGTCCATACACACTATGTATAGTAGTGATGGACTGAATTTTGTGTGTGGATTAGCTTTCCCTATTAACAGTGTCCCTCGCCATCTGGCGAACCCACTACGACTTCAGGGGTAATTTTCGTCCCCAAATCAAGAACGACAGGTCAACATTTTAGTTCCGCTGTCCGGTGTAGGGGTTGAACCGCTTATCTCGGCATCAGCACACCGGATGTTTAAGAACACGCGTTCTTACCCATTCGGCCATGCGGACCTGCAAAATATATCTACAGCACGTGGTGTTCCCAAGCGGTCACCCATCTAAGTACTGACCACGCCCGACGTTGCTTGACTTCGGTAATCGATCGGACGAGAACCTGTTTTTCAACACGGTAAGGCCGTAGGCCTATTAGAATATGACTTCTGCCCTCGTGCGATGTCAGTTTAGTATTTCTAAAATAACAATTTAATCTCCAGTCAATTGTATCAACATCTGTGGCAAATCTTCAACACAATATATATTGCTCTATAGTCAACACAATAGACTATACTATATTCAACACAACAGATTGTACTACACTCAACAGGCTGCACTACATTAAACACACTGTGCCACATTCAACACTGCATATTGAATTACATTCAAGACAACAGACTGTGCTACATTACACACAGCAGACTGTGATACATTAAACACAACATATTGCACTACATTCAACACAGCAGACTGTGCTGCATTCTACACTACATATTGAAGTATGTTCAACACAGCAGACTGTTACATTCAACACAACATATTGAACTACATTCAATACAACAAACTGTGCTACATTAAATACAACAGACAACATGTCAGTCAAATTGAGAATGTCTCCCAAAGTTAGAGGGGAATTAACGTTAATGGACTAAACTCTCAATCAACAGAGATTGTGTTGTGTCACTAAAACAATGCAAGTGACATGGATGGTTTCCTTCTGTAAACTCATGGATCTATCTCAAATATGCAGAGTGTGTGATGTCTGTTTGCGCGTGCATGTTCGTGTGCTAGCAATCTCATTTGTTAGTGAAATAATCAGTAAATTAGACAGTTAGTTACATAGCTGGCTAGCTAACTAGTTAGTTAGTTAGTTAGTTAGTTATTTGTTAGTTAGTTAGTTAATTAGTTAGTGAGTGAGTTGGTTAGTTGGATAGTTGGTTAGTTAGTTAGTTAGTTAGTTAGTTAGTTAGTTAGTTAGTTAGTTAGTTAGATAGTTAGTTAGTTAGTTGGATGGATGGATGACTGGTTGGGTGGCTGTTTGGGTGGTTGGTTGGTTGATTGGTGGCTGGCAGGTTGGTTGGTTGGTTCGTTGGTTGGCTGGTTGGTTAGTTTATTGGTTGGTTGATTGGTTGGTTTGTTGGCTGGTTGGTTGGCTAGCTGGTTGGCTGGTTGTTTGGTTGGTTATTTATAATGTATAGAAACATTGTGTAGAAACTGGTGAAAGTGGAGATGTGGTGTGAATATCGTGGACAGTGAAGATTGTGGGAATATAGTGGACAGTGAAGAATGTTGTGAATATCGTGGACAGTGAAGATTGTGGGAATATCGTGCACAGTGGAGAATGTTGTGAATATCGTGGACAGTGAAGATTGTGGGAATATCGTGGACAGTGGAGAATGTTGTGAATATCGTGGACAGTGAAGAATGTTGTGAATATCGTGGACAGTGAAGATTGTGGGAATATCGTGGACAGTGAAGAATGTTGTGAATATCGTGGACAGTGAAGATTGTGGGAATATCGTGGACAGTGAAGATTGTTGTGAATATCGTCGACAATGAAGAAAGTTTTTAATATAATGGACAATGGTGAATTATGTGAATATCGTGGACAGTGAAGAATGTTGTGAATATCGTGGACAGTAAAGAATGTTGTGAATATCGTGGACAGTAAAGAATGTTGTGAATATCGTGGACAGTAAAGAATGTTGTGAATATCGTGGACAGTAAAGAATGTTGTGAATATCGTGGACAGTAAAGAATGTTGTGAATATCGTGGACAGTAAAGAATGTTGTGAATATCGTGGACAGTAAAGAATGCTGTGAATATCGTGGACAGTGGAGAATGTTGTGAATATCGTGGACAGTAAAGAATGTTGTGAATATCGTGGACAGTAAAGAATGTTGTGAATATCGTAGACAGTGAAGAATGCTGTGAATATCGTGGACAGTAAAGAATGTTGTGAATATCGTGGACATTGAAGAATGTTGGAATATCGTGGCCAATGACGAATGTTGTGAATTGTAAGGACAGTGAATATTGGAATATCGTGGACAGTGAAGAATATTGGAATATCGTGGCCAATGACGAATGTTGTGAATTGTATGGACAGTGAATATTGGAATATCGTGGACAGTGAAGAATGTTGGAATATGGTGAACAGTGAAGATTGTTGTCAATATGGTGAACAATGAAGAATTTTGAAATATCATGGACAGTGAACAATGGTATGAATATCGTGGACAGTGAAGAATATTGTGAATATCGTGGACAGTGAAGAATATTGTGAATATCGTAGACAGTATTGCTGAGTTGTTGAGTTGAGGTAAGAACCTACATCAATGCACTCAGGAACTTCCCATACGTGCTCCGTCCACTCCTTCGGCAGCCAGCGAAGAGTCATACTCCTAATCGATCTAACAGCTATCTGATTTAAGGTTCTCCTGGTCTTCCCTCTCAGTTTTGAGATTCTTCCAGAACCCCTTCCTATCCCCTGCAATCTCATTCTTTCCACATACGGTTTTTCAATCTGTTCCCCCGCCTTCTCCACCTGGACCCACAAGCGCACGACCACCTCCCCCTTGACCATCTACCCCCGCAACCCAGCATGGCGAGGGCAAAATATCCATAAATTATCACAATCTGTGACCTCATCCTCATCCTCAGTAGTAGGGGAGCTGATAACTAAGTAAATTTTCTGGATTGACCTTGCTAGATTACAAAGGCAAAAAAAAGGAGGTGCGGAAGGTGCCGGGAGGTGCGGATTGATAGCAATCTAGCTCGGTTGGGGTTAGGGTTGTTGTCAGGGTTATGGATTAGAGTTAGGGGTCAGGGGTTAGGGTTGGGTTTAGGGGTTAGGGTTAGGGGATAGGGTTAGGGTTTGCTCTGTCCGTCTACGTCGTGGTATAATGCATCAATGTCCAGCGATTAGTGACCACTTGGTGGGTCCTCGAGAATTGACCACTAAGCCGAGTATCGAGATAGGGTTAGGCTTAGGGTTAGGGTTAAGGTTGCGATTAGGGTTAGGATTACGGGTTAGGGTTGAGGTTAGGGTTAGAGGTTGGGTTGTTAGGGTTAGGTTTATGTTTTGTATACGATCTTCCCGGCCCCCTCGGGATATAATTCATCAGTGTCGCAGAGTCAGGGTGTCCAGCGATTAGTGACCACAAGGCCGGTCATTTACGAGTGTGTGTGGTGGGGCAAAGCGATTCGAATCTTAGAGCCACTAAGGGTGTCATATGAAAATTGTAATAAGTAAAAATGTAAATATGACGGGTATATGACGGGTAGTGGGTCGTAGTGGCCTATACATTATCATCTTAAAGCTTACACCTCTTCTAATGAAAACCTTAAAAAGGTAAAGATGGCCAGTAGTAAAGGATTTAGTGGGTATGACTTAGTGTTATTCGTTGTTAAGGGGTGGTTGAGTGGCCTAGTAGCAAGGTAAGTGCTTCCGAACACTATCATCATAAGGTTTACAACTCTTCAAATGAAAACCTTAAAAAAAGTAAAAAAGTGGTTAGTACTGGTTGTAGTGGGTATGGCTTTGTGATATTCGTTGTTAAGGGATGGGGTGAGTGAATGGGTAGCTAGATAAACGCTTCCGGATAATATCATCTGGTTCGAATCCCAGCGGGGAGGTCGAGACGGTAGAAGAAATATTGATAATGTTTTGTTACTTAGTTGTGATGGAGAGCTCTGTTGTTATTAACCCGCTACGTTTTGAAAAGGAGAGGTGGTGTGCAGGGGTAACGACTGTGACTAGTTGATACCCCAGACGCCGTAGAGGTGACAGGTTTGAATCTCGGTACAGTGCCGTTGATAATATTAAGAGTCATCAGCGAGTGGGTGGCTTGTTGATCATACGGGTTAGGGTTAGGGCCGCCTTGGCCGGTCGTGTCGCCGCCGCCACAAGTCCTATCACCCATGAAAACCACAGACATTTGATTTCACCATTGTACCTACACTCAAAAAACTAAAACATAACATAAAAATACAGAACACAATATGTCCATAAACTACGCCATCTGTTATACCCAAAAAAAAAAAATCAATATTCATCCACATAGCGGTTAATCCAGGGGCTTATCTTCACCGTTATGAACGAGTCGGGTTATTAATATGACTAATATCTCCACCATTGCAAATAGTTCGTAATATTAATAAAAGTCCATATAAATGGTGGTAGGGGATTAAGGGCTTAACGCCTAGTGTCGGGACATCCACAAGAAATCAATAGCACCACTACCCTTGCTTCCTCTCATAATTGCCGGTTGGGGATTATGGGTTAGGTGTATGTGACCTTATTCAGTTAAAACATGTGATATGAGTAGGAGATATCACAAGCAGTATCAGCATGTGCCGCTCCGATCTTAAATATCAGTATTTCGTTATTCTTGTGACTTTGAAAACTCTTGTGGTTTGAAAAAGAATTATGTATTATGTTATTGGGAGGTGTATATAGATTGACCAATATGTCATGTTGATACACATCACCGCTGTCAGTGCATCGTAGCTGTGTTGTGAATTGTCGCCTATTACATCCCCGCATGTGAAAACAATCAAACATATTTCATATCAACTCAATAGTCATGCCTCTATATAGCTGCACTGCGTACTTGTCTAGAGTCCACGTTAGGAAAGTATTGTATGTTTGTGTATACTCATTAACCATTGCGTATAGATATGTGTAGTATTATTGGAAAGCGTCTGTTATGTATACCGTATCAGAGTGTGTTGCCTTACATATCTGGTATAATGTCTATATGTCTGTTATGCTATATGGGTTGGTCTATTGCCATGTGTTATGTGGAGGGAGATTCATATGTCTGTCTAGTGAAATGTTTTACCTGTTTCCCTCAGAAGCCACATCTCCACTGTCATTAGATGCTTTTCAGCTTGTCTGCCCATTGTCCTCGCTTCACATCCATACAGTAATACATGTTCTGTGTAATGCTTAAACACTCTTTTGCTCCTTGTAATTGACATTTTTATATTAATCAGTATGTGTTCCAACGTCCAAAAGACTATCTTCAACATATCGAGTATTGGTCTCGCCTCTTAAAAACAACTCCTTCTTGTGTTCTCTTGGCTACTTTTTCCCCGTTTCAAGCTTCATGTCTCTACTCGTCTGTATTAGTGTGTTAAAAATAAACCAACAGCTCAAAATGTAACGCATACAAGCCGATACATGGATATTCAGGTTGTTTTAGCACTTCTAAACATCGACCAGTCAAGGCGGGTCAAAAATGCTAAGGTACCTCACTTTTGTGAAGTTGTGTCGACAACAGACTTGTGTGTGTGTGTGTGTGTGTGTGTGTGTGTGTGTGTGTGTGTGTGTGTGCGTGCGTGCGTGCGTGCGTGCGTGTGTGTGTGTGATGTGACAACTACGATGTCTGACTTTCATTGTGTATCTGACCTGTTGTTCGTGTCACTACAATACTTCGTTCACGTTTGGCTTACAAGTATGCCGGGTGTTGGTATTAGAATTGATTCACATTTTGTATTAGACAAGCACCAATTGACTGGCGAGTATACGGTAGGCGGGGTTTACTTTATGTATTATATAACCCGCCGGTCTCTCTGGCCTAGGGGTTACACCACTTTTTCAGTAATCCCGTTTATCACGCAGAGTTTTATAGCGGGCGAGAACTGGGAGCGGTTCGTCCCCCGCTGGTGACTTGCGGGATAACTGAGCCGGCCGCTCAGAAAGCAATGGCAAACTACTGAGCGTAATATTACCAAGAAATCAACAGACAGCTGAAAGGTGCTACTGTTGACAGCGATGTCCTGTAAAAAGGATATGCGAATTAACAAAAAAAAAATTATATAACCCACTCACCACCTCTCACTCACTTTGTGATTTACACAAGAACGATGAAAGAGCGAATCTTCAGTTTTGTGTTTATTCAACTGCTATTTGCCTTCAAGTGTAGAAAAAGGGAGTCACCGTGGCGAAGTGGTCAAGCCGCTTGACTTCAGGCTCCGGAGGTTGGGGGTTCGATTACGGGCCGCGTCCTTCGGTTCACGAGTTAAATTTTTCGGAGACTCCTGTGGGTCGTCGCTAAAGCTACGGAGTTCGTGCTTTGTGCGACGATTTCCGCGCCTCGGAAAGAGAAGGAGCCACATGGGATAACATTCCGGCGCAATTAAGTCGACCCTGTCGACTTTTAAGCGACTTTTTAGTAGAAAGTTTGCCAGTAACCTGTTTGTTTCAGTATCCACGACAATCAGCCATGTGTGTGTGTGTGTGTGTGTGTGTGTGTGTGTGTGTGTGTGTGTGTGTGTGTGTGTGTGTGTGTGTGTGTGTGTGTGTGTGTGTGTGTGTGCGAGTATATAGCGGATATCTCTTCCAGATCTTGGACAATTACAGCTACCATGTAAGAATTATCAACTATTTGTTTACCCAGACATCCATTGTAAACAATATCATTATTCTGCCATAAGATGCAACAGCATCTGCCATAAGATGCAACAGCATCTGCAAAGATTTTATTGGCACTTGAAACATAACACAGACTTGGAATAATGGTTCGGGATTGATCGGTTTACTAGACTAGTGAGCAACGCAGCTTGGTGTTTGAGTATTTAACTTACTAAACTAACCAATATCGTGTTATCTACCTTTGGTGAAAAATATAAAGCTTATTATATTCAACGCCATACTCAGCGTATCGCTGTGAACGTGTTTCAAGACGAATGTTGATTATCTCACTAGCAAACTACGAGCGAACGTGCCTAAAATATAAAAAGATGTCTACTGGGCATTCATCTGCGAACCACTTATGTGCAAGTTGTGGGGAAAACTTCACTAAAAAACGCAGTCTGCTTCGCCATATTCGGACCAGTCACAATACCAAGGAGCAAATCTATTCGTGTCACACTTGTGGTCATCATTTTAACAGAAACGACAATCTACAACGCCACATTAGAAAGGAACTCACTACACCAGGAATATTATTCAGTGTAATACCAACAGATACCTCAACACCTTCTTCAACAACACTACGTAAGAGACCCATGGCTACTAATTGTGATGTCGCAGTCAGCTGTAAGAACACTAAACAAGACGAAACTCCAACCCAGTCAGTGATACACAACCAACGATAATGCGGATTCGATACACACTCTTCCAGAAGATATCAGACAAGTATACACTGACAACTGGAGTAGTCTCAAAACACATCACAAGATCAATACATACAACTGTCATTACATTTTGTATTAGTCCACAGACAAGCCGACCTAAAGACTGGACAGAGACCTGGTACAAAGTCTTTACAAGTCAAGTTAGCATATTCAAAATCAACTTTAATTATCATACAGTACTTAGGCATAGCGAAACACACGCGCTTCGATTTTATCACGCTTCTGCTAATAACGCCGCTGTGTTATAACTCCCACAACTAATCAAAAATAGACAAAACTGTGACGCTTTTATCAAAACATTACCTTACCTACCCTATGAAACAACGCCCAAATACCAAGTACACTACAGAGATGATTCCAGCTATAAGTTTTTATCTCTATCATATCCCAGAATTAGCGATCGCTTAATAAATAACCAACTTTTATGTCTAAGGTTGGACACACCCGTTCATGGTGCGTATATGATCATACCATGTATAACAGCCCATATGGTGTGAATATCATGGACAGTGGAGAATGGTGTGAATATCGTGGGCAGTGGAGAATGGTGTGAATATCGCGGACAGTGGAGAATGGTGTGAATATCGTAGACAGTGGAGAATGGTGTGAATATCGTGGGCAGTCAAGATTGTGGGAATATCGTGGTCAGTGAAGAATGGTGTTAATATCGTGGACAGTGGAGAATGGTGTGAATATCGTGGGCAGTGGAGAATGGTGTGAATATCGTGGACAGTGGAGAATGGTGTGAATATCGTAGACAGTGGAGAATAGTGTGAATATCGTGGACAGTGGAAAATGGAGTTAATAGCGTGGAAAGTGGAGAATGGTGTTAATATTGTGGACAGTGGAGAATGGTGTGAATATCGTGGGCAGTGGAGAATGGTGTGAATATCGTGGGCAGTAGATAATGGTATGAATATCGTTGGCAGTGGAGAATGATGTGAATACCGTGGACAGGGGTGATTGGTGTGAATATCATAGACAGTGGAGAATGGTGTGAATATCGTGGACAGTGGAGAATGGTGTGAATATCGTAGACAGTGGAGAATGGTGTGAATATCGTGGACAGTGGAGAATTGTGTGAATATCGTAGACAGTGGAGAATGGTGGTAATATCGTGGACAGTGGAGAATTGTGTTAATATCGTGGACAGTACAGAATGGTGTGAAAATCGTGGGCAGCGGAGAATGATGTGAATATCGTGGGCAGTGGAGAATAGTGTGAATATCGTGGGCAGTGGAGAATGATGTGAATGTCGTGGACAGTGGAGATTGGTGTGAATATCGTAGACAGTGGAGAATGGTGTGAATATCGTGGGCCGTCAAGATTGTGGGAATATCGTGGGCAGTGAAAATTGTGGGAACATCGTAGACCGTGGAGAATGGTGTGAATATCGTAGGCAGTTGAGAATGGTGTGAATATCGTGGACAGTGGAGAATGGTGTGAATATCGTGGGCATTGGAGAATGGTGTGAATATCGTGGGCAGTGGAGAATGGTGTGTTTACCGTGGACAATGGAGAATGGTGTTAATATCGTGGACAGTGGAGAATGGTGTTAATATCGTGGACAGTGCAGAATGGTGTGAATATCGTGGGCAGTGGAGAATGGTGTGAATATCGTGAGCAGTAGACAATGGTGTGAATATCGTTGGCAGTGGAGAATGATGTGAATATCGTGGACAGTGGTGATGGGTGTGAATATCATAGACAGTGGCGATTGGTGTGAATATCGTGGGCCGTCAAGATTGTGGGAATATCGTGGTCAGTGAATAATGCTAAGAATATGGTGGACAGTGAAAATTGTGGGAATATCGTAGACAGTGGAGAATGGTGTGAATATCGTAGGCAGTGGAGAATGGTGTGAATATCGTGGACAGTGGAGAATGGTGTGAATATCGTGGGCATTGGAGATTGGTGTGAATATTGTGGGCAGTGGAGATTGGTGTGAATATCGTGGACAGTGGAGAATGTTGTGAATATCGTAGACAGTGGGGAATGGTGTGAATATCGTGGGCATTCAAGATTGTGGGAATTTAGTGGACAGTGAAGAATGTTGTGAATATCGTGGACAGTGAAGAAGGTTGTGAATATCGTAGACAGTGAAGATAGTGGTAATAGTGTGGTCAGTGAAGCATGTTGTGAATATCATGGACAATGAAGATGGTGGGAATATCGCAGTCAGTGAAGAAATTTGTGAATATCGTGGACAGTGAAGATGGTGGGAATATCGTGGACAGTGAAGAATGTTGGAATATCGAGGTCAATGGAGAATGTTGGAATATCGTGGTCAGTGAATAATGTTGTTAATATCGAGGACAATGAAGAATGTTGGAATATCGTGGACAGTGAAGAATGTTGTCAATATTGTGGACAATGAAGAATGTTATGAATATCGTGGACAGTGAAGAATGTTTTAAATAACGTGGACAGTGAAGAATGTTTTTAATATAATGGACAATGGGGAATGATGCGAGTATCGTGGACAGTGAAGAATGTTGTCAATATCGTGGTCAATGAAGAATGTTGTGAATATCGTGGAAAATGAAGAATGTTGTCAATATCGTGGACTATGAAGAATGTTGTGAATATCGTGGACAGTGAAGAATGTTGTGAATATCGTGGACAGTGAAGAATGTTTTTAATATAATGGACAATGAGGAATGATGTGAATATCGTGGACAGTGAAGAATGTTGTGAATATCGTGGACAATGAAGAATGTTGTGAATATCGTGGACAGTGAAGAATATTGTGAATATCGTGCACAGTGAAGAATGTTGGCAATATCGTGGACAGTAAAGAATGTTGGAATATACATATAAGGTATAGGTGCCGGTTGTTCAGAAAGCAATGGCAAACTACTGAAATTAAAGTTTGCCCAGGAGTCACAAACAGCCAATAATGCTGTGGATGACTGCTACGTCCAGTGAAGGACATGCAGCTACAAAACTACGCAGACTAAATAACTCAAGATTTGGTTATTTACTTTTTCTAAAGTGCAGAATTTGACATTTTATAAAAGTTGAAAGCCACCATAAGTCTGTAGGGTTTATTACATCATTCACAATTTTTATTACATGACAGTCATGGTGACACTATTTTTGCTTTTGAGAAAATGTATCATATTGTTAAAATGGCTTTAGGAGGAAGAATGGGAAAGAGGAGGCGAGGAGGGGGCTGGGGTGGAAAAAGAGGCAGGACGAAAAGGGAGTTAAAAGGTTTTCATTTGAATTTTGCTTTCTCGCGGTGGCTCTCGAAATAACAACACGAGTTAGCCCCCTTAGCAAAGAAAAAATCAAGAGCAGTTATCTGCCCTTGGCGTATGTGTTTTGGTCACAATTTCTGAAAAGGGCAAAACCGTATTTTCTATTTGTCTATGTAAAATTATAAAAAGACACACAAACTTTAATATCTCGGCTTAGAATTGACCTACATACTTGAATAAGGTACCGCTGACATTGTTCTTTCAAGAGGTATCCAGTTATGCAGGTTATATAATTGAAAAGCAATTTATAAAATGTTACTAAAGTGGCAAATGTTTGTCCACCGTGGATGCATGTGAACATATTGTCATTTCCACCATCATGCACACTCTTACGTCTCATACGCTCTGTGTATGACTTATCTGCAATAATTTTCTCCTTTGTCTTTATTCCATTTCTGATATTTGCAATTCAATGCTACACGTTCAGCTGCGACTTGCTCTCAATGTGCATTATCAATGCCTATATTAATCATGTCCCGCTTACACACATCTTTGTATCGTAATAGAGACCGACCCTGAGATGTCTTACCCATCTGTAATTCACCAACAAAGATGTCCTTTGGTATTCTACCATCATCCATCCTCCAATTGTGTCCTATCCATCTAAATCTACGAAGACTGAGCATGGAATATACCGTCAAACAACCTGATCTTTCCAATACTGCAGCATTTGTGATTTTGTCTTGCCACTTAATACCAAGTATTCTTCGCAGACACCGCATATGAAAGCTGTTTAAACGTTTCTCTTGGTGTGAGTAAGTTGTCCAGGTTTCACTGACATAAAGAAGAGTACTAAGGACACAGGCTTTATAGACAAGGACTTTCGTTTTGGCAGTAAGCTTCTGTTCTCCCAGACTCGTTTTGTTAACCTGTTCATTGTTGACGCTGCCTTACCAATCCGGATGTTGATTTCCTGATCTAGGGATACTTTCCTATTTACCTCTGATCCTAGATATGTAAAATGGTCTACTATCTCTAGTTCTTCGTCGTCAATAAAGATTGATAGTACCCCATGTGCATCTTGTGACATAATCTGTGTCTTCTTTTTGCTAATTGTTAAACCAAGTATTCTTCGCAGACACTGCATATGAAGGCTGTTTGTTAAACCAACAGGAGTCTCTGTGGCGAAGTGGTCAAGCCGTTTGACTCGTGCTCCGAAGGTCGTGGGTTCGATTCCGGGCCGCGTCCTTCGGTTTATGAGTTAAATGTTTCGGAGACTCCTGTGGGTCGTCGCTAAAAGCTACGGAGTTCGTGCTTTGTGCGACGCTTTCCGTGCTGCGGAAAGAGACCGAGCCATATGGGATAAACCCGGTGTAATGAAGTCGACCCTGTCGACTTTTAAGCGACTTTTTGTAATTGTTAAACCAAATTCATAACAAGCATTGGATAATGCAGAAAGCAGACGTTGTAATTCTTCCTCAGAGTGTTTCGTAATTGCAGCATCATTTATAAAAAGCAACTCTCTGATCAGTACCCTCCTAATTTTGGTCTTGGCCTTCAATTTCTGAGCATTGTAGAGGCCGCCATCTGAGCGTGAGTGAATGTATATACCACCATCCTGATCACGGAAGGCATATTTCAGTAGAAGTGAAAAGTATATTCCAAAGAGGTTGGGAGCTAGTACACAACCTTGCTTAACGCGACTTTCAATTTCAAACTCTTCTGAAGTTGCACCATCAAACTTGATTATATCCTTCATGCCTGTGTGGAACGATTCCACAATGGACAGAGGAGTTGGTGGGCAGCCAATCTTCTTTACAGCCTTGAACAGACCCTCACGACTGACCAAATCTAATGCCTTTCTGAGGTCGATGAAGGCAATACAAAAATACACAGATGTGAGATATCTTTATAGTTGTTGCAGTCGCTCCAATCGCCCTTGTTCTTGTACAGTGTTATGCTGCTTGAGGTTTGCTGCGTGCACTTCTTTTCAGCGGTGCACTTCTTTTGATCATTGGACCACAGTTTTTCTATATCCCTTCATACATAATTCTGATGTTTCCCTTATCACTTGCATTTTGCATGGACTCACATAACTTGATCCAATAGTCATTTGCACACTGCCTGGCAGCCTTTTGCACATCCTTCCTAGCTTGCTTCAGCTCACTCGGTGTGTTACGCGTTGTTCTTTCCTTGTTTCTTAATAGAGCTATATTCTTTTTATCAATCAAGTGCTGCAGTGTCTGGTTGTTTGCCGCAAACCAGTCCTGCCTCTTATGATCCACAGTTCGGTAAACCCCTACTGCTGTTTTATAAAGAGTTTCCTTAAGTTTACCCCACTTTTCACTTGCTGGACACTTTTCTGACGTATCAGTGAAAGCGTCTTCAAGTTGCTGTTGGAACTCAAAGCGCTTATCAAGATTGTTTGTGTTAATAATATTAATCCTGGGGCTAGATTTGTGTTTGGCTGTGTAGATTCTCTTTGGTCTCAGTCTAACCCTTGCAACAACCAAAGAATGATCCTTATCACAGTCAGCATCGTGGTAACTTCGAGTTAATCATGTTTAGTTCAGATGTTGTCTCCGTGTGATGATGAAGTCCAGCTGATGCCAATGGCCGGGTGTTGGATGTTTCCATGTTACCTTATGCAGCTCTTTTGTTTTAAACAAA
The DNA here is from genome assembly GCA_014155875.1 of Cepaea nemoralis. Lineage (NCBI taxonomy): Eukaryota > Metazoa > Mollusca > Gastropoda > Stylommatophora > Helicidae > Cepaea > Cepaea nemoralis. The sequence continues at coordinate 91,980 of JACEFZ010027072.1, read as the reverse complement.
GGAGTTTGTAATACATAGATCATTTCTGGTGCAATGCTCCAGCAGCCTCTGCCCATTTCATTCATGCGCCCGATGTTGTATTTTCCAAGGCACACTGGCCATGAACTCGAGTCCTTGCCCACACGAGCATTGAAATCATCGAGCATTTAAATGTAGTTGGATTTTGGAGCTACCTTGATCACAGAGTCTAGCTCATAGAACAAATCCTTCATATCGTCATGCATATGCAGTGATAAGGTTGGCACAACCACAAGAGGTTGCAAAGCGCAATAATTCCCATTAGCGAATTCTTCACTGCAAGGCCCACGTCATGTTGCCTTTTTTTCTGCCTGCTCTCTACCCTTCCAAAAAAAGGTGTAATTGTTTTACCTGGGTGACCCTTCTTCATCGAGGCGAGTCTCCTGTAGACCAGCAATATCAATGTTAAGATGATTGAGTTTAGCATCAATCATAGTCGTTTTTCTCACATCGTCAATATTCGTCAGACCAGTGGAAAATCCTGGACACATGGTTCTTACTTTCTGTCACAGTCTCACATAAGGGCGGTACCAACATAAAATTAAGAGAGAGTGGAGAAGGGATAGAACTCCAGCTAAAGGGAAAGAACCGAGTCACTCGAATGCTCGAATAATCAGAGCCTTCTCGAAGGACCGGTCAGTGTGTCCACAGCCCCGTGGACACCGATGGGGCCCGCCGATTGCGGGGTCCACGAGAAACTCGGAGAGAGTTACCACCCGTGTCGGATTGCGACACGTGTGGAAAGGCAGACACGGACTGGACATCGAGGAAGCAACAGGGCTTACCTTAAGGGGGACTTGATAGCTTAAAACCCAAGTGTATTTAGGGGTCTTATGCATATGTTAGATAGCTGATAGAGTTGTTGTAATAATCATGTTTATTGTAAACTCCTGTGATACGCAACTTGCAGATTGCTGGCTTGCGAAAACTCTCTTCGCCAGCTTACTGTAACATAATATAAATAAATGATGTTAGATTGCATATGAACGGAGTTTGTTGCCTTATGAGCCCGAGTTTCATTCCCCTAGATATCTAGGACGGTGACAGGCTATTTGGAGGCAAACCGGTTTTTGGCAAGCACAAGCTTTACTTTCCAGACAGCTCTTGGTTTTGCCAAGTAAAAAAATATATCAACTTTCATACATGACAAAGTCAAAAACTTTGCAGCTATCATCGTATTATCTGTGAATGAGCTATTGTAGTCCCTCTACAAAAATATTTGATATTTGAAATTATGATGATGTTCATGAAATTTGACATTGACATGACTGTGACAATTACATTGACAGTTACTAATTTTTTTGATTCCAACATCAGATTGTTCCGCGAAATATCGTGTGTATGTAACCTGTCCTCCAGCAGTGGCGAGAAAACAGGAAAACAAAACAAGACTACAGTCGAGAAACCAGGAAAATAAGATGAGTGTCATTTCATGCTCATTATATCCCTAAGCGATACTCATCCATGATTCATTGATGTAACATTTTTCTTTGTATTGATTTTTATATATATGCTAATCTCATAACCAAATAAACCTGCTCGTGTAAATTTGAATGTAAACATTAAGGGGGATAACCAACTTTTGTACACCCAGACTAATTTCAAAGGGATTTAATTTCAATAAAGTGAACAATAACTAAAATACAAGATGTCAACATTAGAACAGTGCATTGAATTAGGAATTAGGTTAGGATATACTGAGGAAAAACTTTCAGAATGGGCACAAAAGACACATTCAGAAAATATTGCACGAGAAGACAGAGCAACAGAAAGAGAGGAGAAAAAGATGCAGATGCAAATGGAAGCTGAAGAAAAGAAAATGCAACTGCAGGCTCAAGAGAAGAAGATGCAAATGGAGCTCGAAGCTGCGACCAAGCAAGCCCAATTAAACGCAGAAACACAGATAAAACTGAAACAAATGGAAATTGACTCCAACTTAGAAATGTCAGTAAACAAAATTAGAAGTAAAGAAGATGAACAAAAATACAACAAATATAAAGGCCTAGTCAAGCCGTTTTGTTCAGGAGATTCAATAAGCGCATACTTAGAGAACTTCGAGTGTTTGATGACTTACCATAACGTCGCAAAAGTCGACTGGTCATTTATTCTGATGAGAAATTTGGCATTAGAGCCCTTAAAAGTGATAGAAACAGCTCCACAAGACATGAGGAAAAATTTCGACTATTTAAAACAAAGAATACTACAACATTTTTCACTAGATACAGCAGGCTATCAACTACAGTTCTCAAAATTAACCCCATTACCTAACCAAACTTTCATAGACTACGTGTCTACAGTCCAAGATATTTGTACAAAATGGATAACCTCAACAAAAACAAATAACAACCATGATAAACTGAAGGAGCTAATTATAATTGATAAAATTATTAGCACAATACCAACACCTTTTTCTAAATTTCTAAGGCAAAATTATTGTAAAACTATCCAATAGATAGAAACTAAGGGGAGCGCATATTTTACAGCGAACCGCTATATTTTTCAGTTAAATATGAGCCAAAATGAAACAGCAGCGGTCACAAACACCAAATATTCAAAACCAAATGAAAATAGGTTCAAACAACGCTCTAAGTTCACAAAACCAGTCATGTGTCAGTATTGTCATCTGACACACGAACAGTACTCGATGTGTGACAAATCACCAAATTATCCACATCATCTCCAAATGATAGTGGAAAAACAAAAGAACAAAAGGAACGCATATCAGAGAGCGGTTAAATGTTATTTTTGTTCGAGTTATGGACATTATTCAGGACGCTGTGAAGGGCGAAAGATGATGAAGCAGGCCAATGCCGCATTAATAGACACATCTTCAGATGAAGAAACTGAACAACAGAACGAATGCGACATCCAGAATGAAAGTTCGAGTGAGTTAGGTAATGCAGTAGAAATCATTAACACCATCACTGATAACACATGTAACACCTGCAGAAAATTTCAGCTTGATACAACTTTGTTATGCGGCCACACAATCCCAGTGTCTAACGAAATGGCCAAAGCAGCCTTAACATCAACAGGCAAGTTAAAGTTTGCGACAGGTTTTGTTAATAACAAACAATGTACACTAATACGAGATAGCGGGGCGACTCTTTGTGGAATTAAAAGAACATTAGTTAATGACAAAGACTATACACACAAATACGTAACGTGTCGCACATTCGCAGGCACTATCGAAAGATACCCCCTAGCACTTGCCGAAATTCGGGCACCTGTTATATCAGGACAAGTGCTATGCGCAGTACTAGAAAATCCTGCCGCTGAAATTATCCTTGGGAATCTTCCTAATATAAGATCTTGCTCCGAAAAAGAAATCAGAGAATGGGAACAGAAAAACTGTATCCAAAAACCAAACAGCGATTCCAAAATGAAAAACCACTCGTGCATGTCTCAAACTGCCAAAAGCACAAGGGAGACAGCAGATGACGGAATTCGAAACGAATTCACAGAGGTGCAGAATACAGGGGCGGTTGAATCTTTCAATGATACCATCAAATTAACACCTCGAACTGAGGACGCCATCGATCCACAAAATATTGAGCCTGTAAATGTGCAACAACATACACAATACGCTAATATAGTAACAAGACAAATGACACACAAAACCCACAACGACCAACTTCAGGAGTCGCTACAAATCATTTCACCCAATATTACCACCACCGAGTTTATAGAAGAACAAAAAGCAGATCCAACCCTTTCGCAATACTTTCGACTAGTAGGATTAAAGCCAAAATTGACATGTTGCAAGCCGTAGTTTGGGGTTTCTATTTTTCTTTTCAGTAATACCTGGTGCATTGGGTTTACAGCCTGCGATTCAGATTTTGACGTAGCCCCAAGCACCCATTGAAGCAGACAGGCTGTGGCGGATCAGCACTCAATTGGCCGGGAGCTACCCAGCTTGAGGCGGGCGGTAGCTGATCAGTGACACCTGTAGGTGTCTCCCACCGTCAGAGGCAACCCCTGGCGCCCCATGTCTACGCCAATTGGCAAGGACTTATAACCCGTAACTGCTACCTCACGCTTTGATTCCGAGACCGGATAAGACCAGGGATGGAGTTATACCTCTCCATAGCACAAAGCCTGGGCTAAAATATAGAGACCATATGTTGCCCATGCAGCATGATCCCTCTCTCGGCAACGCATGTTCTCTAAATTGAGCCCGGGCTTTGTGTTATGGTGAGATAACTCCATTTTACAAACTATCGTCTGTCAAGACGGCATGGTGCCAGTCAGTCACTGATATTGTTCGAATGAGGAGTATATTATCTGAACGGTAATCTACGATTTAAAAGGAAGTTCTTCTGTTTGCATTGAAACGGCTGGAATAGCGTAATCAATAATGCTTCGACACATTTAAGCAATCGATTATTGTTCGGTTTGAGTGTGTTTCCGGCGTGAACGCTGATAGAGATGCATTTTTCTTTCAATTTCCTCCATAATTCTCAGGCAATAGTACTTGAACAAATAAATTCCCTGCCGGTGCCACATTTATTGAAAGACAGAAGATCAAGTGGTTTGGCCATAGTCGTTAGAATGCAACACCATCAACTACCATCTCTGGCCTTACATCAAAGATTATCTGCGACGAGACCACGACGACGTCCAAGAAGAAAATGGATTTATGACATCAAAGACATTGTACAATCACACGGAATGACACTATCCAGTGCTGCCCACCGGGCGCTGGAGCGCAAATTATTCCTCCCCACGACGCTTAACGGCAGAAGTGGATGATGATGATGATGATGATGATGATGATGATGATGATGATGATGATGATGATGATGATGATGATGATGATGATGATGATGATGATGATGATGATGATGATGATGATGATGATGAAGTGATAATTATTGTTCGTCGAATGCAGTTTTGTTTTGTTTTGTTTTTTTGTAAACTCTGTAATTGCTAATAAGCAAATGTTCAGTGATGGTCGAATTCGACATCTTATGACCTGTCGACTGCATAGGAATTCTTGAAGATTGACTAACTTTCTTGTCCACCCATACTGGCATGTGTTCAGTTATTCGATGTGCCAATTGTCTTTCCGTTCTACCTGTGTAAGTTGCTTGGCTCTCACACTGGGATTGATAACTGCAGTTTGATTTGGTGTACGGAAACAATATGTTTTTTTTTCTCCACAGATGGAGTAAGTGGTTTCACATATTATTATTGTTTCAAGTCAGTTGTGTATCCGTTTCATTACATCGTCACCTTGAAACGTTTGCTAAAGAAACACTTGAAGTTTGGGAACCGTTGATCCCGTGGAAGTAGGTTTGGGTGGCTGGCAGTGGCTCCTGATGTAACCGGTTGGATACCCATTAGATTTCAGTCTGTTGAAGGGTGTCTAGTTCTTTCTTCAGTGTGTCGTCGGAGCAACTCTTTCTAGCTGGATTAACAGGGTCAGTGCCAAGCCATGTTTATATATGATAGGTGCAAAGCTATTAAAATTCAGGTATTTGCTCGTCCATTTTCCTTGTCGATAGACTGCTCTTTGGATGGTGCCATCCTCTTGACGTCGGATTAGGATGTCAAAGAACGGTAAGGTGTTGTTATGTTCGTGGTCAATAGTCAAGGAAATGTTCTTGTGGATTTGGTTCATGGTGGAGTGGAATGATGGTGGAGCTTGTTGCCTGATCACTGTGAGATAATAATATATCATCCTGGTTTAAGGGAGTCTCTGTGGCGAAGTGGTCAAGCCGTTTGACTCGTGCTCCGAAGGTTGTGGGTTCGATTGCGGGCCGCGCCCTTCGGTTTACGAGTTAAATGTTTCGGAGACTCCTGTGGGTCGTCGCTAAAAGCTACGGAGTTCGTGCTTTGCGCGACGCTTTCCGCGTTGCGGAAAGAGACCGAGCCATATGGGATAAAACCCGGTGCAATGAAGTCGACCCTGTCGACTTTTAAGCGACTTTTTAATATATCATCCGCATACCGGTGGTATAGAAACAGGTCCTTACTATTCGATGCTCTTTGTTATTCTGCCATAATGATGAGCTCTAAAATGAGACCTAGTGGACTTCGCTAGGCTACTCCGTCTATCTGGTAGTAATATTCGTTAAGAATATTGAATTTAATATTAGATTTGCGCGGCAGTGGTAGTTTCTGGAATTTGATGTTGGTAGCCCCAACTGTAGTTTCTTCACTTTTATGCTAATCACAGATTATCTTTACTGTTTCACCAAGGGAAACGTAAGCAAAAAGAGAGACGCCATATGCTTTTGTTTAAGATCAATGATGTCCAGTAGTTCGACCAGCTCAAATGAATCTTTTAGTATTAAGCGGTCGAATGATTGTCGCACTGGTTTAAGAATATCGGCAAGCCATTTAGCCATCCTGTTTTGGCGGAATTGACTATCGATAAAATAGGTCTAAGTGGTACACCAGGCTTGTGCAATTTAGGAAGGCCATAAAGTTGCGGGAGTATGGGGGAAGTGTGTTGTGAGCCCCATGTTGTGAGTAGCTGCGGAGTGGCTTCGCTGATGAATTTAAAAAATCTAAAAGTGTCTTAAGTTCGTTTCTCACCTTTTCATTCTGATTCCCCTTGTTTTGCGATCTAACTCGGAGAATTCAGCCAATTTGTTTGGTTGATCCTTAGTGGTAGTGAGAACTTTCCCATTTCTGTTTATTGTATCTGTCATATTGGTTGATTATACTTTTCAGCTATCTTCCTTGTGGTGCTATAAGGGTCTATGAGGTTTCCTTTCGATACTGCTTCTTCCACCTTTCTTGCTAGGTGGGCTGTATATTGTCTTTTGTCTGCCTTCATCCGATTCTTAACTTCTTTATTAGCTGCTGCATATTTTTCCTGGGCCTCTGGCTTTCGAAGCTCTGATTTTGCTTTTGTTTAAATCAACTTTCTTCCTTCTCCTTTCTTTTATCTTCTCAGGGGTTTTCAGCGTTGTGCACGCTTTGTGATTTCTATCTCTTGTGCTAAGTACTTCCAAACATGGTTCGCTCCAAATGTTTTAGCCTGCCGCCACCAGACAGTACTAACTTCGTCTACTTCCTGTTGTAGAGCCTGGTATTTATTTGAGGCTGTGACAGTGAATTGCTCCTTAATTTCCTGATTTCTGAGGTATCCTACATTGTTTTGGATCCTGTATTTACGGGTATATTATATATCTCTTGAATTTCAGTTTCATTTTACAAATCAAAAGATGATGATCTGCATATACTTCTGCTCCTCTAATTACTTGCATATCTTGTTGACGCGATCGAGACTTCTAGTTGATACAGATATGGTCAGTTTGTTAAACTATTCCAGCTCTGTTATTTTACACTTATCTCCTAATTTGACTGAGTTTCCGCAACAGTTGACAATTCTCTGTGACCTCAGAGTTTCCGAACATCTGATACTTCTCTGTGTTCTCAAAGTTTTCGCAACAATTGACATTTCTCTGTCACCTCAGAGTTTCCGCAACAATTGACATTTATCTGTGACCTCTGAATTTCCGCAACAGTTGACGTGTATCGGTGACCTCAGAATTTCCGCAACATTTGACATTGTTCTGTGTCCTTGAGTCGCTGTAACAATTGTTATTTCCCTCGTCCTGAGAATTTCCGCACCAATCGACATTTCTATGTCTCACGTCTTGAATGTTTCCTAACTCTGACTGAAACAAGAATCGACTGTCCCTTTCAAACTGTCAAAATTTCTCCTTTCTGGATATGTTTCAACCATTCAGCCATCTGCACACTGTTAGTGTATCATTCACACTATTTCGTTGCAAGCCCACCCTGCTTTCTCCCTCTCTTTTAACTGTTGTTTATATACATTAGCAAGTTATCCCGTATGTGGCCAGTCAGTGTTTCCTTCTTCTTTGTCGCCGGTATTCTAATATCCAGTAACATTTAAGTTAAAAATTCCCGATTTTCTTCTTTTGTATATTCGAAATGGCCCATAACTGACAACCGTATGTTGTCACGGTAAATAGTATATCCTCAAATAGTATACTTTGCTTGCTGGTGTTGCTCCTTAGTCTCTTAATTGTATTAAACCAGTGTATTGCTATGGGTGTACTCCATGTAACTTCTTTCGAGCAGACTTCATTGTTGTTAAATATGGGGACATAAATGTTCTATGTTGTCATTGTTGTTAAATATGGGGACAGAACAGAAATGTTCTATGTTGTCATTGTTGTTAAATATGGGGACAGTAATGTTCTATGTTGTCATTGCTATAATATAAGGGGACAGAAATGTTCTATGTTGTCATTGTTGTTAAATATGGGGACAGTAATGTTCTATGTTGTCATTGTTGTTAAATATGGGGACAGAAATGTTCTATGTTGTCATTGTTGTTACATATGGGGACAGTAATGTTCTATGTTGTCATTGTTGTTAAATATGGGGACAGTAATGTTCTATGTTGTCATTGTTGTTAAATATGGGGACAGTAATGTTCTATGTTGTCATTGTTGTTAAATATGGGGACAGAAATGTTCTATGTTGTCATTGTTGTTAAATATGGGGACAGTAATGTTCCATGTTGTCATTGTTGTTAAATATGGGGACAGAAATGTTCTATGTTGTCATTGCTGTTAAATATGGGGACAATAATGTTCTATGTCGTCATTGTTGATTCGGATTTCTGATTGACAAGTAGGTTTTTTTCATGGGCATTTGTTTTCAAGTTCAGACAACGATTTTCGACACATAGGATTAACTCGTCTAATCTCACAGCATGATCTTTCATTCTCTGGCATATATAATAATCCATCTATCTTTTGACCTGTTCATTTATCCGTCTATCATTTCTTTCAGACTGAGCGAGCGGTAGTGTACTAAATTCTCGAGCTGTATACACCTCTGTGCTGCGCAGTCACGCCCCGTCACTCGGTCCTGCACTGGATTATGAGCTTATTAAAGTTAGATGCACATCCTTTAAAGGACGTAACAGTCGACCTCTGTATTCATTTTTTGCTGTTTGCGATTTCTTGACAAGTTTACCTTCAGTAGTTTGCCATTGTTTTTTAAACGACCGGCTCTTATACCATTGTATTAAAACCAGCGCAAAGCGGTCTGCTTCCAAATCGCCCGCAGCTGTGTTTGGAACTCGGTATGCGGGATTAAGAATTGCGTTCGGGACCCCCTCGCCACATTATGAGTGATACAAACAGTAAATGCAGACATACAGCAATAGCATTAAGTGACAACACGGAGACAAAAACAAAGCAGGATATAGAACACCATGCAAATATATACTCACAGAAAGAACTTTCTCGAACTACAAGCCGTTTCTTGTTTTCCTCCATATTGTCAACAGACACTGTGAGTTTCTAGTTTCTTCGTTCGCTGTAGCTTTGCTATGCTCTCCAATTAACTTATCAATAAACTCATATCCAAGAGCGAGATCAGTGCGTATGTTGTTCCGTTAATGTATCTATAAACTCATATCCGTCGATGACATCAGTTCGAATGTTGTCCAGTAACGGTATCTATAAACTCATATCCTTGGATGAGATCAATTCGTACCCCAACTGGTGTTTTGCCTGAAATATACATGTCAATGTGTTCAGGAAGAAAAGTGCATAGCATGGAAAATATCGTGCTGTAGTCAATCTGATGGTATCACACGTCAACACAGTAAAATGAATAATGAGACATAAAGTTAGAACAACACTTAAACGGTTTTGTCATCTAACAAGACAGTTCCCGCATCTCCCAGAACCCCACCATGTAGCATGTCCTCCACAGAACGGCGCTCCAATCACGGCTCGTCGACACGCTGTCCATCCTGTGTCAGTCCCTTGCCTCATACATTTTCATGCCCAACATGTCTTCAGTTGAGTTGAGTTGAGCTAAGAAAAGACATCTATGAACTCAGGACATTCCCACACGCGCTCCGTCCCCTCGTTCAACAGCCAGAGAAGAGTCATACTGCTAATTGTTCCAACTGCCATCTAACTGAAAGTTCTCCTGGTCTTCCCTCTCAGTTTTGAGATCGTCCAAAGCCCTTGCCGATTCCCCGCCATATAATTATCTCCACATAAAGATGATCAGTCTTTTCCACCGCTTTCTCCACCTGGTGTCACAGGCACCCGACCACCTCTCCAAATGTCCATATGTAATCTACCACCCCACTGTGAGGTGCATATCCTACCAGACTATCAATCAGCCTGTTCATTACACTGCACTCCCGCATGGCCAGGGCAGAAAGTCCATACAATTCTCACAGTCTGTGACCTCTGAATCGAGATAAGCCATTCTACACGAAACATTCCTTTCTCCACCTTACTAAGTATACTTCGTGAGTCCGTAATGAATTCTATGTGTGTTGCAGCTGTCTCCTCCAACCATCGGAAAGCTGCTATTACTGCTCCCACCAGTGTTGCCATTTTAGTGCTTTTCGCACTAAATGCAGTGCTTTTTCAAGACATTTAGTGCGAAAATTTTGCTTTTAGCGCGGCCGCGTAAATTTAGTGCTTCACAAAATTGTTTGGGTGCTTTTTAGTGCTTTTTTGGGTGGGTAAAAATTACTTTAAAAAATCATTTTGGGGACACTAAAAAGCCGAATTTGAACTGAAGCGAGGGAGTAAAACAGTCTAAGTACATTACCGTGCAATATTCAAGTAATTTAACTCCCTTTAATACGATTTAGATGAAGTGAGTGACTGCAATGCGCAGGCAATATGCAAAGCGTTAAAAGACTGTTTAAACAAGAATGGACTTGAGTTGCAAAGACTAGTTGCACTCGCCACTGACAATACATCTGTCATGACAGGTGTAAACAATGGAGTATATACAAAATTAAAATCTGTAGTTCCTCATCTGGTACTAGTTATGTGTGTATGTCATTCTCTTCAGCTGGCAGTGTCACAGGCTGCAGCTGCTTGTCTGCCCAGGAACATAGAGTTCATGATTAGAGAAACATATAACTGGTTTTCTCACTCAAGTCTTCGTCAAGTAAAGTACAGGGAGCTTTTTGCTTTATTAAATGATGGACAAGATCCGCTGAAGGTTGTTCAATTAAGCCAGACACGATGGATGTCCATTCAGTCTGCCATTGTCAGAATATTGCAGCAGTGGGTCGAGCTCAGAACTCATTTTGATGTAGCAAGACTCAACGAGCTCTGTTATACAGCAGAACTTCTACATTCTATGTTTAGAGACATGAAAAACTATGTGTATCCATATTTCTCAAGCATATTCTCAGAGAAGTTCAAAGTGTGAATAAGAAATTCGAAGCAGATATACAGGATCCAACAAAACTACTCAGCGATCTTGTCCAGCTCATTGATTCTATCATTTCAAAGATTGCTATTCCTGGGGGAAAAAATAACAGAAAGTGATGCTATTCAAGATTATTTAGATCTCAATTCCAATCTAGGTTATGAGTTTGAGAAAGAAATAGCAGACTACAAGTTTCCCGATGAGAAAGAAATTCGTGGAAGGTGCATCCAGTTTTTAATAGAGCTATTGACACAGCTGCGTTTACGTACACCCGATAACGTTCGAGTGTTGCAGTCCATGACATGTCTTACTGGAAGTGAATGTCTACAGCCAATGAAGACCTGTATATTGGATCTTGCTAAAATGTTTGTAGAAGATGCAGCTACTCTCACCCGCATCGATTTCCAGTGGAGAAAACTTCATCTTATGCAGTAGACACATACCTCTGACACACTTGGACTTTGGGCAGAAATAGCCTCATACAAGGATGCCACCGGTGAAAATCATTTCCAAGATCTTACAGCTTTAGCTTTAACTGTGCTCAGGGTGACGGAACCATGCACTGCCAGTCCAACATGAGAAAAATGCGAATGGAAACCTTAGCCAGAAGCATAAACACCCCAGAGGCCTTAACTGTTCAAATGCCTATCCGCCATGTTGGTGACTGGAATAATAAACAATAGTTAAAAATACTACACCATGCAAACAACATAAATATAATGACTGAACATGTACCCCTGGCATAATCTGTAGCAGACCTCACTGCTAGGACAGGGTCAGGAACTCGCCAGGAAAATATACGAGTAATTGGGTATGCAAAAAGACCTACAGACAAAGGTACAGTAAGACACTTGTCAAAGAATAACACTTCTCATCAACGCCTAAATTATTGATTCCACACGCGCAAATTAACTAACCCAACTACCAGTAGGTGTATGTTCTTTATAAGAAGCTCCACATATAAGTGCCAATGAACACGAAGGGTTTTGAGGGGCACACAGTGCTGACACCACTCAATATAGTCATATTGTCCGCACAGTTAGTCAGGCAATGTGTGCATGGTGTCATTTAAACTACATGCACTTTCAAACATATGAAATTATCAATGCAACACTTCATGAGATGTATACACGTGTGTGACTTGACCGCAGTCAACACGGTTGAGAAATGGTTGAAATATACCGTGTCCGCCGCTAACTAGGTCGTGTACTGACACCTTTCCGTGCCATAAAAAAGAACATCCTCTCGCTGTCTTGTTCTTTCCATAAATGTTTTCAGTTGTCCTATGCCTTAATCTCATATGGACTACACATGCCGAGTTGCCTGGCATAAAAAGAGTCACTACAAGAAGTGTTTCGTTGCAGTCATTGTACATGTACTTCTACGTGTGCTCAGATTGCTGAGTTCCGTGTTTTCTCTCTGAACATTGCAGATACGTTCACTAACATCGGGCAGCTGATATACATGTCACCCTCATGTCGTGTAGCTCGGCTCATCCACAGTAAACAGTTAACAAGTTTCTGGCACATTTTACCTCTGCAAGTAGCAACGCTCTCTGTCCCAGAAACAAGCACATGTAAAATCGCATTATGTGAGATGAGATGCATTAAAAACGCAGCTAGAAAAACAAAAAGAGGTAGAGAGACGGGAAATTAAGAACAAATGTAAGGTTACCACCGTTTGCTTACTTTTTAGAACATCGATGATTTAAATTGTTTACATATTTAGCTACACACAGCTTCCGGTTTCAAGATGGCGACGGACGGTCGTGTTGTTTTGTGTTCGTTAACTTTTTCGCGTAAGGGATGGATTTATTCATTTCTTGCGTGTAATTGGTGTGCCAGGATGTAAAACCAGGAGTTTCTACTCAAGATCTGCGCGGGTGCTACGGAGTTCGTGCATCGAGCGAAGCCATCCTTGAGTGAATTTTCAGCAGCGTGTGTGGTTCTCAATCAAAAGTCTGTGTTTACGTTTTTTCAACATGGCGGAACAACGTGTGTTTTCCGAACGATCAGCAGTCAACATACCGAAGCGGCGTGGTAGCCGCGCAGGGAAAAAGAAGCCAGGTAAGCGCGGTGGCTTGAGACGTTTTAGACTCAAGTGTCACCGTCTAGGACTCAGGAACATCCGTATTCTATATTGGAACTGTGCCAGTGTAAAACAACGGGGCTCTATTTTAGAAACCCTAGTTTACAGGAACGACATTGTAGCACTCCAGGAGACGAGACTGGGCGATCAGCTACTCCGAATTGCCGGCTTCAAATGTTTCTATAACAGACGACATCTGGGAACGGCAATTCTCGTTCGCGACAGCATGGTGGCATCAGAGCTAGACATGTCCAGTTGGAACAGTGACGATATACAAATACAGGCGTTGAGAGTTCATTCCAGTATACCATTCGTGTTGGTTAATGTTTATGCCCGCAATGCGAGTGTGGACGCCCAGAAGTGGCAGTGCTTAAGTGGCATATTAGGCCACGAGAGAAATGTTATTTTCTGTGGTGACTTCAACGCTAAAGGCAGATCATGGGGAAACACTTCCTCCAATACACAAGGGGAGGAGCTCGAGACTGCACTGAAAACCATCGACCTGGTTTGTATCAACAGTGGCTGTGTCACCAGGACAGCGAGCCGTCCAGGCGATGAGGACAGTGCTATTGATCTGGCGCTAGTTTCACCTTCACTCACTACAGTGTGTAGATGGGGTGTCCTAGGACACCATGGCAGCGACCACCACCCATGCAGCATATTGGTGGAGAAAGGCAGAACCAGGCAGCACAAGCTAAAGGTAAAGACGTTCCAGTATGACAGTACAGGGCAAGATGTGGTGAGTAAAATAAGACGTGACAAGCGCAGAACGTTTCAGGGCAGGAAGAAAAGGGAAAAAAGCTGGGAGCAGCCACCGTGGTGGAGTTTCGAGGTGGAGAAGGCTTGGGTGGATAAGCGTAGTGCTGTAAGGAGATGGCAAAATGCCAAGAAGAACAGAGCTGGTCATCCTAGTCCCTGCTTGCACTTAGAAAGAGAGATGCACACAAAAGTAAGCTATTTCAAAAAACTGGTCACGGTGGTTAAAAGCGAAAAATGGGCAGAGGTGTGTCAAAGAGTAAGCACAGACAAGCCACTGACGAGGACAAGGGCAAAGCCCTCTTTGAACGCTACCTTGAGCAGAGCAACCAGACAGACATGGGAGGCCGGAATCTGGCCAAGGAGGTCACCTCAGACAGATGCAAGGCCCAGAACACTTCGGATGACGACACAGTGACAGGGCAAGAAATCAAGGCTGTGCTTCGACGATCAAAAAACAGTGCTCCAGGTCCTGATGGCATAAGATACGACGACATAAATAGGTGTACCGACAATGAGCTAGAGAAACTTGCAGACATGTACAACAACAGTATAGGGAGTGCTAGCATCAAGGAGGAATGGTTACACAGCTATCTGATTCCCTTGCCGAAGCCTGACAAAGACCACAAGAAAATTCAGGGATATCGAATTATAACCATGCAGAATACAATAGGCAAGCTGCTGGAGAAGGTAATTGCCAGGAAAATATCAAGCCAACTAGAGAGGCAAGGTGTTTTCCCACCTACCCTGGGTGGGTACCGTCCAAAAAGAGAAACCTGGACCAATGCAGCAGTCTTTGCCCACGATGTCTATGAAGGTTTCCACTCAGGCACTGAAACCGTTGCTGCAGCGATTGATCTTGAGGACGCATACAACAGAGTACCACTGGATTTTTTAATGTTTCAGCTTCTTGAACTAAACGTAAGTCCATTCCTCCTTAGTTGGATCGCTGCAGCTCTCTTCCAACGGAAAGTAGTTTTTAGATGTGGCAGTTGGACTTCGGAACCAACAACAATATATCCTGGCCTACCACAGGGATCACCATTATCTCCGGTACTGTTCAACGCCTACACAGTGAGAATCACCAGTGAGCAGATCACTGGACCTGGCAGGACATTGTCATATGCCGATGATGTTTTAGTGTATCGTCAGGGTAAGAATAGAGAGGAGGTTGCTGTGGAACTACAAACCGAACTCAATCGCATAAGTACTTGGTGTGATGAAGCTGGGGCAATGGTCAACCCAACAAAGGCAACAGTGACTTGGTTCTCGTTGAATAATCATATTGTCAACAATCCAACACCAACTGTAATGCTGTGTTCAGAGACGGTGGAAAGAACGCAGGCAATGAATTACCTGGGGATACGGTTTGATCGAAGCCTTGCTTATAATGTGCACATAGACCAGGTGATAACAAAGGCCAAGCGGGGTTTGGCAGCGATGCGGGTGATGGCGGCAGCAAACTGTGAGCAGCGCCATCTATGTCTTCTGTATGAGGGGCTGGTCATGTCTGTTTTGGATTATGCAATGGCAATCCTGACTGTCAGCCATAAGCAGATAGAAAGGATGGAAAGGATACAGAATGAAGCTATGCGCATTATTCTTGGATGTACAAGAGATACAGCATGCAGGGCGATGCGCTACCTTCTTGATTTTCCAACCATTGAAGAGAGAATGCAAGTTTGCAGGGCACGTGCCTACCTCAGAATTAACGCAAACACACAGCATCCACTGCATAGTGAAATTAGGAAGGTGAAGGGCAGCAGGTTAAAAAGAGGACGGTCGTGGATGGGTCAAGCCGAGGACATTCTTCAACAGGTGTGTTCACTTGAGGACTTAGAACCTGGCGAGGAGTGGGTGCAAGTGCCAACAGACTTCTGCACATCCTTTTCAGTTTGCATCCAACTAGATAGAAAATGCAGACAAGAAAATCCGGCTGCTGTTGAGGCTGAAGTACAAGCGTTGATTTTCGAGAATTCGCTAGACAGTGACGCGGTCATCTACACAGATGGGTCAGTCGTCCGACATGTGAGAAGCTCATGGGCCTTTACAGCTCGGGCCGGAGGGAGAATTGTGAAGGAGGACTCTGGTGCTTTCACTGAAACCACAAGTAGCCTGACCATGGAAGTCATGGCAGTAAGTAAAGCAATAACATGGCTCGAGACACAGACATTCACTAGGGCTTGTTTCCTTAGCGACTCAATGAACATGATCAAGAGGATAGAGGAGGGGTCGATCCGAAGAGAATGGTTGCTGCCTCTGAAGCGGTCTCGGCTGGCAAATATTAGTTTCATCTTCGTGCCAGGGCATGCGGGAGTACAAGGAAATGAGCGGGCTGACAAGCTCGCAGGTGAGGCTACTGTTGAGGGCGGACGCGCCATGGACCAGGCTGACATTCTGAATGCTCTACGAGAAGTGAGACTTTTGCAAGAACCAAGTGATGACTGTGAATCTACAACAATGGCCAGACTGCGAGAGCAGCAAATTAAAAGAGGGGTGGCCAAACAAGAACACTACGCAGGAAGCCAAAGAAGATTGATAAACCAACACAGAACTGGCGTCGTTAGCCGCTACACGCTGCGGGATTTGCTGAGGAGGGGATCCGAGCACTTATGGACTGAATGGTCCGATGTGCAACGAGGATGATCTGTCGACTAACTAACTAACTAACTAACATATTTAGCTAGAATGGAACAAGATCAAACAGCGGCTGTAGAGTTCTACATGAGAACATCGAAGTACAATGTGAGAGGACGACCTAGGTAGGGAGATATCTAGATGGATTAAAAGAGACATTGATGAAATAATATATGACGTTAGCACAAGCAACAAAACAAGCGAAAAACACAATTTTCTCCAGCTCCTCCTGTCTGCAACGCTTTACGGCTAAAGCAGTAGGACAAAAGAAGAAGGAGGATATCAACTCTAGCGGTTTGTATGCGTGAGGTATCAATCAATTGTCTCCCAAGCTTTCAAGTAGATCCGTTCCTGTTCATAGCAGTTTCCCAACTCTGTATTCCCTCCTGCCTTCTGACACCTCCCAATGTTTATTGCGCGTAACGTATCTTTTATTTCTCCAATATCTAGACACTTCCACAGACTAATGTCAATTGCTTGGAGAAACCCGATCACAACCAGAGCTGAATGTTATGTCTTTGTTCACGTCGATCATCTGTCACATAATCAAATGTTTTCAACAAATAGATCGCTTCCATGAATGCGACAACACGGGCACATCAAATCTTCATGCTGAGCAATATTTCATGCGCAGTAAAATTGAAGAGTTTCGATATTTGAAATTATGTAATAAAATAACAGAAAGGAACACAAACATAATTTATTTATCTTCAATATCACGAGCATGTGATATTCCTTGTTGCAAACTGGAATTGTTTTAATCTTTCTACTGAGTGTTTGTAAAGTCTCACTACACTTTGTATGTAGAACAATTTTGAAAAAGGAAATACATGACATTATAAAAAATGTCCTCCGCAGTCCATCGTGAAGCAATATACAGCGAATGGCTCTCGTCTGCTGGGGTAATTATTTGCACTCCAAACAGAATATTTTATCAACAGAAGAAAAGGTTGTTTGGTTGGGGACAGATCGGGGACTTTATCGCAACAATATCCAGTCTGCAGACATTCAGATCGGGGGATTTATCGCAACAATATCCAAGCTGCAGACATTCAGATCGGGGGCTTAATCGCAACAATATCCAGTCTGCAGACATTCAGATCGGGGGGTTTATCCGCAATAATGTCCAGTCTGCAGACATTCAGATCGGGGGCTTAATCGCAACAATATCCAGTCTGCAGACATTTAGATCGAGGGGTTTATCCGCAAAAATATCCAGTCTGCAGACATTCAGATCGGGGGCTTAATCGCAACAATATCCAGTCTGCAGACATTCAGATCGGGGGGTTTATCGCAACAATATCCAGTCTGCAGACATTCAGATCGGGGGGTTTATCGCAATAATATCCATTCTGCAGACATTCAGATCGGGGGGTTTCTCGCAACAATATCCAGTCTGCAGACATTCAGATCGGGGGCTTAATCGCAACAATATCCAGTCTGCAGACATTCAGATCGGGGGCTTAATCGCAACAATATCCAGTCTGCAGACATTCAGATCGGGGGGTTTATCGCAACAATATCCAGTCTGCAGACATTCAGATCGGGGGGTTTATCGCAATAATATCCATTCTGCAGACATTCAGATCGGGGGGTTTATCGCAACAATATCCAGTCTGCAGACATTCAGATCGGGGGCTTAATCGCAACAATATCCAGTCTGCAGACATTCAGATCGGGGGGTTTATCGCAACAATATCCAGTCTGCAGACATTCAGATCGGTGGCTTAATCGCAACAATATCCAGTCTGCAGACATTCAGATCGGGGGGTTTATCGCAACAATATCCAGTCTGCAGACATTCAGATCGGGGGGTTTATCGCAACAATATCCATTCTGCAGACATTCAGATCGGGGGGTTTATCGCAACAATATCCAGTCTGCAGACATTCAGATCGGGGGGTTTATCGCAACAATATCCATTCTGCAGACATTCAGGTCGGGGAGTTTATCACGTCCGCACTTCAACTTGCTGTACGGTGGCGGTGGGTAGTGGGTCCACTCCACACACCGGTCAGTTGAACTTGAACATTGACTTCTCGTTCAGAAAGCAGTGTCAAACCATCACACGAGAAATTGACTGGACAATTAACCTGGGGCTTCATCACAACGTCTTGAAAAGGACAGGCAACAATTGCTATCCTGGCGGAAGCAAGAGCAGCGTACCAAGTGTTCGGGCAGGCTTGACTATTTTACCTTCTACAGTCCACTTCTCGGACTGACTATCCTCAAACTAAACATTCTGGCGGCCGTTGAGAAGGATGTGCCCACATCGCATGTGTTACATATGCAAGCTGATAGGACAGGAGGTACGCGCCCTATTCTGCTGGTTAATGCCTATGTTTGCAACAGCGCAATAACAATACACACAGTTCAGTGTCTAGCTGGCATAATGCAGGAGGAACCTTCACGGAAATTTCATGCAAAAGGACACCGAAAGTACTGACACAATCTAGATTTGGAAGACACGCTTGCCACGACTAGTTCAGTATACATAAATGGTGGTAGGAAGACACGCTTGCCACGACTAGTTCAGTATACATCAATGGTGGTAGGAAGACACGCTTGCCACGACTAGTTCAGTATACATCAATGGTGGTAGGAAGACACGCTTGCCACGACTAGTTCAGTATACATCAATGGTGGTACGACTAGTTCAGTATACATCAATGGTGGTAGGAAGACACGCTTGCCACGACTAGTTCAGTATACATCAATGGTGGTACGACTAGTTCAGTATACATCAATGGGGTAGGAAGACACGCTTGCCACGATTAGTTCAGTATACATCAATGGTGGCAGGAAGACACACTTGCCACGACTAGTTCAGTATACATCAATGGGGTAGGAAGACACGCTTGCCACGACTAGTTCAGTATACATCAATGGTGGTAGGAAGACACACTTGCCACGACTAGTTCAGTATACATCAATGGTGGTAGGAAGACACGCTTGCCACGACTAGTTCAGTATACATCAATGGTGGTAGGAAGACACACTTGCCACGACTAGTTCAGTATACATCAATGGTGGCATGAAGACGAGTCACGCCAAACCATTGGAAGATGAAGTCATTTCAATTGTTTTAGCCATAGTAACATCGCCCTCTTGTCTCTATGCAGATGGAACAACCCGAGTTATCACTAAGTTATCATGTCCCCTACATTATTCATGTTGAGAATGATAAACAGCAAGAGAAAGTCTTGTATGTCAAACACCCTTACAAACATTACCACACCAGAGTAGTTGTCAATAGTCAAATAAGACTCAACAAAACTCAGGACTCTCCTCTCTCTCTCTCTCTCTCTCTCTCTCTCTCTCTCTATATATATATATATATATATATATATATATATATATATATATATATATATATATATATATATATATATATATATCATGTGCCATGCCGGAAAGCGTGGGCGGTCATGACTCGCCATTTCACTCGATCACCAGCATATATATATATAAGCTATTGCGTAATCGAATATATATAAGCGGTAACACTGGGTCAAGCATCTCAGGTGGAGAAATATCATGGCGGGGTCAGCCAAGGGCAGTACGTTAGTGTCAGGGGGCGAGATAGGCGCGACAGGTACAATTCGAACATATTACTCCACCTAAAACAGAAGCAACCAGTTCCTTTCAAGGTTCTTGCTGAGCCATCGAAGCAAAGAAGTGGACAGATTTGTATGTGAGAGCCTGTAAGGGCAAGTTATGTAAGATGTTCAGGCGCGATCTGTGAATACCTCATCAAGACTGCAAGTGATTCTTGATTTTTAAGATACTGGTAGGCCTCGCTTTAAGTCGCTTCGGTTTATGTCGTTTCGCTATAACGTCGTTGTCACAATATGACATAACTTCACTTTACGTTGCTACGTTCCACAATAATGTCGTCACCTGTGTTGCTATGCCCTTGCGGAGGAACTACGTAATGCCGCTTAGTGTTACCGCTGTGGAACGTCTCCTTACTCAGTTGCTGTTGTCAATTTTGCGTTAACGTCACCATTTTACCATTGTGCAGTGCGTTTTTTCAGGATTTTATCGTGTAATTCTTTATAATTATGAATTCGAAGTGCACAGTAAGTGCTGCTAGTGTGTCTGGTTGTAAGTGAACCAGGAAAAGTGTTACACTTGAGGTAAAGTTAGATATTTTACGTCGTTTTGAGGCTGGCGATCAGGCTGTTGACATCGGTAAAGTCCATGGTTTACCCCCAACCACAGTAAGAACAATTCGTACAGATGCTGACAAAATCAAAGAGTTTGCTAAAAACGCAACCCCTTTGAGTGCTTCCAAGATCATTCGTACCAGAAGTACTCTTATGGAGAACATGGAAGCACTATTGGCCGTCTGGATTGAAGACCAGAACCAATGGAATGTGCCTGTGAGCAAGCTGGTTATCCAAGAGAAAGAAAAGTCTCTCTATGAAGATCTAGCTAAGAAAGCGGGTGAGAGCAGTACTAGTAGTGCTGATGATAGTTTTGGAGCGAGTCGTGGTTGGTTTGAGCGCTTTAAGAAGCGTTCACACCTGCACAACATTCAGACAACAGGTGAAGCGGCGAGTGCTGATACTGCAGCTGCAGAGCGTTTCCCTGCAGAGTTAAAGGCCATGATTGAGGAGGGTGGTTACTCTCCCAAGCAAGTCATCAATGTTGACGAGACAGGGCTTTATTGGAAAAGACTGCCACCAAGGACTTATATTTCGAAAGATGAGAAGACTGCGCATGGTTTTAAAGCTTCCAAAGATAGGCTTACTCTTCTTCTAGGTGGCAACGCTGAAGGAGATTTCAAGTTCAAGCCCTTACTGGTGTACCACTCAGAGACACCAAGGGCTCTGAAGGGCTACTCAAAGGAACACTTGCGCGTTACATGGCGTGCCAACAAAAAGGCTTGGATAACAGGAACGTTATTCAAGGAATGGGTAACTGTTTATGCTATTCCTGCTCTAAAGGAATACTGTGCTAGAGAAAACCTAGCATTTAAGATATTGCTGCTATTGGATAATGCCCCTGGTCATCCAGTCAATCTGGACGACTTGTCCGAGAACGTCAAGTTCGTATTCATGCCACCAAACACGACTTCATTGATCCAGCCAATGGACCAAGGTGTAATTGCAACTTTCAAAAGTTATTATTTGCGTTGCACCTTCTCACAGCTCATCAAGGCTACGGACGGTAAAGGTAAGCCTACCATTAAGGGATTCTGACAAGATTACAACATCCTCAAGATCATTGACAACATTGCGGATTCATGGAGTGAGGTAACGTCAGCATGCATGAATGCTGTGTGGCGAAAACTGTGGCCAGAATGTGTGCACGACTTTTGTGAATTTGACGACGTTCATGCTATTCGACGACAGATCGCTAACGTAGCCAATAAAGCTGACATTGACGAGTTGCTTGCATCACATGGAGAAGATTTGTCTAATGAGGACCTAATGCAACTTGACGTGCAGAGAGCTCAGCAGGAAGAGGAGCACCCTATTGCAACCCCCACACCTCGAATGTTGACAGCTGAACGTTTGTCACAATTCTTTCAATTGATTGAGGTGGCAATGGACATAATAAATGAGGATGACCCGAACAGAGAACGGAGCTCCAAAGTGTCGAGAGCAGTAACAAGCGCCATCAACTGTTACAAGGAGCTTTACACAGAGAAAAAGAAACAGGCTGTGCAGCAGACATTAGACAAATTTTTTGTTCAAGCAGAGAAGAGCCAAGAAAAGGAATACTATATCGGTGCATATTGGCTTCCAATATGAAGACACTGGGAGAATATCATGTAATGCCATAGAAACGCAAGCCATGGATTCAAAGTGGCCTAGTTAACGAAAAGTGGATGCACAATTTTCTGTTGCCATTACCTAAGCCATGCAAAGATCTTACAATAATAAGTAGCTGTTGCATGATCACAGCACAAAACATTGTTGGCAAAATAGAACAAATATGTTTGCTCGGAACCTGGCAGCCGATCAGGAATGATTACACATTCTAACGCTGGCTCTTGGCAGGTATATGCAGAGCAAAGCAACATGTATAACGCTGTGGTGTTGGTCCTGTGCTGCTGATGTCATGTAATACTGGCATGGAAAGGGCGGAGATATAATCAAGGACCTACAGAGTGGAGTGACACACATCCGTGACTGGAGTGATGCATTCGCTGCTCTGGTCAACCAGATAAGGAAAGCCGGACGTGACTTCCTCTATATAATGACAATGTCACACATATTCTTCAGCGGCCATGATGAGTGACGATACTATTGGCAGAACACCGCCAATGCAGAACTCAGATTTAAAGCTTCATTGAGACCTCTATTGTGCGGAGCACTTCGATTACGCAATAGCTAATCATGGAAGAAAACAACATGCATCCCTCTGTCAAATAAAGAAATGCTAAAACTGTGCTCCAATTATCGAACTATACCACTTTGGAAAAAATAGAGAATCATCAGGAAGAAGATTGAAAGTAGGTTATAAATTAAATTGCAAGAAGTACAATCAGGTTTTAGACAGTTCTGTGGAACCAAAGATCGTCTCTTCAACATAAAAACCATCTTTGAGAAAGCCGAGTGCGAGGCAGATCTTTGTGCTTGCTTCATAGAATACATTATGGTCTTCGATTATATTCAGCGTCAGAAATTGTGAATTATCGTATGAATTTGTGGACGAGATTTGACCATATAATGCAACGTATACATTCCGAACACTAATAGACAAATCAATTGAAACCCAGAAAGACCATTATTTGTGCATTATAGGCCACAACAAGGAATCTGTTACAGTGACACCTTGGCGACATAATCAAAGTATTTGAAGATATTAAAACTGATGGGAAGGATTTCATAATGATAAAGAAACTTTACTGGGAACAAGTAGTAGCAATGCACATGGGAACTAACGTGAGCAGTTATTATTATCTTTTTCTCTCTCCGTAGCATAATAATAAGAGACATCAAAGATAGGCCAGGAGTATTAGTTGGAGGTTGTAATATAAACATTAGATATTATGCTGTTGGTGCACTACTGATAGCTAAAAAGGTAAAAGGTCTACAACATCTGATGGATATTGTCATTACAAGGAGTTCAAACATTACACTTTCTTTGAATATCAAGGAACCAGAAACAATGGTTATGTCAATGAAAAAGATAATACCAAACTGTGATATAATAATAGAAATAAACTGCTTAACTAGGTCAATAAATTGAAATATCTGGGGGAAATCAGATGAAAGATGCCTGACATAAATTAACAACAAATTAGACCAAGCAAAAACTGCATTTCAGAAGATGGATGCTCATCCTAAGTAATAAATAACTTGCAGCTTATGACAGAAAGAGAGTACCATGATGCTATACTGAACCTGTCCTGTTGTATGGCGGTGAATCTTGGGATGTGGACGAACAAAACAAAATGAAACTGAAGAAACCGAAGATATGTTGTGAATACTTTGGACTGTCAGGGTACTAACAGAAAATGTCTGGAAGCAGCTAATTAAAATAGAACATTATGAATAACTATATGAATAAAATTGGGTGGAACTGCGGTAAAGCTGTGAAAATGTAAACAATATAAAATGACACAAAGTAGTGCAGCTTTACATAACAGAATTATGACACATACAGGACGTTGCGGCGATTAGCCTTCATCGGCAAACAAACACAACCACAAAACACAACATTTAGTCAAGAAGATCTCCTGTGACTACATCAAAACGCGAAGACAGGACAAGAAGAACAAAAAGATGAAAAAATGAAAGCAATGAAAACCAAAATGAAAATTGGAAAAAATGTTCATACTTACCTCAGAATTCCGAGCTGTGCATAACCCCGAATATCATGGATGTCTTCTTTTTATACCCAGCCAAGGGAGTTGGATGTAGGATGATGATGGGGTGTGGGTGTAACGGTTCAGTAGCACATTGAAAGAAGGGAAGAGGGGAAGGTAGGACGGCAACCTTGATAGTAGTCTGAGAATGGTATCTGAGCAATCCCAGTGGTATGTGTGGGTGGGTGAGTGGGTGCCAGTGAAAGGGTTGGTCCTGGTGGACGAATATTGAAGAGCAATGGAGTGTGCACCCAAGTATGATGGTGATACCAACCAAACTCACATTATGCACTCCTTTATGTTATTGTGAGGCGAGTACTAAAGTCTGGGTGGACGGATATGCGTGAGCGCACAATACATACATCTACACCGCTCAACAGACATTCATACAATAGTGTACATGGGCATGTGCAAGGTATATATGAGAAGGGAGAGGGAGAGAGAGCGAGAGAGAGAGAGAGAGAGAGAGAGAGAGAGAGATAGGTTGGTATAGTTACTGCGATATGGGGTGTGTGGGTGGGATGTGTGTGGGTGAATGCGGGATGTGTATGGCTGGGTGAGGCTGTGTGTGTGTGGGTGGGGTGGGTGTGTGGGGAGGGTGGGGTGGGTGGGGTGTGTGTAGGTGGGGGTTGTGTGGGTTGGTGGGTGGGGAATGTGTATGTGGGTGGGTGGTTGTGGGGTGTGTGTGTGGTTGGGGGGTAAGTGTTTGGCTGGGTGGTTGGAGTTGTGTGGATATGGGTGGGTGGGTATGTGTAGGCTGGGGGTGGGTGTGTTGTGGGGAGATGTGTGTGTGGGGGATGTGTGTTAATAGGGAAGGATGGGTTGGTGGGTGTTTGGGTGAGGGTGTGTGATGGTGAGTGGATGTGAGTGGGGTGTGTGGGGGGATGTGTGTGGGTGAGTTAGACTGGGTGAGGCTGGGTGAGGCTGTGAGTGGGTGGGTGGGGTGAGTATGTGGGAGATTGGGGTGGGTGGGGTGTGCGGATGAAAATGTGTGTGGTGGATGGAGGGTGTGTGTATGGGTGGGTGATATGTGTGAGTGGGTGAGGTGTGGGTGGATGAGGTGTGGGTGCGTGGGTGGGTGGGTGTTGTATGAGAGTGGATGGGATGTGTGTGGGTGAGTTTGGGTGTATGTGGGTGGAAAGAGGGTGTGTGGGTGGAAAGAGGTTGTGTGGGTGGGTGAGGGATGTGTCTCATAACATTGTAATATGCATTTTTTATGTTTACAGCATTCATTTTACAATGCATTTTCCTATGTGAATGCATCATGCACTATTGATGAATGAAAGATGAGTGATTGGAAGGGCCGAATGTAAGACGGGCCTGCGTGCCCAATTTGTAACCCTTTTAAAATAAAGTTGAATTGAATTGAATTGCCACATGGGGTATGCGGACACATGATATAGGTAGGCACAGAGAAGCAATCTTTGAGGGAGAGAGAAAGATAGAGGGAGAGAGAGCGAGGGAGAGAGAGCGAGGGAGAGAGAGGAGAGAGAGAGAGAGAGAGAGAGAGAGAGAGAGAGAGAGAGAGAGAGAGAGAGAGAGAGAGAGAGGTACCGTTCCTGTGATATGCCAGATGGGATATGCGGAGTAGGTCGGTCTACAAATACGAGGCTTCACTCATACTGTTCAGTAAGGCTGAATGTTATACCACGTATTATAGGATCAAATCACCCAATGCTTGTGTTATTGGGATCCGACCACACAGAGAAGCAAGATTGTTGAGAGAGAGAGAGAGAGAGAGAGAGAGAGAGAGAGAGAGAGAGAGAGAGAGAGAGAGAGAGAGAGAGAGAGAGAGAGAGAGAGAGAGAGAGAGAGAGAGAGAGAGAGAGCGAGAGAGAGAGAGAGAGAGAATTATACTTTTGAACTTTATTTTAAAAGGGTTACAAATTGGGCACATAGGCCCGTCTTACATTCGGGCCTTCCAATCACTCATCTTTCATTCATCAACAGTGCATGATACATTCACGTAGGGAAAAAAAAACATTGTCAAATGAATGTTGTAAGCATAAACAATGCATATTATCATGTTATGTGGCACATCCCCCTCCAACAAAGACATCTCGCACCAACCCACACACACATCCCTCACCCACTCACACATAACGCACCCATACCCACACCCCCAGCCACCAAACATCCCCCACCCACCACACATCCCTCCACCCACTCATACATCCCCTCACCAACCCAGACATCTCGCACCCACCCACACAAACATCCCCTGCCACACGCAACTCCCCACTCACACATACCCCAACCCACACAAACTCGCCCACACACACATGCTCCGCCCACCCAATCACACACCCCAACCACACACACATACCCCTAACACATACACATCCCGTACCAACACACACACATCCCTCACCCACTCACACATCACCCACCCATACCCACACATCTTCCCATCCAAACACACATCCCCACACACACATTTCCCCACCCATCCACACATTTCACATCCATCCACACACCCCACCAACCACACATACATCCCCACCCACACACACATCCCCCACCCAATCACATCTCCCACGCATACACACATCCTCCACTCCCCGTACACACGCCCCAGCACATCCCACTCAACACACCCACTCAACACACACATCCCCCAACTACCAACACCGACACATCCCTCATCCTCCAATACCCACACATACCACTACCCACAAAAACACACCAAATCAAATACATATCCTCCTCCCACACATCCCTCACCCACCCACATATTCTCTACCCACACACGCCTCATAAATACACACATCCACCCACCCACCCACCCATACACCTCCCCACCCACCCACTCACACATCCCCCACCACACACATCCTCCACCCGCACACATCACCCCACCCCCCAGACACACATATCCCGCACACACACACCCCACACATCCACTCTCACACACTTCTCCAATACTCCCACACACATCTCTCACCCACACACACCTCCCCATCCATGTATACATTAGCCACACCCATCCCCATTCCATACACACATCCCGTAAACACCCCCTAAACAGATACCCACACACCCATCCATTACCCCCACCCAAAAATGGAGAGCAAATTGTGCATATACATTGCGTAACATAAAAAATAGTGAAGCGATTCAATAAGTTGATTCCCAAAATTGACATAAACATGATGGAATAAGCAGTGCACACATTTTTGTGAGTACATGGTAGAAAATCATGTGGCAGTAAAAATGATAACATGAATGATGAGTATACAGAAAAAACATGGAATAGCACGTCACATGACATACATGCGCTCAACTCTCTATATCTCTCTTTCTTTTTTTCTTTTTTTTTTTTGTTTCTTTCACACACACTAACTCTCTCGTTGTCTCATCTCCTCCACACACATCCTCCACCCACCAACACTCACCCACCCACATATTCTACACCACCTATCCACACACCCCCAACCACCCAGCCAAACGCGCACCTCCCACCCACACACATCCCACCACCCACATATACACCCCAAACACATGCACCACCCACATATACACCCCACACACATCCCCAATACACACACATCTTCCCACCCACACACATCCCCCACACATATCCATCCACTCATATACTCATCCCTCAACCACTCACACCCACACATCCCCCACTCACCCAAGAACACACACATCTCCCATCTACCTACCCACACTCACAGAGAGAGAGAGAGGGAGAGAGAGAGAGAGAGAGAGAGAGAGAGAGAGAGTGAGAGATCGTATCAGCTTGTGCATGCCCTACCGAGCACATATCCGGGTTCTTATACAGCATTTTCCAACCGCTATGTCCCGATCTCCATTCATATTTGAAAGACACCAATTACGCGATAGCGACGTTTGAATATATTACATTCACATTTGACAACCAGTACCATACCTTCACCCTTGATGTGGCCTTACTGTACACTTCGATCGCACACAATGATGGTCTCTCAGCTTTAAAATTCTTCCTTGATAGGCGCCCGAAACCCACTATTGCCATGGATCCTATTTTACGCCTGGCCGAACTGGTTTTTACTCTCACCTCATTTAAGTTTAACGACCAGAACTTCAATTAGATCAGTGGGGTTGCAATGGGTACCAAAATGGGCCCTAGCTACGCATGCCTCTTCATGGGCCACATTGAGCACCAGATACGACAACTATATAACGGCAGAGCCCCTGAACTATACAGGCGGTATATTGATGATGGTGTTGGTGTCACCTGTATCCTATTAGCGGATCTCGAAACATTCATAGACTTCTTCAATTTTCATCCTACTCTTACTCACTTCCCATATTTCTTCGTCGTCCGTCAACTTCTTAGACCTTACGGTTTCCATTGGGACCCATGGTCTCACCACGACGGTCTACTATAAACCGACTGACTCCCACGCTTTTCTACTCTACACCTCTTCTCACCCTCCGTTCTGTAAAGCCGCAATTGCTTATTCTCAACTTCTGCGTCTTCGACGACTATGCCAAGATGATGAGGATTTTCGCCATAGGGCCCAGGAGATGTTGGACTTCTTCAGACTCCGTGGCTATCCTTATCATGTCCTATCGTCAGCCTTCCGCCGGGCTTTACGTATTAGCCGCGCAGAGGCTCTCACCTCTGCGCCTAAACCAAACAACTTTCGAACGGTACTCTCTCTCTCTCTCTCTCTCTCTCTCTCTCTCTCTCTCTCTCTCTCTCTCTCTCTCTCTCTCTCTCTCTCTCTCTCTCGCCTACCATCCGTACAATATTTCAGTAAAATATATCCTCTTTCGACATCTGTCTATCCTTCAAGCGGATCCTACTACCAGCGCGATATTTTCAGAGAAACCACTAGTGGCCTGCAGACGTGACCGTAACCTCAAAGATGTACTCGTCCACAATAGAGTACAGGGATCTCCACCTCCACCATCACAATTAGGTACTAAGGCTTGCCTAAGACCTCGTTGCAAGACCTACCCATATGTGGTAAACACAGTGGTGCTATTCCATAAAAGCAGTTTACTCATCAAGGAAATATTTTCCTGCACCAGTCGCAACATAATTTATGCCAGCATATGCAAACGAAGTGATATGAAGTATATTGATGAGGCCTCAAGCTAGCTGACAGATTGCGCCAACATTTGCTGGACATCCACAATAACGCACCCAAGCCTGTCTCCACCCATTTCAACATAGCCAACCATCAAGGGTCTTCCGATACCCAGTTCACTGCCATCCAGTCTTGCACATCCGGCGCTCAACGCCGCAAAAATATAGAAAACCGGCTCAAATTCTCAATGGGGTGCCTATCACCATACGGCCTCAACACCCAGCATAGTTTTATCTAATCGTAGACAGTTCCCTCCCCACTCCCTTGCTTACACAACCTCCCAGGTGTCACTCTCTCTCTGTCTCTAATTAGTTATTTTCTCTACTAAAATTATCTTCTATCCTGTCTCTCTTAGGCAGATTCCGAGTGACCGAACCAGTAGTTACATGTGGCATCTCGTATTGTCACTCTTGGCACTCCTTTCATGCGCAATATAGTGTGCACCCGTAATGATATCACAATTCCTCCCGGACCCCATAATCCCCAAACCAGTTAGCAACCATACTGAATATGTGGTTCTGTGTGCATGCGCATATACACAAGTACATATGTGTATGTACATGTACAGATCTCTCTCTCTCTCTCTCTCTCTCTCTCTCTCTCTCTCTCTCTCTCTCTCTCTCTCTCTCTCTCTCTCTCTCTCTCTCTCTCTCTCTCTCTCTCCCTCTCTTTCTCAAAATAATCTTGCTTTTCTGTGCCTACCCATACCATGTGTATTACCGGTAGTCGGATCTTATACAACCCTAATAACACAAGCACTGCGTGGTTTGATCCTAATACGTGTTACAACAATCAACCTTACTGGCCCTATTTCATAAGGAACAATATGAGTGAAGCCTCGTATTTGTAGACCGACCTACTCCGCATACCCCATCTCGGCACATCACAGGAACGATACCCCCTCTCTCTCTCTCTCTCTCTCTCTCTCTCCTCTCTCTCTCTCTCTCTCTCTCTCTCTCTCTCTCTCTCTCTCTCTCTCTCTCTCTCTCTCTCTCAAAAATTGCTTCTCTGTGCCTACCCATATCATATGTCCGCACACTCCATGTGGCATATCGCAGTAACTACTATACCAA
This sequence comes from Cepaea nemoralis, assembly GCA_014155875.1. Lineage (NCBI taxonomy): Eukaryota > Metazoa > Mollusca > Gastropoda > Stylommatophora > Helicidae > Cepaea > Cepaea nemoralis. Next base: position 61,306 of record JACEFZ010027072.1, on the reverse strand, counting down.
CCTTTCTCTCTCTCTCTCGCTCTCTCTCCCTCTCTCTCTCTTCTCATATATACCTTACACATGTCCATGTACACTATTTTATGAATGTCTGTTGAGCGGTGTAGATGTATGTATGTGCGCTCACGCACATCAGTCGACCCAGACTTTAGGACTCGCCTCACAATAACATAAAGGAGTGCATAATGTGAGTTTGGTTGGTATCACCATCATACTTGGGTGCACACTCCATTGCTCTCCAATGGTCGTCCACCAGGGCTAACCCATTCACTGGCACCCACTCATGCTTTGTTAGTACATCCACTGAGATTGCTCCAGATACCATTCTCAGACTACTATCACAGGTTGCCGTCCTACCTTCCTGCCTCCGCCCCCCCCCCCCCCTTCTTTCAATGTGTTCACTGAACCGTTACACCCACCACCTCGTCATCATCCTACATGCCACTCCCTCGGTTGAGTATAAAAAGAAGACATCGGTGAAATTCGGGGTTATACACAGCTTTTTCCCAATTTTCATTTTGTCTTCATTGCTTTCATTATTTCATCGTTTTGTCTCGTCCTGTCGTCACGTTTTGGTGTAGTCACAGGAGATCTCCTTGACTATATGTTGTGTTTTTTTAATGTGTTTGTTTGCTGATGAAGGCTAATCGTCGCAACGTCCTGTATGTGTCGTAATTCTGTTATGTAAAGCTGCAATACTTTGTGTCATTTTATATTATGAACAACTATAAAATTGCAACCCTATGCTACCAATCTCAAACTTGGACTTTATCCAAATCACACTTTCGCAAAATCAACACCTGCGAGATGAGATGCCTGAGGAGAGCTGCCAACTTAATAATCCGAGACCGAGTAAGAAATGCTGTTATCAGACAGACAGTGGCACCTTGTGCCACATTTATTGAAAGACAGAAGATCAGTTGGTTTGGCCATGTCGTTAGAATACAACACTATCAACTACCATCACTGGCCTTACATCAAAGATCATCTGCGACGAGACCAAGAGGGCGTCCAAGAAGAAAATGGATTGACAACATCAAAGACATTGTACAATCACACGAAATTACACCATCCAGTGCCGCCCACCGGTTTTCTTGCTAGATTCAAAAACAAGAATTCCAAAATTCGGCCTCGTTCAACCTGCTTCTTCAGCCGTGGTTAGAGTTGAGGACCGTGGTTTTGTGGACTGTTAGTCCTAATTCGCACTGGGTTTTTTTTCCGCTCTGGTTGTCGGTAAAGGTTGGTTCTTGTGCTGCCTGGTAATTTCATTAATGTCTTATGTTGGTTCTGACAATGACCGGTGTGGGACCTATCAGTTTACGCCATCTTTCATTTGTTGGTTTATTTCTCTTAATAGAGCATTAATAAGTGCTGGTTATATTTTATGTTGTCCTCTGGGGGACTGATTTTGTTTTTATGGACTTCACTGAGGTAGGTTATAATTTTTTTGGCCTTTACCAGGACCTGTCATATTTTGTATGATCCTCTCAAGGATTGGTTATTCCATGTGGATCCTCACCGGGGCTGGTCCCTGTCATGTCCATTCCTCATAAGGACTCGATGTAGGCATGGGCAGAAAACTCAATTGCAGTCTCAAGTTGTCCTCCCGGTCAGCCGCCCATTCTCCTATGTTCGCTGTCATCATCGGTGTATGCGACAACAAGACGACCCGAATCACCCGTCCGCCTTGTAAAGGAGCACTCCAGGAGGAGCAAAACCACCATCATGCCACTCACCCGACCGCACCCACCTGTCCCTCTCAGGACATCCATTACAAGCGAAATAGATGGGGGGGGGGGGGGGGGATTTGATAACACATAACATAGACGAAAAGGTACGAACAGACACTGATCAGGGTTTTTTAAAAATAAATACAAAAGAAAAAGAGAAAGTTATATGGCTTTCCCTGTTCTGCATATAAACTGTCTGACCAGACGCTGTATTTCAGGGTTGCTGTTTATATATAGACAACATATGTAAAGAAACCAGCCAAACAGAGACCACAAGAATACAGCATGACGAGAACACGGAAGAAGAACCATTTGCAAATCTAACCATTAGAGAACTCCTGTTTGCAAACTACCAAGCACTAATAGCAAAATCAGAAGCTGAATTACAAGACCACATGAATAGTCTAAATAAAATGTGTAAGGACCATAACATGGAAAATTAGCACAAGTAAAACAGAGGTAATGACTGTAACTAGAGAAGAAACAACAACAACATTTCACCTAAACGAACATCCGTTGAAACAAGTAAAGAGTTTCAAGTACCTAGGAAGTATAATATCATCAAATGCCAAATCAGAAGACTAAATCGAAAATAGATGCAATAAGGCAAACCAACTCAGTGGACAAATGGCACCAATACTAAAGAACAAACATGTATCAATAACTACTAAAAAAGCACTTTACGACACAATCTTCCTACCAACTCTATGTTACCAATGCCAAACCTGGACAGTGACAGAAAAAGAGAAAATGAGATTTCTGAGAAGAATACTCAATGCATCAAGAAGAGATAAGATGAGAAATAAAGAAATCAGGACTAAAGTGGAGATATAGCTGCACTAGATTTTATTAGAAGGCAGCAAGTCAAATGGTTTGGCCATGCAAGTAGGTTACCAACTAACAGTGTACCACAACAAGCAATGATGTACAGACCAGAGGGAAGCAGAGGAAAAGGCCGACCACGTAAACGATGGACGCAGGGAATAACAGAGTCCATGGGAATATAAATACATGAAGCCCATAAGCGGGCACTCTCCCGTTGTTAATACTTCACCTCGACACCGCAAGGTACAAGAGGAATATGATGAGATGAGATGATATCCTCAACAACCACCAAAGGGTCCAATACTAATGGTACCAGTTGCAATCTAATTATGTGTCCGTCTGGCCTTTCCTCGGAGAATTAAGTGTCGACCAGATCCCATGATCACTCCATGCCTCACCATTCCCTCCAAACAACAACAGTGTATCTGTTTATTCACACTATACACATGATCGTAAAGAGTTCTGACCACATCTGTCTTATCATGTTTATCATGTACCAATACTCCACCTAGCGGTGCAGATCCAGCCAATTTGTCCGCACGCGCGTTTTCCAATGCACCAGCATGCTCTGGGGGAAAGATGCAACGAATTCTCCATATCTGTGCTGTTTTCATTGAAGCATGGTACACTGCACGAAGCATGCCTATCTTCACCTTTCCCAGCATCCTCAGTTAGTCCACTGCAATCAAAACATGTGAGTGTTGTTTGTTCTCTAGCCAGTGGGATGCAGCAGCGACTGCGTCCACCTACATTCCCACACTCCATGTTGTGGCATCATATCATTTTCGAAATTAATCTTTACACTTTCTGCTTACTGGCCAATCCGTGTCTCCGATTATGACCTTGCACAAGTCTAATATTTCCTCTGGCATGCAGACACTCCTCCTCTCCTCTCACAATATTTTCAAGCATACACACTTCTCTGATTCTATCCTCCGTTTGAGCCAGCCATGATTTTCTATTTTTCAGCCTGTGTCTACGATTGTGTCCTCGCCTGAGCCATCCATGAATTTCCCCTTTTTAGCATGTGTCCGGGGCTTCATTCAGGTGGTGTTCCTTGTCCGCAGCCACTCAGGAAAATGACTTAGCGTCTGTAAGACGATATAACATGCCTTTACCATCACACCACCAAAACCAAGTCCGGTAGCAGGAATCTGCGCTGGGTATGTCCAATGTTAGCACCATCACAACTTGTAGGCCTGAATGCATGGAGGAACTGATGGCCAGTCTTTGCCTCGCGTCGAGAACGACGAGAGCTATTGTCGAACCTCCATCCGACGGTCTCATGCCATTGCCAGCGCAATGTCTGACCGCCGCACACACGTGCCCACTGGCGTGTCATTGAGCTCCTGGAACGGAAGCAACTGTTAGTGCCACGACAAGCAGGTTTTAGACGATGTCACTGCATAGAATGCGATGCCACTTACATGTAGGACCCATTTCAAAGAAAACCATATTGACCAGGTGGACATATGTATACATATCATTTGACGAGGTGTGGAAACAAGTGTTTGTGTTTAATTTACATATTAACAATATCAGTGGTTATATGTACAAAGTAGATAAAAAAGATCATTTCAACATAATAGGCAAGCCATAGTCCAACTAGATGGCCTCACAAGAAAAAATAACGCTAAAATATCATGGGGTGGCTGAGGGTGGAGTCCTGTCGCCGATACTGTTTCGTAATACATCAGTGACTTTACCACACAAAAATACCCCGTGATGTCAAGACAGCAATGCATGCAAATGATCTAGATATACGGTGTTCGAATCAATATGTAATAACGGCTACGAAAGGATTACAAAATCGTTGTAGATATCACAGCCAATGGCACAGAGGAATTGTGCTTCAAAATTAATACATAAATGTCGGTTGCCATACATTTTATTCTATCCGCAAAGTTTTTTTTTTTTAATTCGCATATCCTTTACAGGACATCGTTGTCGACATCAGCATCTTTCAGCTGATTGTTGATTTCTTGGCCAGATTACGCTCAGTAGTTTGCCATTGCTTTCTGAGAGGCCGGCCCACTTATCCCGCAAGTCACCAACGCGGGTAGAACCGCTTCCAATTCTCGCACGCTGCGTTACCCTGCGTGGATAAACGGGATTACGAAGAAAATCGTGTAACCCCTCGGCCAGAGAGACCGGCATCCGCAAAGTAGATAAAAAATAATTTTTAATGGTTACAGCTTTGAGGGAAGATAGCAAATCAACCTAACCATGAAAAAACATATGCCACCAAAATAACTAGGAAATATCACATTGTAATAGCTGAAACAAAAGTCACAGTAAGAAAGCTTAGTAGCACCAATTAGGGAGCAAATAAAAGACTACTTAGAAATGTACCTCAACAAGGCATACGATACCTAGAATATAGGTCCAGTGCATGGTGCCAGCACAGCATCACACAACTTGGACAAGGAGCACAGACAGGCACTAAACATTCACGGAGGAGGAATGTAGTCCATACCAACTACAAAATTAGGAAAATGAGAAAAGTGCAAACATTAGACAACTGTAGAGATGCTGCCATGAGCCTGACGACGTCATGGCATGGTTCAGTTATAGCCTGGGTCACAGAGTACAGGTTGCGACTGTGTTCAGAATTGAACACGGGAACGGGGAAAGCAGGGGCTTTCCACACAACGTGAAAAACGCTGGAGCTCACTGCCCAGGTGACAGGAAGTGAGCTCGGGACAAGTTAGTCGGTTTTGATCCATCGTCCTGTGTGGACATGGTGCAAAGTAGACAGCGTTATGGCTCTATATTGAGCCACGCATTTAATCTGTGATGTAGTTTAATGTGATGTGACTGTCGAATAAGTGATGATATCTTCGATTATGTGATTGTGTATATTATACGTAGGAAACTTATAACAGTCTTTGTGTTCACTCTTGTTCGAGTTAACTGCAGTTCGAGTGGGTGAGGTTTATGACGTATGATCGAGTAACCATGATATACTCATGTGCTGCGAGATGACCAGGGTTCTGACTGGAGAAGAAGAGAAGAAAGAATCATCCCCTGTTGGACACGAGAAGTGTTGCTAAACAAGTATTGATAGTAGCTCATTCAGATAGACCCAGACACAGACCCTGGCACTTGGGGGTTTATCGTCCATATGAAACCTGAGGCCACAGATGATGATTTGACATACGTAACACGTGCCAACGTAAAGTTTAAGCCACAAAGTATCATTCTACAAGTAGAGAATTGGCTAACGGAAAAGTTGATATCACACATGATGAAACGAGAAACATAATCACCAACTCCTGCTGTCATAATGAATTTAAAATGACAAAACAGGCGTTGAACTGTACGCATTACAAAAGGCATGTGAACAATTGAACAGATTCGGCAAAAAGATGTAGTCAACAAGTGTAATAATTAAATGTCTTATCAAGGATTGAAAAGGTGACTATGTGAAATATATAAACAGTTAGTACTGTGTGACTGAAGAGATTGACTTAACATTGGTGCAAGACTTTAAAGACCAAGAGAAATTTATTTCCTATAAATGTGTCACTAGTAACAATGAGTGTGCACAAGTTGAACTGTGAAATTATTATAAGTGTGAATAAAGACAAATCAACAGCAAGTATTGATTATGCTAATGAGGCAATAGACATATGTGACGGGAATTCCCCGTACGAACTGTTAAAACCAGGTCACAGCAAGAGAAAATACGAATCAGGCCTACAGAGTTGTGACAGGCTTGCTGTGTCAACAAGCGAGGTCAGACGGTCGACAGGTCTACTGTGTGGATGAACAGATGGTCAACAGAGAAGCGACAGTCGTAGCTGGCTACAGTGTGTAAATTCAAGAACCGACACACGTTAACAATTTGAGACGTCAGGATGTGATCAGCCAGGCTGAAATAAACTATTATAAAACGTGAACATTTTATAATAAACACCGGAACTGAGTGACTTGTAAAGCGCCGGTATTTGACAGAACTCCGTGTTATATTCGTGGGGCCTGGTGTGTGTGTAGTTCATAGCTGCCGTAAAAACATTAACTCTAGGCGCTATTGGATCAACTGAAATTAGGTTAAATATTGTAACTGTGTGATTAGACAGTGTAAGTTAGGAGAATTGTAAACAAACAGCAGGACAGTTTAAGCTAAGAACAGGCAATATAGAAGCCATTAGCGTTGTGCAATTAGTATTTAACATTAGTCTATATTATTATTAAGCATGTGTAGTTATATTTGTGATATGTTGTTATTGTTTAGTTTGTGTTAGATATGTAATTGTGAATTTGTTTTATGTGACAGTAACCCAACGAATGCATATAAAATTACTTGGTAGTAAAGTAGTAGCATTATGTAATAATTGGAGTGCAGCCTACGTTAGGAAATAACTATAATTATAATTATTAAACAACTTACTAGTTCACAGTTAGTATAATAGAACTAGTACTAGTACTTATGTGTTGAAACCAATATATTAAGGGAAATTATATGATAAGATTATAGTAATAATTAGTGAACTATACGGTAGAATATTTTACGGTTATGTTGTTATAATTAATTTTGGTTATAGGTTACTGTTATGCATGATTTCTGAATTTTGTTATAATTTTAGTAATTATTTTGTTTGGTTCTTAATGATTTATTGCATGCAGAAGTTTGGTTAATTTAGATCATCATTTCTTGCATGCAGGTTTGAGGATGATATTATTATTATTATTATTCTGCAGGTATTTTATTGTTATTTAAAATAGAATGGGCAATTGTTTGTCCAGTGGAAAATTAACAGATAGGGAATAAACACCTGGCGAAGTGAATTTCGCATGAGTGAGTTTGTTTACAACTGGAGACGTGCATTGCCGGCATGGTTCGTGGGTAATCTTTCTGTGCCGACAAGAGCATTTCTCAAGTGTGTTTGGCATCGTGTAGGGCAGCCTTCCGGCATATGGCATGGGTAATTGTTATGTGGCGGGGGACTTGCTATACAGGGTGTTGGGCATATGTGATTGTAGGTTCAACTAACTGTTGTTGTGTGTATGGGTTAATGATACACGACAGTGTTGTTGCGGAAAAGAGTGATCTAGAAATAAAAATAGCTTACAAATGATAACAGCTTGTGAGGTTGTGTTACATCAACACCTGACCGGTGTCGCGTCTCTGGGTTATGATACGCGACATTGTTTTGGGCTATGGTGGAACATAATTTCTAAGGATTTAGTTCATATTTTCCACTGTATAAATGTGTTTGAAGTTGAGTTTGCGGCATGCAGAAATTATTTAGATGAACATCATCATTCTTACATGCTATAGTGTAATATTGCTAGTTTTCTGTTCTAAGCAAGTATACTTTCAGATACAGTCAAGGGTATAGAGAGACAAGATATCAAGTAAAGAGGTACAGTGTGGGCTGACCGAAGGTCTGTGATTTTATGAATCTGTCATACCATATGATACCAAGAGTAGGGTACAATTTATGAGGTAAGGATTAGTAGCACCGTATACGAATCTCTGCATAATAAGAAGGAAAGCAATAAGTCAACATGAAGACAGTTTGTTGATAGATTTGCAGAGAAGATGATCAAACTAGTGGGAAGATTGTCATATTGAGTTACTAACTAATATAAGAGGTGGTGCTTAAAAGTTAAAGCAAGAGAGGTAATGACGATAGCAAAGACACTAATGTAGTTAACAAGAGAGACATCATCTTCATGGTGTTAATATAATGATTTGGACATAGCTGTAAGACAGCAGTCAACATTGCAGCCAGAAGTAAAAGTGGAGGTTAAGATGTTGGTTTTGACTGTTGGAGACTATAACTTGGTTATCGAATGGCTGTTAGTGGACGAGGAATCATGTGATAAGTCGTATGAAGTTTACGCAGCATGCTCGGCTACAGAATTCGGTACAATAGGATTCAGCACTTAAAGGTGATATCATATAGCGTTCATAGATATTAAAGCTATGCACTTGTTGGTTGCATGGATTCATTTTGTGTTCAGAACATTAACAATTCCAAGTAATTGATTGTTGTTATATATGGCAATGATTGATGTTGGTTTACAGAATTATTGGTTAATGTGGAAAATTATTTATTTATTTACGGAGCTAAAAGACATATTAAGTATGGATTTAACAACTGACACCAAACTAACAAAGGGACTTCCTTTTGGACTGCTGGGGTCTCGGCAGACTTGGAGTGGTGTTGTATTTAATTTTAACATCGGGTACCACTGGTGCAGCATGACAACTGTTGAGAGAGCGTCGGTTTCAGATGTCGAGTTAGCGGAAGTTTGGTGCATCGTAGTTGGTTTAATTTTCATTAGTGGATTTTGGTTAATACTATCTTTAGTGAATGGGAATTCATGTCAAATGGGTGGATATCCGAGCGGTGTTTGGCAGTGCAGTGTTCTCTTTGGTAACATCAGACTTGTCGACTCTAGCACGGCATTGGCAGAGATCGCTGGGAGAAAACATCAGTTGGGATGGAAACCGGAGATGACTTTGTCAATATTGATAGTATGATAAGTTACGTCATGTGGGCGGCTGATCTCTGATACTGGTTATGGTGGTTGATGTGAATGGAATGAATGTGTTAAATGATAATCCGTGACGGGGACCGGCGGCACAGATCATTTCGATATTTGTTAGGTTTATATTTTAATTTTGAAAGATTTGTGATTGACAACAGTAGTGGGTAGGTAAAACCATATGGGTATTGGCATCATTTAATGTGGGGTTGCTAACACCGGGTGAGCTGAGTGTGTGCTCGCTGTGTGATGGCGGTCTCGCATTGCAGGTTGTTAATATGTGTGGTTTAGTGGCAGATGGAGACTCACTCATGTATGGAGGCACTATGAATTAACTGACTGTACAGAACTAACCTATGTAAATAACTTGATGATTGATTGCATGTATTACTAACACGTGGTCATGGTGCCACATAGCCATACAGGTTGAGTTAGAATTGAAATTGAAGAGATGTTTTTGGAAAGGAAGCTATATTGCAATATGAGTATGATTATGTAATTATATAGAGATTGATTAGTAATTATTTTATGGAATAGAGAACATAAATTATAAGCAGTGATTGTTATTATTGCAAATATAGCATTATATTATATGTTATATAATTATATGATTGATGTTGGGTGGTAGATAATTATTATTATTGTATAGTTATTATTGATACATATTAATGAATATTGTGAACTAATTATGTAAATGCTATATAATTCTAGTAATGAGAATATAATTTATTGGTTGAGTATAGATATTATTTAATTTTGTTATTAATTGATTGATTGAGACATATATTGGTGTTCATATTTATTATTATGTTGCATTTATTGATATTTGTTGATTGATTTTAATTAATTTAAGAACAAATTGTTTAGATGTATAGGATACTTAGTATTGGAATCATTAATGAAATTGATGAGAGTACGATATAGAGGATGAAGACACAATAGAAGCTGTGGCAGTTGAAGCGTAATGAGTTGGTCAAATGGAACGAAACGGCCAGTAACATAAGATGCTCTCAGGCTTATTAGCTGCAACTATGTTCATTGCTATACGCTGGGTCTACAACGACAGAGTCAAAGAGGATGTTTAGGCTGGCGGTACTTGGAACTTGGTACAGGCATGGGCGGTGGTGCAAGGCTGTGGCTGCAGTGGTTGACTGACTGGGGATGCGGGTGGTCAAGTATAGTAACGCGACAACAGCAAAGATGTGCTGGCGGTACTTGGAACTTAGTATCTTCCTTGGGTAATCCTTGCAGTCGGGTATCAGTCTGTCTACCATGGGAACGCTGGCTTGCGTTGTACAGGTGGCCTTGTATGTAACGCGATAACAGCTGATCTTCTAGACCTGGGACGAGTGGCTTAGCAAATGAGTGGTGAGGATGAGCAGATGAAGCTGAGTGATGGTCAGTCTTGTATGACCACTATAGACGCTACCTACCAACAAAACGCGGAATTGATTATGATACCATCACAGCATTAATAGAATGGAAATATTAAGGCTCGGAGTCATATTACAAACTGAGGGTTCATATATAGACAGATTAGAATTTAGATGTAGAAATTCTGATTCAATGTTACAAAGAACAGTTACATTGATATTGTTATATAGTAATTTGATAAAAGGTTGTAGGACAAAATAGAGGTATGCATTTGGATGTACTTTAATGTTGATGAGAATAATTAACTAGTTGTATATTTCAGAGTGACAAGAACTTAACAAGGTTTATGGAAAGACGACAGATAGTTAAATTAGAATTAGAACTACATTAATATTGCTTACATAACTGAAAATTGGATATTTCAAAAATTGATTCTCAATTTTTGGCCGTGGAAGGGGGGAATGCCATGAGCCTGACGACGTCATGGTATGGTTCAGTTATAGCCTGGGTCACAGAGTACAGGTTGCGACTGTGTTCAGAATTGAACACGGGAACGGGGAAAGCAGGGGCTTTCCACACAACGTGAAAAACGCTGGAGCTCACTGCCCAGGTGACAGGAAGTGAGCTCGGGACAAGTTAGTCGGTTTTGATCCATCGTCCTGTGTGGACATGGTGCAAAGTAGACAGCGTTATGGCTCTATATTGAGCCACGCATTTAATCTGTGATGTAGTGTAATGTGATGTGACTGTCGAATAAGTGATGATATCTTCGATTATGTGATTGTGTATATTATACGTAGGAAACTTATAACAGTCTTTGTGTTCACTCTTGTTCGAGTTAACTGCAGTTCGAGTGGGTGAGGTTTATGACGTATGATCGAGTAACCATGATATACTCATGTGCTGCGAGATGACCAGGGTTCTGACTGGAGAAGAAGAGAAGAAAGAATCATCCCCTGTTGGACACGAGAAGTGTTGCTACACAAGTATTGATAGTAGCTCATTCAGATAGACCCAGACACAGACCCTGGCAGATGCTAATGCGATAATTCAAGGAGAAAATATATGTGTGCCAATCATCATCCAAATTAGAAAGGTGCATAGATCTGGCAGAGAGACGGCTAAAGAAATAACAGCATTATATATCACGCCAAACGACGACGAGGACGACCCCAGAATTGCTAAATAAATTTGATCCGCTATGCAAACAAACACAATGGATAGAAGACAGCGGTCTAACAGCCATGATGGAAACATAAGTTAAAGACTACAACTAGCATGGAACCGAGTGCAACAACTCGTAGCCTTCTTGATGATACATCTTCTTATAGTCTATGCTGTGTGGCGTTGGTGATCTTGTTACATCGTATGTCCAGCTGTCAGTGCTAATACATTACATGGTAATCACAGTTGTGAGGCTTGTTACATCGTAATTCCAGCTGTCAGAACTAATACATTACATCGTAGTCACAGTTGTGAGGCTTGTTACATCGTATGTCCGGCTGTCAGTACTATAATACATTACATCGGTGTCACGATTGTGAGGCTTGTTACATCGTATGTCCAGCTGTCAGTAATATAATACATTACATCGGTGTCACGATTGTGAGGCTTGTTACATCGTATGTCCGGCTGTCAGTACTATAATACATTACATCGGTGTCACGATTGTGAGGCTTGTTACATCGTATGTCCGGCTGTCAGTACTATAATACATTACATGGTAGTCACAGTTGTGAGGCTTGTTACATCGTATGTCCGGCTGTCAGTACTATAATACATTACATCGGTGTCACGATTGTGAGGCTTGTTACATTGTGTGTCCAGCTGTTAGCGCTATTACAATGTGTGACTTTGTGTAGAAATTGCAATTGTTAGTTTCTAGTTTGTATTTAGTGTTTCTTGTTGTCACTTTATTAATTGCATTTCTATTTGTCACATTATTAAATGGTGTTTTTTTAATATCACATCAATACATGGTCTTTCTTGATACTGCATGTTTACACCATGTTTTATACTATTGCATCGTGTTTCTAGTTTATATAATTATTACATCCATTCCCGGTTAATACATTTCCGCGGACAAAATTTCACACCTTCCGAAGATCTCAGGATTAAATTGAAAATGTCACAAACTATAAATATCTTGACTCCGTAATCAACGGAGGCAGCCAGCCAGGATGCGCACCACAGAAATCAGGCTGCCACGCAATAACGCCGTGAATTATGTTATGGTGCTCGCCCTGCTCTGGACCCAAAGGCAGGTGCAGTGCCGGGCCTTATGCCTCGTAAGGGTCTAACTACAACTAATGGAGGTCCTTCTCAGATGTCCTGCAGAGCCGGAAGGCCTGACAAAAGAACGTCTGGCCAAAGACTTAAAATAATGCACTGGAATGCAGAGGGTATCAACAAAAACATAATAGAACTAGAGAACATCTTGGTCAAAGAAAATGTAAGAGTATTTCGCTTGCAAGAAACTCACCTGAACGAAAATATAACCTTCAAAATCAGAGGCTACCGGTGTTACCTATATGATCGAAAAGACAGGCGAAAGGGTGGGATACTGACTCTTGTCAAAAACAACATTCCTGCTTCCCAAATTGAAGTTTACATGGAAGGGGCTGAGTATCAGGCACTTAAACTTAAGACAGACAATACAGACCTTCACCTGATTAATTACTACTGTCTCCTCCGAAGTCGGAGAGTATCTGCCTGTACGGCGAGGAACCACCAGTCTGCACACCAATAAGCCAGACATGGGACAACGGATACTCAAGCAAAACTCAGGTCCTGTATGACATCACACTGATGTTGGACAACAGGATGCCTTCATCCGACATACAGGACTTCGCGTTGGAGCTCAAGCCAACGCACACAAGCAAGCAAGCATTACTACTGTCCAAATGACCGCCTACAGGCACTGGACACACTACCATTAAAAGGAAAAATGATTGTGTGTGGCGACTTCAACAGCCATTCGCAGAGCTGGGGCTATGATAACATGGACCAGAGAGGAGAGAGACTGGAAGACTGGCAGGATGAGAGTAGATTCATCCTGATTAACAAGCCGTCTGACCCACATACCTTCTACTCGAGATCAAGGCACACTACAACTACACCTTACCTGGCGTTTCATTCACCAGACCTGGAGTGGAACATTACACGAATTGTTGGGAAACAACTTGGTGGCGGTGACCATCGGCCAGTCTTTCTAACTGTAGAAAATGAGCTTGTAAGTGAAAGCAGCACCCTCTCGAGGTGGAACTACAAGACAGCAGACTGGGCAATGTACAAGCATCGCACCAGCATACTGGTTAGAAACCTGAACACTGAGAAGGACATAAATAAAGTAGTTGAAGGGTTTGGAAAATGCATACTACAGGAGCACGAGAAACAATACTAAGAGGAGCCCGTAAACATTATAAACCCTACTGGAGTAGTGAACTGGAACAGTTGCATAATGATGTGGATGTAGGTAGAGGCCAGTCCCAACCAAGAGCACCACAATAAATATCAGCACGCAAAAGCCAAATTTCAAAGGGCCCAGCTGCAGGCTAGACGAAAAGCTGGCAGGAGAAAACAGAGTCACTGAACTTTGAAAGAGACACAAGGAAGTTATGGAAGCTAATAAAACAGCTTAACGATGATGGGCACAGGGAGAAACTAAAAAAATTGCCCTACATAAAGACGGAAACATCTTAACAGGAAAGCAAGCAGCTGACCATTTTGCGGACTCATTCGCACAAGATAACAATATCAAAATTATTCCAGAGAAACAACAAGAGATTCGAGAGAAATGGCAACATACAGGACAGAAGCAAATTGTACATGAGGTTATGGAGACACCTATCACATTCAGTGAACTGGAGCTAGCCATATCAAAACTTAAAATGAGAAACTCACCAGGGGCTGATGGTATCTCCAATGAAATTATCAGGAACCTAGGAACAGAGTCCAAAGCAAAGATGTTACAGATCTGTAATAACACATAGACCTTAGGCAGTGTTCCACAAATCTGGAGAGAAGCAATCATTACACCACTCCTAAAATCTGGGAAAGACAGTTCCATTGCCTCCAGCTACAGACACATTAGCCTCACCAGCTGTCTCTGCAAAACAATGGAACGCGTCATCAATCACAGACTGCAGTGGTACATTGAAAGTAAAAACATCCTTGTGCCACAGCAGGCTGGCTTTAGGCAGTGCTACTCTACGGAAGATCAGACAACCTACCTCTCTAAAGAAGTTGAGGATGCATTCCAAGAGAAGAAGCTGGTACTTGCGGCTTGGATAGATCTGAAGAAAGCCTTTGACAAAGTCTGGAAAGAAGGTCTGATGAAGAAACTGAGAAACTGTAAAGTCTATGGAAGAATGTACAAATGGGTGGAAGCATACTTGCACAACAGAAGAGTCCTAGTACAGATAGACGGTCTCAAGAGCAAGAAAGTACTATTGCGTCACGGTGTTCCCCAGGGCGGAGTCCATATCTCAACACTTTTCTAATCTTCATCAATGATCTTGTTGCTAATCTACCGTATAGAATTAAAGCGGCAATGTACGCTGATGACCTGGTTTTGTGGAGCGCAAATGATACACTTTTCCTGATGAGAAAGAAATTCGTGGAAGGTGCATACAGTTTTTAATAGAGCTGTTGACACAGCTGCATTTATGTTTTTCGGATAACGTTCGAGTGTTGCAGTCCATGTCATGTCTTAGTGGAAGTGAATGTCTACAGCCAATGAAGCCCTGTATATTGGATCTTGCTAAAATGTTTGTAAAAGATGCAGCTACTCTCACTCGCATCGATTTCTAGTGGAGGAAACGTCATCATATGCAGTGGACACAGATCTCTGACACACCTGGACTGTGGGCAGAAATAGCCTCATACAGGGATGCCATCGGTTAAAATCCTTTTCAAGATCTTACAGATTTAGCTTTAACTGTGTTCATTTTTACCTCATTCTAATGCGGACGTGGAGCGTGTTTTCAGTCAGATGGGAGTTATAAAATCAAAATTGTGGAACAGACTGAGCATCAAGCGTTTGACAGCTGTTTTGACTATTAGCTATGGAATGAAAAGATATGGCAAATGCTGTCATGATTATAAACTACCTAAGGATATTCTAAGAAATATTGGATCACAGGATGCATTTACACGTTTCTTTCAATCATCATCATCATCATAATCATCATCATCATCATCATTGCAGGAGCAAACACAGCAAGAAACAGCTGCAGAAACTGAAGAGGAGTTGTCTGACTAGGATGTGGCGGATCTGGAATAAACTTTATTCTAATATTCAGTGTTAATAATAAATTATAATGTGCTACCTTGTTGCATTTGTAATAAAAACCGTTGGTGCCGCTTTCTTTTTTTTTTTTTTTTTGGTGCTTTCCAAAAATTGTTGGTGCTTATTTGGTGCCTTTTTTGGGGGGTCGATTGTTGTGCTTTTTCATCAAAAGGAGATGGCAACACTGGGTGTAAGGCCCAGAACATTTCAGATGAAAACACAATGACAGTGAAAGAGATCAGGGCTGTGCTTCGACGAACAAACAACAGCGCATCAGTATGTATACTGACAACGAGCTAGAGGAACTAGCAGATATGTACAACAACAGTATAGGGCGTGCTAGCATCAAGGAGGAATGGTTACACAGCTATTCGATTCCCTTACCTGGCAAACACCAAACACAAATTCAGGAAATCGGATAATAACCATGCAGAATACAATAGGCAAGCTTCTGGAGAAGTTAACTGTCAGAAAAATATCAAGCCAGCTAAGAGAGGCAAGATTTTTTCCCCACCTACCCTGGGAGGGTCCAAAAAGAGAAACCTGGACAAATGCAGCAGTTTTTGCCCATGGTGCCTATGAAGGTTTCCACTAAAGCATTGAAACATTTGCGGCAGCGATTGATCTTGAGGACACATACAACAGAGTACCGTTGGATGTTTTAATGTTTCAGCTTCTCGAACTCAAGATAAGTCCTTTCCTCCTTAGTTGGATTGCTGCAGCCCTCTTCCAACGGAAAGTAGTTTTTAGATGTAGCAGTTGGACTTCGGAACCAACAAAAATATATACTGGCCTACCACAGGGATCACCATTATCTCCTGTGCTGTTCAACACCTACACTGTGAGAATCACCGGCGAGCAAACCATAGGACCGGGGAGGACATTGTCATATGCCAACGATGTGTTAGTGTGTCGTCATGGTAAGGGCTGCTGTGGAACTAAAAGAGAACTCAATCGCGTAAGCGCTTGGTGTGTTGAAGCTGGAGCAATGATCAACCCAAAGAAGGCAGCAAGTGACATGGTTCTCTTTGAATAACCATAGTGTCAACACTCCACCACCAACTGTAAATATGTGTTCAGAGACTGTGGAAAGAACGCAGGCAATAATTTACCCGGGGATACGATTTGATCGAAGCCTCGCTTATAATGAGCACATAGACCAGGTGATAACAAAAGCCAAGCGGAGGTTGGCTGCGATGCTAGTGATGGTGGCAGCAAACTGTGAGCAGTGTAATCTATATCTTCTTTACGAGGGTCTGGTCCCTTATGTTTTGGAGATGCGAGAATTCTTTAGAGGGTGTTGCTGTCATTTACACAGATGGGTCGGTCGTTCGACAAGTGAGAAGTTCGTGGGCTTTTACGGCTCAGGCCAGAGGGAGAGTTGTGAAGGAAGATTCTAGTGCTTCTGCTTTGACCACAAGTAGCCTGACTATGGAAGCCATGGCAGTAAGTAAAGCAATAACATGGCTCCAGACACAGACATTCACTCGGGCGTGTTTCTTTAGTGACTCAATAAGTATGTTCTTGAAGATAGAGATGGCCTGAGTCCAAAGAGAGTGGTTGCTGTCTCTGGAGCGGTCTCGGCTGTCAAATATTAGTGTCATTTTAGTGCCATAGCTTGCGGGTGTACAGGGAACTGGGCAGGCTGACAGGCTTGCAGGTAAGGTTACTGTGGAATGCGGTCGAGCCATGACCAGGCTGATATTCTGAATGCTCTACGAGAGGTATGTCGTTTGCGAGAACCAAGTGATAACTATGAATCTACAACCATGGTCAGGCTGCGAGAACAGCAAGTAAAAAAGAGTTGTAGCCGATGGAAAACACAACGCAGGAAGCCAAAGACGATTAATAAACCAATACAGAACTGGTGTCGTTAGCTGCTATACCCTGTGGGATTTACTGAGGAGGGGATCCGAACACTTATGGACTGAATGGTTCGATGTGCAATGAGGATGATCTGTCGATTAACTAACTAACTGACTGACTAACTATCTAACTAACTAACTAACTAACTAACTATCTAGACTGACTAACTATCTAACTATCTAACTAACTAACTAACTAACTATCTAACTATCTAACTAACTGACTGACTGACTGACTGACTGACTGACTGACTGACTGACTGACTAACTAACTAACTAACTAACTATACATGTGTAACAGGTTACAACCGTTTAGGAGATATTCCTGTGATAGGAGTGTGGCGATATTTATAATTTTGTGTTACACTCCATACGTACAAACATACATAAGAACAGACACGCTCGTCTAAACAACAGAATAAACATACACACTGACACACAAACACATATCTCACATTAATTTAGCCGTTCTTGTCCATGAATAAGGTCACCTTTAAATCAGCAGTGTGTTGGTAAATAAACACAGAAACGTGGAATTACTGTTAAAGTAATGAGAAGTCCAAATGTATACGAAACGTTTTCAATGGAAATGTTCGTGATAAGTCGTAGTAAAACAAAGACTAAGCTGTAAATAATGCCACCTACCTTGTGTCTCCTGCTCATGTAAACAGATGCTTCAACTGCGCCGCACTACTGGCTTTTCTGCGGGACTTGAACCTATCCGCACTCAGCCATGTCTCGCTTCACTGAGCGCTCTAGTGAGAGCTTAGCAGGTTACACAGACAACTATAGCCCACTTTTCTCAACAAGATTTCTCTCACAAAACACCGTATCTCTGACAGCTCTATACAGGTATGGCAGTTATACAAATATACAGGTATAGCATTTGTACAACTATACAGGTACAACAGTTGTTGATGCCTAATATCTTCCATATCATGAGCAGTATCAACGAACATTGCGAATCATTTTGGCAGATTGATATAGTACATAATACGTTTGGAAGCAACAAAGTATTTCCTTCTTCCATCTGTGGCCTACTATAGGCCACAAATTTCCAATATGATCCGAGCTTCCTTTACCATGATGATCTTGCAGCAATCTGCAACACAAACGCGCTTTTCCGTTTAGTATTAGTCTATTTCCTTATACAACAACAGTGAATGCATAGTGAGAGCAACTTGAGGACACCCAGAAACCTTCACCATAAGATCCGGAGTACGACAAGGTTGTGTCCTGTCCCCTCACTTGTTTATAACATATATAGACAACATATGTAAAGAAACCAGCCTAACAGAGACCGCAAGAACACCGCATGACGAGAACACAGAAGAAGAGCCATCTGCAAATCTAACCATTAGAGAACTCCTGTTTGCGGACGACCAAGCACTAATAGCAAAATCAGAAGCTGAATTACAAGACCACATGAATAGTCTTAAACGAAATGTGTAGGGAACATAACATGAAAATTAGCACAAGTAAAACAGAGGTATTGAATATAACTAAAGAAGAAAAAGCAACAACGGTTCCCCTAAACGAACATCCCTTGAAACAAGTAAAGAGTTTCAAGTACCTCGGAAGTATAATATCATCAAACGGCAAATCAGAAGACGAGATCGAAAATAGATGCAATAAGGCAAACCAACTCATTGGACAAATTGCACCAATACTAAAGAACAAACATATATCAATAACTACTAAGAAAGCACTTTACAACACAATCTTCCTACCAACTCTATGTTACCAATGCCAAACCTGGACAATGACAGGAAAAGAGAAAAGAAAAATCACAACAGAAATCAGATTCCTGAGAAGAATACTCAATGTATCAAGAAGAGATAAGATCAGAAATGAAGAAATCAGGACTAAAGTTGGGGTTATAGCTGCACTAGATTTTATTAGAAAGCAGCAAGTCAAATGGTTTGGCCATGCAAGAAGATTACCAACTAACAGTATACAACAACAAGCAATGAAGTACAGACCAGAGGGAAGCAGAGAAAGAGGTCGACCACGTAAACGATGGACGCAAGGAATAACAGAGTCCATAGGCACATTTTATCCATTTAGCCCACAAGTCCATTTAAGGGCTTCATGTATCGAGGTTCCCATGGACTCTGCTTTTCCCTCTGCCCATCGTTTACGTGGCTGGCCTTTACTTCTGCTTCCATTTGGTCTGTACAGTAATGCTTGCTGTGGCATAATGTTACTTAGTAATCTAGTTACATGGCCAAACCATTTAACTTGCTGTTTTCTGATAAAATCTAGCGCTGCTATAACCTCCACTTTAGTCCTGAATTCTTCATTTCTGATTTTCTCTCTTCTTGATACGATGAGTATTCTTCTCGGGAATCTCATTTCTATTGTTGTGATTTCTCTTTCATTGTCCAGGTTTGGCATTGGTAGCCAATTAAGAAGCATAGCGGTTATTATAAACAATATATTACTGGAAGAAATATCAGACCACATTTAACGTGCATCTAGCTGCTGGGCTTTAGAGGTTCCCAAACAATATATTACTGAAAGAAATATTAGACCACATTTAACGTGAATCTAGCCGCTGGGCTTTAGAGGTTCCCAAACAATATATTACTGAAAGAAATATTAGACCACATTTAACGTGCATCTAGCCGCTGGGCTTTAGAGGTTCCCAAACAATATATTACTGAAAGAAATATTAGACCACATTTAACGTGAATCTAGCCGCTGGGCTTTAGAGGTTCCCAAACAATATATTACTGAAAGAAATATTAGACCACATTTAACGTGCATCTAGCCGCTGGGCTTTAGAGGTTCCCAAACAATATATTACTGAAAGAAATATTAGACCACATTTAACGTGCATCTAGCCATTACGATATAGCGGTTCCCACACAAAATATTACAGAAAGAAATATTAGACCAAACCTACAGTGAGTTTAGACACTGCGATAGAGGTTATTACTCTCGCATTGGACTATACAGTCACCAGCGAGCTGTCAGGCGCCTTCCTAGGGGTACAACTCTATAGTCCTACAGGACTAAAAAAGACCTGATTGTTGATGTGCTTTCTCCATGTCAGCCTGCCATCAAATGTTACTCAAAGGTATGTTGGTTCTTTATCTTCTCTTAGGGGTGTTCCATTTATCTGTTTGACCCCTGCCTTTTGTTTTGGAGAGAGGGTAAATAGAGTGGTGCTGCACTTGTCAGTGTTTATGGTGACACACCATCTATTTGCCCATGCAGCAAATGTATCTACAGCTCTTTGTAGTAATCTGGTGGCCACTGATGCATATTCATTTGTGCTCCATAGAACCAGGTCATCGGCGTACATTGCTGCTTTAATTCCATGCGGTAGATTAGCAACGAGATCATTGATGAAGATTAGAAACAGTGTGGGGGACAAGACTCCGCCTTGGAGAACACCGTGACGCAGTAGTACTTTCTTGCTCTTGAGGCCGTGTATCTGTACTCGGGCTCTTCTGTTGTGCAAGTATGCTTTCACCCATTTGTACATTCTTCCATTGACTTTGCAGTTTCTCAGTTTCTTTATCAGACCTTCATTCCAGACTTTGTCAAACGCTTTCTTCAGATCTATCCATGCCGCAAGCACCAGCTTCTTCTCTTGGAATGCATCCTCAATTTCTTGAGAGAGGTAGGTTGTCTGTGTTTCTTCCGTAGAGTAGCACTGCCTAAAGCCAGCCTGCTGTGGCACAAGGATGTTTTTACTTTCTATGTACCACTGCAGTCTGTGCGCTCCAGTGTTTTGCAGAGACAGCTGGTGAGGCTAATTGGTCTGTAGCTAGAGGCAATGGAACTATCTTTCCCTGCTTTTAGGAGGGGTATCATGATTGCTTCTCTCCAGGCTTGTGGAACACTGCCTAAGGTCCAACTGTTATTGAAGATCTGCAACAGCTTTGCTTTGGCCTCTGTTCCTAGGTTCCTGATCATTTCATTGGAGATACCATCAGCTCCTGGTGACTTTCTCATTTTCAGTTTTGATATGGCTAGCTCCAGTTCGCTGATTGTGATGGGTGCCTCCAGAACCTCAATTTCCTTCTGTCCCGTATGTTGCTGTTTCTCTCGAATCTCTTGTTGTTTCTCTGGACTAATTTTGATATTGTTATCTTGTGCGAATGAGTCCGCAAAATGGTCAGCTGCTTGCTTTCTTGTTAAGATGTTTCCATCTTTATGTAGTGCAATTTTTGAGTTTCTCCCTGTGCCCTCATCGTTAAGTTGTTTTATTAGCTTCCACAATTTCCTTGTGTCTCTTTCAAACTTCAGAGACTCCGTTTTCTCCTGCCAGCTTTTCCGTCTAGCCTGCAGCTTGGCCCTTTGAAATTTGGCTTTTGCGTGCTGGAATTTATTGTGGTGCTCTTGGCTGGGTGTGGCCTCTGCTTGCTTTCTACACTCTTCCACATTATTATGCAACTGTTCCAGTTCACTACTCCAGTAGGGTTTATATTGTTTACGGGCTCCTCTTGGTACTGTTTCTCGCGCTGCCTGTAGTATGCATTTCCCAAACTCTTCGACTACTTTATTCATGTCTTTCTCAGTGTTCAGGTTTCTAACCAGTATGCTGGTGCAATTCTTGTACATTGCCCAGTTTGCTTTCTTGTAGTTCCACCTCGAGAGGGTGCTGCTTTCACTTACAAGCTCATTTTCTACAGTTAGAAAGACTGGCCGATGATCACTGCCACCAAGTTGTTTCCCAACAATTCGTGTAATGTTCCACTCCAGGTCTGGTGAATGAAAAGCCAGGTCAGGTGTAGTTGTAGTGTGCCATGATCTCGAGTAGAAAGTATGTGGGTCGGACGGCTTGTTAATCAAGATGAATCTATTCTCATCCTGCCAGTCTTCCAGTCTCTCTCCTCTCTGGTCCATGTGATCATAGCCCCAGCTCTGCGAGTGGCTGTTGAAATCGCCACACACAATCATTTTTTTCTGTTAATGGTAGTGTGTCCAGTGCCTGTGGGCGGTCACTTGGACAGTAGTAATTGATCAGATGTAGGTCTGTATTGCCTGTCTTAAGTTTGAGTGTCTGATACTCAGCCCCTTCCATGTAGACTTCGATTTGGGAAGCAGTGATGTTATTTTTGACAAGGGTCAGTATCCCACCTTTTCGCCTGTCCTTTCGGTCAGATCGGTAACACTGGTAGCCTCTGATTTTGAAGGCTATTTTTTCGTTGAGGTGAGTTTCTTGCAAGCAACATACACTTACTTTTTCTTGGTCCAGGATGTTTTCTAATTCTATTTTTTTTTTGTTGCTGACTCCCTCCGCATTCCAGTGCATTATTTTAAGTCTTTGTTTAGTATGGCCAGCCGTTCTATTCTCATGTCCCCTGGCTCCACAGGACATCTGAGAAGGACCTCCAGTAGTTGGGGTTGGACTCCTTTCGAGACATAGGGCCCGGCACTGCACCTGCCTGGGGTCCAAAGCAGGGCGAGCACCATAACATTTAGCAGTAGTCGACATATTCCATTTTGCGTAATTGCGTGGCATCCTGATTTCTGTGGTGCGCCTCCTGGCTGGTTGCCTCCGTCTTCAGCACCTTTCCTTTGCTAGAGCAGACTGTGGTCTCACTCGAGTTTAGATGTGTACGCACGCACACACGTGCCTGCGCATGCATGTACGTGCATACACATCTAGAGCATACTGGTTATTTTTCGGCGCCAGAAACTCGCCGTCGCCCCTTCTCCTGTTAGTTAAAACAGTTCCGCCACGTGAAGGCCAGGAGTTGGACTTTTGCTGCAGAGGTTATGTATTCACGAGCCATTGGGGTATTTAAGCAATGTTGGGCGCTCACCCCAACACTGCGCCCCGGCTACATACAGCAACATTCGGAACATATATATATATATATATATATATATATATATATATATATATATATATATATATATATATATATATATATATATATATATATATATATATATATATAAATGAAATACTTCAGCTACAGCCTTGAAATAACAGTTGCACAGAGTTCATAAAAATGGCCAATGCAGATAATAGGCACACACACTCCCATGCCGAGTATAAACTATTAAGAGACCGTGGCACAAACGCAGTAAACAAATTAACGAGTAAACAAATTAACGTTTCCCGTGACATCATTATTGACTCGTGAATAGATTCACAATCGCTAAAGAAACAGATCAGAGGTTCTGAATTTAACAGTTACAGAAATGATTGTTTTTTTTTGTTTTTTTTTAGAATATCGTGTACTGAGACGGGACCTGCGACATTTAGTAGATGCGGTTGTTTCACACAGTGAGAAACTAGGGTTAGAATTGAATAGTAAGAAGACAGATTATGGTCGTCACTGGGAAGAAGGAAATACCACAATGTGATATACGAGTAGATGGACATATTCTTAAGCAAGTTAATCGGTACAGTTACCTCGGAAGTCATAACATCTGATGGGAGATGCCTTGAATAGATTAGAAGAAGAATTGCCATTGCGAAGGTAGCCTTTTGCAAGATGAAAAACATACTGACCAATAAAAAGATATCAATTGAAACGAGAAAACGAGTGTTGAAGTGCTTCATAGAACCTGTACATTTGTATGGATGTGAAGCGAGGACAATGAGCAGTCAAGCTGAAAAATATCTGATGGCTGTGGAAATGTGGTTTTGGGTGAAAATGCAAAGAATACCATATACAGACAAAAAAATCAATGAATAAGTCCTTCAAGAAACAAATGATGATCCTAAACTGATTAGAGTCATTAGACGTAGACAGTCAAAGTTTTTGTGGGCATGTTATGAGAAGAAATTACTTGGAAAACTTGGTGACGACTGGCAAGATCGAAGGGAAGAGACCAAGGGGAAGACCGAGAAGTAAATACCTGGATGGCTTGGCCACGTGGCATGGTCGAGACAGGAAAGCGGAGCTGATCCACGACTCTGGTGATCGAGTGAGATGGCATGGCACATGATGGATGGGTGGATGGATGGTACTGAGACGAACAAGCATATTGATATTCTACCACATCTGAGCATGGTAGACAAGTGGCTCCAAAACAACATCGAGCTCGCAAACTGCAAACTCAGGCCCTATTAAAGGGCACGGTGGTGGGGCAGGAGAACATGGTCGCTGGACGAGAAGGCAGGAGTCGACCAGCAAGGGGGATAGACACGGGACACTGCAGGCATCTTGGGCATGAACAGGTGTCAGCCAGAGCAGGATGACCGGTCGTTTCGGCTGGACGTTAATGAGAGCGACATGTTGCAAAGGGAATGCTTCATGATAATGATGCCTCCGTCCGATAGCTCCAAAGAATTTGACTATTGAAATGCCTGCCCCGATTATGTTAGCAGACCACTTTTATAAAGGAACAATGCACTATTTGTTGTCTGCACTACAGTTCATCTTGCAGTTTTGAGTGATTGATGCAGCTCATAGTGCACCGTGCAGTTTTGAGTGTTTCATACAACCAGTAGTGCATCTTGCAAATGTGCGTGCCTCATACAACTATCAGTGCATCTTGCAGTTTTGAGTGATTCGTGCAATTATTAGCGCACCATGCAGTTTCTAGTTGAGTACTCCATGCAACAATTGTGCAACTATGTGTATTTGCTGTAATTATCAGTGCATCGTGCAGTTCTAAGTGCTTCATCCACTCGTAGAAGAACTTGTTATTGTGAGGGATTCATGCAACCAACTATGAATGAACCTGGCAGATATAGTGTGTCATGCAACTATCAATGCACTTGTCAGAAATGATTTTTGCACGCAACTATTGTTGTACGTTGCACTTTTGAGTGTTCCATGCAACAACACATCATCATGCATAGCCTAGCCGCCACAGTTTTATAACAGGTTATGCACAGTGAGGTGGAGCGATCCTCAAATATTAGACCTTTGAACTGGTAGTTTAACAATCATAAGCTGTTTTATCGAAGTTCAGGACGAGTGGAACAGCTCTTGTACAGCTGTACCACAAAGGAACTAGGCCAAGTTTTCCAGGTTTTACTATACCCTTTGCAGCTGCAGAATGGTACACACTTTCTTTGCAGTTTCTGTATCTAAAGGCGGAATTCTTGACACAGAAACTGCTCATGGGATTGTTTCAGCACATTGCTTTCATAACTACCTGAAATAACTTATCAAAGTGCCCCACTGGTGTAAGGAACAGTGACTTCATCCAAACAGTAGACCCACATATTTCACAGCGGCGTAGTGCGTTTTATCTTTAATCCTCAGTCTTAGCTAGTGACATATTCATTTCTATGTTTGGTAGTGAATAGTCTCTTGTATGATTCGCGTAGAGTGTAGACGTGTTTGCTTTACTCAAATCAACTAAGGCGAGTATTTGAAGCAATACTTCAGCTGTACAGGTTATGCAGTTTTGATAACAAAAACTGACCTAAAGCTCCAAGGACTAGTTAAATATGTAAACAAATTAAGTAATAAATATGTAGCTAATATTAACACAATTAAGACACAAACAAAATTACAACATTCAATGTGTAATGTACGTCCCCTAGTCAAGGACCATAAGTCAACATTCGAGTCCAACTGACCGATGTAGGGGTAGAACCCTCTACATAGGGATCAACATGCTGGATGTTTAAGAGTGGCGCTCTTATCCATTCGGCCATATTGAATTCCACTAATTATTGTAGTAACCAAATAATTATTTTAACGCTTCACATTGATGATTACCAAGTACATTTTTTTTCGCTCGCTCGCTTTGAACTCAAGCGTAGTCCATACACAGTATTTATAGTAGTGATTGACTGAATTTTGCGTGTATATTAGCTTTCCCTAATAACAGTGACCCTCGCCATTAGGAGAACACACTCCGACTTCAGAGGTACTTGTAATTTACGTCCCCAAGTCAAGGACCACTGGCCAACATTTTAGTCCGGTGTAGGGGTTAAACCGCGTACCTCGGCATCAGCATACCGGATGTTTAAGAACACGTGTTCTTACCCATTCGACCATGCTGACCTGCCATTGCGTATTCTAATAATATATTATTATGTGATGCATATTAGCAAACATTATAGAGGAGACAGCAGAAAGTGTCAGGGACCCAATACCCTGTATGGCAGAGGATAGACAGGAGACAGGTTACTGCGGAGTAACAGGGCAGAGAGCCTGGCGTCCTGCATTACGGTAACAGAGTGCGAGAAGCCCGATAAACAGGCTAAGGCCCGAGGTCACCGCACCACACCACCCCGCACGGGACTCTCAGACTGTGAGCAGCCGTGAACGGGCCAAAAGTACCTGTGTTGGTCAGACGGGTTCAGGACATCGAGACGGACAGATATAGGGCAGTGGTTGTGTTTAGTGAGCGTTGTGATATGATCGTAGAATTGATGGCGCGACTGAGTTATGAAGCGAGCTGTGTTTGAACGGAGACAGTGTGAGAGCTATGTTATGCCATTATATTGTATCATCTCTCATGAATGATTATAATCCTGTGATAATGTTGTTGTACAAATTGCGTGTTGCCAAGAGCGCAACTCATGTGAGTTTGCCCATGTGAATAGTTTGTGAATAAACGGTTTGAAACTATCGTTACCTTGTGTAAGAGTGCCGTTATTGAACGCTTGCAAGTGTTTCACCTCTGTCTTAAAATGCGAGCCAGAATTATGTCTAAGTAAGGCTATGACAGGGAGTGAACGTGGGTCGCTCGTCTGGCTTTGAATCATATATAAAATAGAGAATGAATGTGGGTCGCTCATCTGATTTTGAACTGTACGCAGAATAGAGAGCGAAAGTTGCTAACTCGATTGTGTTAGTTAAACTATATAAGAAAGAAAGTGAACGAAGGCAGCGCTTTGTGTGAAGGTGATCTCTGACGTTATTGTTATTAACAATATATAATAGAGTAGTTGATAACAAGAAAGTGAAAGATGTCTATATCATCCGACTAATTCACGACCACTGACAGTAGAAATTACACATCCATACACGACTGAATACATACAAACCTATACACACACACAATCTGACCGTGCACACACTACAAAGTTGCATCGAACACCTACTAATATTTTTCTCTCCTCAGCAACCAGATTGGTATCCGTATATTAGCGACGAAGTGAATATATTCAAGCCGTGCAAAACCGACCCCCCCCCCCCCCCCCCCCTTTCTATTGAAAAAACTGAAGTACAGAGAGTGCTCCGAACGTCACGGCAGCTAAGTATTTTTTCCTTTATTTTATAGGACTATTTCAGGTCTAAACTTTTTTTTTTCCATTGATTTCATTATATACTTATTATATATTATTGTATATTATATTGATTGAAATTCTGTTGTCAGGTCTTAGTCAGATATGACTGAGCTACCTATAACAGTAGATGGTACTACCTGCTTTCTGTTAGCAGCTTCTGCAGCTTGTCTTGTTCCAGATGTAGGGGTGTTACCTTTCCTCTGGAGTGAACTAGGCAGGCCGAGAGAGGGATCATGCTGCATGGGCAACACATGATCTCTATATTTTAGCCCAGGCTTTGTGCTATGGAGAGGCAATAACTCCATCCCTGGTCTTAACCGGTCTCGGAATCAAAGCGAGAGGCAACTGTTACGGGTTATAAGTCCCTGTCAGTTGGCGTAGACATGGGGCGCCATGTGTTGCCTCTGACGGTGGGAGACACCTACAGGTGTCACTGATCAGCTACCGCCCGCCTCAAGCTGGGCAGCCCCCGGCCAATTGGGTGCTGATCCGCCACAGCCTGCCTGCTACAATGGGTGCTTGGGGCTAGGACAAAATCTGAATCGCAGGCTGTAAAACCAATGCACCACGTACTAATAAAAAGAAAAATAGAAACCTCAAGCTACGGCTTGCAACCTGGAGCGTGAGAACCATGTATCCAGGATTTTCCACTGACTTGACAAATATTAACGATGTGAGAAAAACGGATGTGATTGATGCCTGAACTCAATCGTCTTAACATTGATATTGCTGGCCTGCAGGAGACTCACCTCGCTGAGGAAGGGTCACTCAGGGAAAACAATTACACCTTTGTTTGGAAGGGTGGAGGGCAGGCAGAAAAAAGGCAATACGATGTGGGATTTGCAGTGAAGAATTCGCTACTGGGAATGATTGAAATTCCAGCAGGAGGAAATGAAAGACTATTATCCCTGCGTTTGGCAATATCTTGTGGTTTTGCCACCATTATTACTGCATATGCACCGACACTCGATTCCTCTGATGATGTGAAGGATTCGTTCTATGAGGAGTTAGACTCCGTGATCAAGGCAGTTCCAATATCTGACTACATTTATATGCTCGGTGATTTCAATGCTCGTGTGGGCAAGGACTCGAATTCATGGCCAGTGTGCCTTGGAAAATACAACATCGGTCGCATGAATGAAAATAGGCAATGGCTGCTGGAGCATTGCACCAGAAATGACCTATGTATTACAAACTCCTTTTTTTTAAAACAAAAGAGATGCATAAGGTCACATGGAAACATCCAAGATCCGACCATTGGCACCAGCTGGACTTCATCATCTCACGGAGACAACATCTGAACCATATATCATTGACTCGAAGTTACCACAGTGCTGACTGTGATACAGATCACTCTTTGGTTGTTGCAAGGGTTGGACTGAGACCAAATAGAATCTACACAGCTAAACACAAATCTAGCTCCAGGATTAATATTATTAACACTCACGATCCTGAAAAGTGCTTTCAGTTTCAACAGCAACTTGAAGACGCTTTCACTGATACACCAGAAAATTGTACAGTAAATGAAAAGTGGGGTCAACTTAAGGAAACTCTTTATAAAACTGCCGTAGGGGTTTTCGGCACTGTGGATCATAAGAGGCAGGACTGGTTTGCGGCAAACAGCCAGACTCTGCAGCCCTTGATTAATAAGAAGATAGCTCTCTTAAGAAACAAGGAAAGACCAACGCGTAACACTCTGAGTGAGCTAAAGCAAGCTAGGAAGGATGTGCAAAAGGCTGCCAGACAGTGTGCAAATTATTATTGGATCAAGTTATGTGAGTCCATTCAAATCGCAAGTGATAAGGGAAACATCAGAAGCATGTATGATGGAATAAAGAAAGCCTGTGGTCCAGTGATCAAAAGAAGTGCACCATTGAAATCCTTGACTGGAGAAATCATAACTGATAAGAAACAGCAGATGGACAGATGGGTAGAGCACTATTTGGAGCTTTACTCAAGTGAGACCAAACTAGCGGATGATGCCCTCAACGCCATAGAGGCTCTACAAACTCTTGACCACCTGGACACACTTCCCACCATAACAGAAGTTAAGCGTGCTATAAATGAACTTGCATCTGGTAATTCTCCAGGTAAGGATGGGATTCCAATAGAGGTTAAAAGGAGTGGGCAAGATACACTCACTCTACAGATCCACCAGCTAATAGAGATATGCTGGCGAGAAGGACAAGTCCCACGGGATTTCAAAGATTCAAGCATCATAACACTGTTCAAGAACAAGGGCGATCGGAGCGACTGCAACAACTATAGGGGTATCTCACTTCTGTGTATTGTTTGAAAAGTATTTGCCAGAATTGTTCTGCGCAGACTTCAAGTCCTATGAGATCAAGTCTACCCCAAATCACAGTGTGGCTTTCGACAGAACCGGTCTACCATTGATATGATATTCTCATTGCGACAAATGCAAGAAAATGCCATGAACAGAATCAACCACTGTTTATTGCCTTCATCGACCTCACAAAGGCATTTGATTTGGTCAGTCGTGAGGGTCTGTTCAACGCACTAAAGAAGAATGGCTGCCCACCACTCTTTTTGTCCATTGTGAAATCATTCCACACAGGCATGAAGGGTATTGTCACATCTTGTATTACACACGGGCACTCTCGCTTCTTCATCCGCACCCAAAGAAACATCAGTTGTGCAGATGGTACATTCCTTATTTATTTCAGGCGAACCTGATATAGTTACAGAGTATACACAGGCGGTGGCTGCCTTAACAAATATACAAATGCCGCCTTATATACGATTATCACACACAGTCAATTACTCAAACTCTACACTCGCTATCTTCAACTAGCGCTCTCACAAGCTAAGCATTTGCTCTCGGAAATACACAAGCGTCCTTCTCTGAAAACTGTCTGGTCCCGTCTGACGTTCCCCAACTGGTTGGCTGGCCTTGTTGCCTTAGACCCCGTGCTGTTCGTAAAACCCCGTGCTGTCCTACCAGTCTCGTAGTACTGCAGTCCGTCCGTGCTAAGCTGGGTTGTACTAACGTCTAGTCCGTTCAGGGTATTATCCCGTGAACTGGCGTCACCTCCTATCCTCCAGTTTGGTCCTGCCGGTGTCCTGTTTATGACACGTCTGTGTCCCCACCTAAGTCCTGTCTCCTGTTTATCTACTGTCCTGTAGATGTCCTGTCTTATGACCATTCTATGTCCTGACTTGTGTTCTGTCTCTACTCTATCTGCTATATTGCAGATGTCCTTATCGATGTCCTATATGTCATTATCTCTATTATGTCCCTTGTCCTCTGTATGCCCTGTACCCGCGTCCTCAACACTCTGACAGGTATAATCAAGTATGATGGTGCAACTTCTGAAGAGTTTGAAATCAAGAGTGGAGTTAAGCAATGTTGTGTACTAGCTCCCACCCTCTTTGGAATATACTTTTCACTTCTACTGAAATATGCCTTTCGTGATCAGGATGGTGGTATATTCATTCACTCACGCTCAGATGGCGGCCTCTACAATGCTCAGAGATTGAAGGCCAAGACCAAAATTAGGAGCGTGCTGATCAGAGAGTTGATTTTTGCAGACGATGCTGCAGTTACGACCCACTCTGAGGAAGAATTGCAATGTCTACTATCTGCATTCGACAATGCTTGTTCTGAATTTGGTTTAACAATTAGCAAAAAAACGACACAGATTATGTCACAAGTTACACCTGGGGTACCATCAATCTTTATTGACGACGCCGAATTAGAGATGGTAGACCATTTTACATATCTAGGATCAGTGGTAAATAGCAATTTATCCCTAGATCAGGAAATCAACATCCGGATTGGTAAGGCAGCAAGAACAATGAACAGGTTAAGAAAAAGAGTCTGGGAGAACAGGAAGCTTACTGCCAAAACAAAAGTCTTTGTCTATCAAGCCAGTGTCCTTAGTACTCTTCTTTATGGCAGTGAAACCTGGACAACTTACTCACACCAAGAGAAACGTTTAAACAGCTTTCATATGCGGTGTCTGCGAAGAATTCTTGGTATTAAGTGGCAAGACAAAATCAAAAATACTGAAGTATTGGAAAGATCAGGTTGTGTGACGGTTTATTCCATGCTCAGTCTTCGTAGACTTAGATGGATAGGACATCTTAGGAGGATGGATGATGGTAGAATAACAAAGGCGTCTTTTTGGTGAATTACAAATGGGTAAGTGCTCTCAGGGTCGGCCTCTACTACGATACAAAGATGTGTGTAAGCGGGACATGGTTGATACAGGCATATAATGCACAGTGAGAGCAAGTCGCCGCTGAACGTGTTGCATGGAGGGCAAAGATCAGAAGTGGAATAAAGACAAAGGAGAAAATTATTGTAGATAAGTCACACACCGAGCGTATGAGACGTAAGATGGTGCATGATGGTGGAAATGACCACGTGTTCACATGCACCCACTGTGAAAGGACATTTACAGCGCGAATTGGCCTTATCAGTCACATTCGCTATAGCCATAGGTAAAAGTTATTATGCCTTTTTAAAGCACAAACTATCGCATGTCAAGACGTCAGTGTGCCATTGATTGATTGATTGAAATTCACTTGTACAGTGCAATTTTTGTGTGCTACATTGCCATTGTAAACATAATTTTCAACAAACATTGCTACTCTAAACGACTTCATAGAGTCAGGCCAGAAATTAGGATTAAAAGGGGAAGAACTATCAAATTGGAGTGAGGCTAAATTTAAAGAACAAGTTCAATTAGAAGAGAAAGCGAACGGAAAGAGATGAAAGAGCAGCTGAAAGAGAATTTAAGAAAGCCGAGCTAGAAATGAGAAAAGCCGAATTAGAGAACCAAGCGAAAATTAAAGAATCAGAATTAAAGAAGCTGAATTACAATACAAATTCAAAATTAAAGAAGCTGAATTACAAAACCAAGCCAAAATTAAAGAGACAGAAATTAACGCACACATTAAAAGAGAAGAGAAGGAAACGCAACTCAAACTGAAACAGTTAGAAATCGAAGCTGAAACCAGTAAAGATTCTAGGAAATTAGAAATTAATGAAAAAGAAAACCAATACAAGAAATACCAAAGGATTTTTTAAAACTTCACCACTGGTGATTGCATCTCAGCTTGGACTGAGAACTTTGAGACCATTATGGAGCATTACAAAGTACTAATATCAGAGTGGAGTATAATCTACATGAAAAATCTTTCTGGTGAACCTTTGAAAGTGATAGAAACTATTCCTATTGAACTAAGGAAAGACTATCAATACACTAAGACCAAAATTATGGCACATTATTTGTTAGATGAAGCAGGGTATAGATAACAATTTTCAAAACTTTCTCCAAAACCATTACAAACCTTCTCAGATTATATTTCTCAGGTTCAAGATGTTTTCAGTAAATGGCTGTTTGAGCGTCTAAAAGATCTCATTCTTAGAGGTAAAATTATCTAATCATTACCTTTACATTCTTCGCGTTTTTTGCAAGAAAGTGAATGTGAATCAGTAAAGCAGATAGAGAAAGGAGGGTCGGCTTATTACACAGCCAATAACGATTGCTTTGCTAATGTACTTAAAGAAACCGAATTTGTAGCAGCGGCTACATTTAATAAACCCAACTCGACCACTTACAGCAAAACAAGAACTTATTGGAAGTTCACGAATTATCAACGTAAACACTGTAATTACAA
The DNA here is from genome assembly GCA_014155875.1 of Cepaea nemoralis. Classification (NCBI taxonomy): domain Eukaryota; kingdom Metazoa; phylum Mollusca; class Gastropoda; order Stylommatophora; family Helicidae; genus Cepaea; species Cepaea nemoralis. The sequence goes on along the minus strand of JACEFZ010027072.1, from coordinate 27,904 downwards.
TCACAATGAGAATTATATGTGTGACAAGAAACAGCACATCCCAGATATCTACAGAACTTTATAGACAGACAAGAAAATGAACAGAAAATTGTAAGAGATTAACTACATGTTTTTTTGGAATGCCTATAGACATTAGGCCCCATTCTTGTAAAGGGAGACAAGTGGCCAAAGAAGCAAATGCAGCAGTATTTGGCAGTTCATCTTCTGAAGAAGAACAAGAAGAACAACAACAACCAGCAAACGAAGTGGAAAATATTGATGTTTTTCATTAAGATAAGTGTACCACATGCAATCGTTTTCATGATAATGGTATTTTGTCCTGTGGTCATAGCGTGCAAATAACAATCGACGAGGCAAACGCAGTTTGCGATTCGAAAGGTAAACTTGATATCCATCAGGGTTATGTAAATGGTAAACAAGCTAGTGTCCTGAGGGATAGTGGATGTACCCTCATTGGGTTAGAAAAGAGTTTCTAAAGCCCTCAGATTATACAGGAAAATGTATCACCTGTAGAACATTTTCAAGAAACATCGAAAAGTATCCACTCGCATGGGCACATATCCAAACACCTTTTCTTCTTCTTCTTTTGTGTTCATCCGGAGTTTTTTTTTCGGACGTGATTGCGTTGTGCCTGTTTACAGCAGAGCAGCGTTCTTGCGCCGTTAGGCCGACACATCTGACTTCTGCGGGCATTTGTTGACCGGGTTAACCTTCCCGGGAACACCTTTTCTAACTGGCAAGGTAAAATGTGCCGCATTAGAAAACCCATGTTGCGATTTGATTATTGGAAATCTTCTTGAAGTCGCAGACATTACAAACGACCAGATTACCTCCTACTATGAGCAGTTCTTATCAACCAATGCTGTTGCCAGGTCTACTGCAAAGAAAGAGTATGAGACTAATACTTAACAACAAGAAAACTCTGTTATAGATTGCCCCAACATATGGAAAGAGAATTTAACTGAACCAGAAAAGGTTACCATATCTTTTCATCAATTTCTCAAACCCAGTGAACAGAAAATAAAACACAAAACCAGTGAAGTAAATTCAACATCACAAACCAAACAGCAGCCAAAGCCATGCAATGCAAATCAAAACAATGCAATAGTTTTAACAGCATTCCTTTATTGCCTAACTATACTATCAGTATCCTGCCTTTTTGCTTGTAAACTGTGTTACTGCAAATGTATGCCTAACAAGAATCTATGTCCAGATTCAGATTTACAACAATGTAACAAAAATAAATCACCCAATCTCTATGACAGAACGATGAATTCATTCTGCATTACTGAACGAATACAACAGCAGACAGATGTTATGCCTAAAGACTACACCGACATAAAAAGTAAAACAAACATTAAACATGACAATAGACTGACACACCAGACCCAAAAGGGAGATAACCAGCCTACACGACAGTGCATCATCACAAAATCAATGCCAAACTGTAACAACGGGAATAGACACATGACAGACACGTCACCATCGGAACAAAGCACAACAAATAGTGACATGCAAACATCGACTACAGATGATTCGATACAGTTAATACCATCTACTATACTACTAAATTTCCATCAAAAACGATGTGTTACATTAACCTCAGCCAAAACACACCCATCTCATTTGACAATTACAATACTATTCTTACAAGACGTACCTCATGTACTGATATACATAGACGACATTTGCATACATACCACCAGCATGACAGAACACATAGCGACATTACAACAAACCTTTGACCGTATCAGGCAACACGGCCTGACTGTGAAACCAGCAAAAATTGAAATTGCTTTTCATGAAATATATTTTTTGGATTATACAATTTGTGATGGTAATATTACAAGTGACAATAAATTGTATCCAGAATTTTGAATTTATCTCTTCCACCAACAGAAAAGGAAGTAATGAAGCATGTTAGGTTGCTGAACTATTACTGAAAGTTCATACCAAAATTTTTCAGACCTTACAGAAATTTTTACCAATCTGTTGACGAAACGTCAACCTACAAAGATTGTATACTGTTTAGACCTGCAAAATACTCTTACAGAAATAAAGCTGTACTTCTCATCTCCACCAATCCTTAAATTACCAAAACGTGAATCTTCCTTTCACAATCAGGACTGATTCAAGCGGTGTGGGCCTCGCTGGTGTCCTCCTACAGACTTACGACAACATTGTACATCCAGTGGCATATGTCAGCCGCAAGTTATCATCATGCGAAACGCAAATACAGTGCACCGGAACTAGAATGTTTAGCACTGGTGTATTCCTTATCTAAATTAGCCAGGTATTTGTTGGGCAAACATTTTATTGTAGAATCCGACAACAGCCCACTAAAAGTCATAATGCAAGGAACACCATCAAATCATCGCATCGCCAGATGGGCACTTCTACTACAGAACTATAGCTTCGAAATACGTCACACTAGCGGCACATAAAACACGATCGCTGACCTTCAGTCTAGGATTCCTCTCGACGAGTCCACCAACGGTCCAACTACGCCTGAGCGCAAAGTATAAGACAGGTATCGTTAGCGCTCAGAACGCAAAATCACATACTAGCGCAAGACATCACCCCGTCAAATAATAGCGCTAATATAACTTAATTGAGTGTGATATGGACTATTTCCTGTTTTATTTTCAAAATACATTTTTAAACCTTGAATATGGTGAATAAATGAAAGTAGTGTACAGAGACAATGAGACTTGCAATGATTCTCAGGTGCATTACCATATGTAGTATAGAACTAGTGAAAGCTACCAACTTTTCAGCACTTGAGAATCAGGTGTACATATTGCACTAAAATGTGCCAACGATTGTAATCCAGTTTAGGAACTGTGTTAGTTCAATGACACCGTTTCCTGAGGCAGCCTACTTTGACAGTTTGTGTAATCGCGGATTTTCCCCATTTGTTCCTGATTTATTGCGATTCCAGACATATTAACATATTCATTAATTAACATAATTATTTAAGTATGAATGAGCGAGTGAATGAATTATATGACACTTAAATTTGCTTACGAGAATTTGAGAGAAAGGATTTAATTATTTGTTATCTAAGAATCATCGATTGACCCCAACATTCAGTTGTGCCACTCGTTTCACAATCTTGAATTACTTGAGGCCAAATGTTTGACGCTTAGACCAAACTACAAATGTAAAACTTTATTTTTTGAAATTCTCTAAAGGTTACTGTACATAACTATTTATGATTGCATCCAAGGGGAAGCAATCTGATAAAGGTAAAATTGGTACCTTCTATATGTTTTTCAAAGGAGTCAGATGACTGCTGAGTACCAAGTTTCGTCAGCTAGAGGTGGACTTGGGTACTGAAATTTGACAGGACCAGGAGTAGAATATCTGGTCATAGGGGCTAGTATACTGTTCCTGAAGTTATCACATAGAGTGATGGCTTAACGCCTAACATGATATTTGTTGAGAGGGAGACAGTAGCTTGAAAGATAGCGTCAATCGTTGTTAACTTCCGGTCTGTGCTGAGTCCATTATTCAAACTAAGTACCAGTTCAACCAGGGGACTATACTTGACACAAGTAAGCCAGATGGCAACAATGAAGTAATTATAGATCATGCATCATGTCCCAACAGAAAGCACCTTGCAATTATACAATAGTATGATTCAACAGTGTGAAAAACCAGCACCATTGGGTCCTGACAGTAAATTAAAACTTAAACGCATACAACGTGTAACTACCCACACGTAATGAAAGGGTGTCCCTTTCATAGGAGAGACGGGAAGAAGTGTCAGGGACCCAATACCCTGTATGGCAGGGGATAGACAGAAAACAGGTTATTGCGGAGTAACAGGGCAGAGAGCCTGGCGTCCTGCATTACGGTCACAGAGTGCGAGTAGACTGATAAACAGGCTAAGGCCCGAGATCACCGCACCACACCACTCCGCACCGGACTCACAGACTGTGAGCAGCCGTGAACTGGCCAAAAGTACCTGTGTTGGTCGGACGGGTTTAGGACATCGAGACGGACAGACATAGGGCAGTGGTTGTGTTTAGTGAGCGTTATGATATGATCGTAGAATTGATGGCGCGACTGAGTTGTGAAGCGAGCTGTGTTTGAACGGAAGACAGTGTGAGAGCTATGTTATGCCATTATATTGTATCATCTCTCATGAATGATTATAATCCCGTGATAATGTTGTTGTACAAATTGCGTGTTGCCAAGTTCGCAACTCGTGTGAGTTTGCCCATGTGAATAGTTTGTGAATAAACGGTTGAAATTATCGTTACCGTGTGTAAGAGTGCCGTTATTGAACGCTTGCAAATGTTTCACCTCTGTCTTGAAATGCGAGCCAGAATTATGTCTAAGTAAGACTATGACACTGACCTGTCAATTCGTATTCTATACTATAATTTATTATGTGATGCATATTAGCAAACATTATAGAGGAGACAGCAGAAGGAACAGCAGCTATAATGTATGAGAAACACAAGAAAACTAGATAACAAGAGACATCTGAGATAAAAATAACAGGAGATGGAAATGGACGAAAACAGAATAAATTAAATATCGTATGCAGATGACGCCCTTAAAATGCCCCTCTCACTGCATTCTAAACATACACCTGAATGGAATATGACCAACTGATCATATTATGTCAGTCATTATCAGTATCATCATCATGTACCCTGCATGCAACCTGGGGTAAACGTTCATGCATCTCAAAAAATGTTGGTCCCTGTGTCCTGAATATCAGTCCCTATGCCCCAATGAACTGCCTTGGGCAGTTATAAATGTGAGCCATTCCCTACCATAAGTGTTGATATCTGTGGACTCAAACATAAAGCTAGAAATAATTTAGGGAAGTATGGAAAACAGTGCTGTCTTGTATGCAGCCGTGCTAGTAACCATGGCTAGCACATTGCCTCCTTTTCCGGTGGTCTTGTGTTCGAGGCTACACTGTGGCAGGATACTATTTTTATTAAATTTACCTGGGCTTCCAGGTGAACCCAGAATAACAAGGGTCCTGGAAATACTATGTAATTGATGGAGTGGCCTTATAGATACAGAGGATACCCGCGATTACGTTAAATAACCGACCATGGACCAACACAGAAGGTGGTCATTGACAGGAGGCGAGCTGGTGTGGTAGCCATCTGTATAAAATACTGTGACATGGCCGTCGACGGATGAGAGGGACCATATAACCTTTACATTACTTACTTTACAATACAGGGAGCATCGTGTGCAATATGCGATAGGCGATCATAATTTTGCTACTGTATACAAAATTTATGTTTAAAATGCTCATATATTGGAGCATGGAATGTCATCAGACTTCGGGAACATCAAGCCAAACGGAATTAGGGCAGACAACCGCGCTATATGGTGATCCAAAGACATATAGTCCACCAATACAGAACTGATGTATTCAATCGCTACGCTGAGGAGATACTGGGGAGGTGGTAAATAAGTCGCATTTCGGGTACAGCAGCTTCTAGGTCACGGTATAAAATGTTACATATGGGTTATACCGCCGACATCGTGACGTCATAAACATGGACCTCATTTTTCAAATCTCGCCTGCTTTGGTACTTAACTACTTCTGGTTTTGGGTGTTTAAACAGTTATACTTTAAGAATTAAAAGGTAAATTATATACGAGTTAATTTTTTTTTACAATCAGTATTTTCTTTTAATTTTTATTTTTCAATTGAAACTAAAAGACAGCAGTTATTAGTGGTCTTTAGTGGATGGTGTTTAAACACTATCATCGTACGGTTTCAGGTCGTTAAATGAAAACGTTAAAAAGGTAAAGGTGGCCAGGTAATATTGCTTATAGTGGGTATGGCTTAGTGTCATTCGTTGTTATGGGGTGGGTGAATGGGGGCGTAGCTAGATAAGTGCTTCTGATCATTGTTAAGGGGTAGGTGAGTGGCATGGTGGCTAGATAAATACGTGCGTTCCCTGTTAAGAGACGGAGACGGTGCTAGATAAAGGCTCCCATGCGTTGTTAACGGGTAGATGAGTGGTGGTAAGCTAGATAAGTGTATCCGATCATTGTTAAGGAGTGGGCGAGTGGTGGAGTGGCATGATAAAACGTCCGTTCCTTGTTAACAGACGAAGAAGGTGCTAGATAAAGCATCCCATTCGTTGTAAAAGGGTGGGTGAGTGCGGGAAGGTAAGATAAGTGCTTCCGATCATTGTTAAGGGGTGGGCAAGTGGTGGGTGGATAGATAAATACGTTTGTTCCGTGATAAGGGACGGGGAGGTCGAGTGGAGGAGTGGTTAAATAAATGTTTTCATTCGTTTTTAAGGGGTAGGTGTGTGGCGGTAGGCTAGATAAGTGCTTCCGTTGGTCCGCGAGACAGTGAGTATGACACAGTGGTAGCGTGGTAAATGTAAAACACAGTGGTTGGTGTGGCAGAGTGTATGAACCAGTGGTACCGTGGATGAGTGTATGATACAGTGGTCCGTGTGGCAGAGAGTATGAGTCGTATTGTATGCATGGTTCTCTCTCTCTCTCTCTCTCTCTCTCTCTCTCTCTCTCTCTCTCTCTCTCTCTCTCTCTCTCTCATTCTATCTATTCTTCTCTCTGTCTTCGCTTTTGTGTGACATTGGTGTGATTCTAGTACTTGTCTGACTAATGACTGTGTGTGTATGTGTGTTTACCGGTGTGGTTCGATCCTTCTGTCTATCTATCTGGCCAACGTCTATCTATCTGGCCAACGTCTATCTATCTGTGTGTGTGTATATATATATATATATATATATATATATATATATATATATATATATATATATATATATATATATATATATATATATATATATATATATATATATATATATATGTGTGTTTGTGTGTGTGTGTATTTGTATGTGTGTGTGTGTCTATGTATGGATGTATAAGTGTCTGTGTATATATGTATATATGATTGTTCGTTTTCTCTGTATTTGTCCGTAGGTGACAATAATGTGATGTCAGTATGTATCCTCCTAGTGACTGTGTGTGTCTATAAGTAGCAGCCATCACTCGATGCTTAAGCAATGCTACAATATAGAACATTTATTACAAAAACATTTGAATGCACTAACAGTGAAGACTTACTCTCCACAAACGACTCATGTTTCACGGCGAGAATCGCGCCAAAGATACGACTAACTACATGGTCTGGTCGTAGGTAAATATCTGGCGAGGAATGCGTGTGTAATAGTTAGTAGTATGGCAAGTCGTTATGCAGCCTTATGCCTCGATCCTGAACCGAATCTCAAATACATTCTTATATGCGCTTATGTGACCTGGCAGCAATCCTTAAGAAGATGAATTTTCAAACCCCACGCATTAGGATACTGAACCACTTCATGTTTTGTATATTTAAAATGCTAAACTTTAATTATTAAAAGTAATATTAAATACTACTTAATATTTAAAATATAATTTTTTAAAGTAATAATTAAGGATGGCCGCACTGGATAGGAGGTCTACCATCAACAACTTCGACGCATATTTCCGAATCCGATCGTCAGAAGCCCTTGAATTTTCCGTTATTTAGCTATTGTAAAGTAACCGACTGTATATCATAATGGTGGTTATTACTGTCTGAAGTTGATGGGTTGCGAACACTATCATCATACAATTGGAGGTGTGTTAGAGATTCAATCCTCGTCCTCAGAGTGAATGACTGTGTACAGCCGATCACATGGTCACATGCTTAAGGGTATAACCGGGACACGGGGTTACTGGTTACAACCGTGCAAAGAGGAGTTGCTTTCCTGTCACGTGTTAAATGGGTACATCTGGGACACTGTGATTAAGAGGGATACTACAGAAAGGGTGTCATGTCGGCTATCGAACCAAGAGAGCTAACTTGTGATGACAGCCAAGTATGGGAGTGGTTTCGTTTCCTCGTCAACTGAGAAATAATAATGCAATGTTAGTGTAGCAGACATTGTGGTATAGAAAGTTGAATATGTCAGCAATGGGAAATAACCCCTGATGATGAATACTCAGATGATATCGAAACTATCCCATGTGGAGCCACAAACTGCATTGCGATAATGTTGTTATGACTGTTTCATGTTATGCTCCTGTACACCGAATGTTTGGAGTTTTGGTGCAGAGACATTGAAAAGTTATGAAAGAAATAGACATTTTGTGAAAGAAAGAAAAACCAACAGCGTTGAGAGGTGCGTGATTAGTCTGTATATGTGTTTCTTTAGTAGATACTCTGAAATGGTAAGTTGAAGCTTTCGGTAATGTAAAAGGGGAAAAGTGCTGACGTTGATGATTATGTAGTGTGAAATGTCTTTTCAGATAAAAGTTCAAGACAATCTTGACATAACTACAGAAGCTACATTTTTTTCGGAATTTCTGTAACACATTTTTTAAAATTTGGTGGACATATTTCTTACTTTGCCATACCTATTTCTTAGTTTGGCAAACACATTTTCTACTTTTTATAAGTTTGGTTGGAATATTTCTTAATTCGGCCAACATTTTTATTATTTTGGCTAGTAGTTTCCTTACTTTTTATAAGTTTGGACGAAATATTTATAAGTTTGGTTGAAATATTTCTTTACTTGGCCAATATTTTTTCCAATTTTTTTTTAAAATTTACTTACTTTTTATAAGTTTGGATGAGATATTTATAAGTTTGGTTGAAATTTGTTTTTACTTGGTCAAAATTTTTCGCATTTGGTTACCAAATGTTCCTACTTTTATAAGTGTGAACGAGATATTTTTAAGATTGGTTGTAATATTCTTTTACTTGGCCAAAAAAATTCCCCATTTGGTTAACACATTGTCTTAATTTGATTGAACTTTTTCTCACTTTGAATAGTTTCTTTCTTTACTTGGCAAATATTTTTTTTCATGTGGTTAACACACTTTCCTACTTTCTATAAGTTCGGACGAGATATTTATAGGTGTGGTTGAATTATGTTTTTACTTGACCAATATATTTTCCTATTTGGTTAACAAATGTTCCTGCTTTTTATAAGATTGGACGACATATGTACAATTTTGGTTGCAATAAGGCTTTACTTGGCCAATGTTTTTTTTTCACCTTTGGTTAACAAAGTTTCCTAATTTTCATAAGTTCGGATGAGATGTTTATAAGTATGGTCAACATTTTATTTGATATGGCTATCAATTTTACCTATCTTTTACAAGTTTGATACAGATATTTCTTAACGTGATCAACATTTTTTCTAATTTTTATAAATTTGGTCGAGATATTTCTGCATTTGGCCAACATTTCCCCCATTTTGCTAACAAACATTCTTACTTTTTATGAGTTTGTTTGAGATGTTTATAAATTTGGTTGAAATATTTCTTTATTTGGCCAATATTTTTTGCCTATTTGGCTAACAAATTTTCCTACGTTGGTCGACATTTTTCTCTCATTGGTTAATAATGTTTCTTCATTTGGTTAACATATTTCTTATTTTGGCGAACTTTTTTCATACTTTGTCATACATATTTATTAGTTTGACCATTCTTTTTCCTAATTTGGTTAACAGCTTTCTTGTTTTGGTCATCAGTTTTTCTTAATTTGGCTAACATACTGTCTAAAAAGGCGATCAATTTCTCAGTTTGGTAAACATTGCTCTTATTTTGCCTTAGATATTTATTAATTTGTCCATACTGTTTTGTAATTTAGCCAACATTTTTTCTAATTTGGTTAACATATTTTCTTATTTCGGTCGACACATTTCTTCATTTAATCAAAATATTTATTACTTTGGCTAACATATTTTCTACTTTGGCCAACGTATGTTATTACCTTTTATAAATTTCGTCGAGATATTTCTTAACTTTGGCCAAAATTGTTCCTACTTTTGGTAACACGTTTTCTTACTTTGGTTGAGAAATTTTCTTACTTTGGTCAACATGTATTTATCTAACATATTTTTTTTACTTTTTATAAGTTTTGTTGAGATATTTCTTATTTTGACCATATTTGTTTTCTACTTTGGGTAACACAATTTCTTGTGTCGGCCTATATTTTTACAAGTTCGGATGAGATATTTATAAGTTTGGATTGAAATATATCTTACTTTCGCCACCATCTTTAATAATTTGTTTAAAATTATTCCAACATGACATGAGTTTGGTTGAGATATTTCTTACTTTGGTTAATATGTTTACTAATTTGGGTAATATGTATTCTTATTTCGGTCGACATATTTTGAAGTTTGGTTGATAAATTTCTTACATTGGCCAACATTCCTCAGCCCCTTCCTCCCTTGGTTAACATATTTCTTCCTGTGGTATATATGTTTTTAGTGTAGTCATCACTTTTCTTAATTTGGCAAACATATTTCTTAACTTGTCCATTATTTTACGTGATTTAATACTTCGGTCGACATGTTTCTTGATTTGACTAACATATTTTCTTACTTTTTATAAGTTTGATCGAGATATTTCATATATTGGCCAAACATTTTCCTAACACATTTTTCTTATTTTGGTTGACATGTTAGGTTGAGATATTTCTTACTTTTGGCCAACAATTGTCCAAATTTGCCTGACATATTTCTTCTTTTGGTATACTTGTTTCTTAGATTGTTCATCAATTTTCTTAATTTGGTATACACATTTCTTAGTTTGTCCATTTATTTTTGTTTTATTTAGCATACATATTTCTCAATGTGTCCACCATGTTACATATTTTATTACTTCGGTCGACATATTTCTTGATTTGACTAACATATTTTCTTACTTTTCATAAGTTTGGTTCCTATTTTGGCCAACATTTTTATTAGTTTGGTTAACATGTGTTCCTACGTTTTATAAGTTTGGTTGAGATATTTCTTATTTTGGTCAATAGTTTTATTGGTTTGGCTAAACTAATTGTAACAGAGCACCATCTCTGTTAAGGAGTTAGGGAGTTAATGAGTGGTGTGCAAGGGGGAAAAGACTAGTACAGGGCACGGCTGAGCATCCCATTGGGATGTAACTAGGGACGCTCAAGCCGTGACGCGGGGGGTAGAGATGTTTAGTTACCATCCGTACTTTGAATGAGTAACACCGACTGTAACAACATTCGTCCATAAAGTCATTGTGTAATGTTTTTATTCTACAAATGTATTCAAGCAAATAAACATATAAACTACAGTCAAGACTTTGTCTCTGCTCCATCACATCAGTACTGTAACAGGAGCAGAAATGTTGCCGCTTGACCAGGATACGAATTGTCTGGATTTACCGAAGTACTAGCCACGGCATATTTTGAACCGCTCGTCAAATAACTTCATTTGTTGCGGTGACTAACTGAAGCATCGATTGCGGCACGTTTTGAAGCATCTGTTGAACACGCATGGAAGATGGATGCTTTTGTTGATACATCCTTGAATGTAAGACTTGCAGCAGCCAAAAGCCCGTCCAGGGGGTGGTTGTTTGTGGGTTTCTGAGCTTGTCAGCTGTGTCAAGAAGCTGCTTAATCGGGTCGCCGATTGCAATATCATTTTATCGGGCCTAACAGAAGCCAGTCTGAACTTATCAAGTTATCAAGTTGATCGTTGGCTCTGCGGGATCAAGTTTACATTATCAACGCGAGCACTCAGTGAGGTTTCTATCAAGAGCCTTCCGAGAGGCGGCAGTCAAATACCCGTCCAAGGGCGAATTGTCAGTGAGGTTTCTATCAAGGGGCCTTCCGAGAGGCGGCAGTCAAATACCCGTCCAAGGGCGGATTGTCAGTGAGGTTTCTATCAAGGGGCCTTCCGAGAGGCGGCAGTCAAATAATTCATAACTGTGTCGATTGATGAACAGACAGGCATCTGGTCAGTTTGTTAAGATGAGAAATCGAGCAAATCTGCTCGAGCAGACAACATTGTGCGTAACTGAAGGACTGAAGCAAGTATAATAGTTAACTTAGTAGAAGAGTATAAAACTTATGAAACTTGGTTAGTTTAGAATAACGATATCGACAACATTGCCAACTGAACAAAGTACAAATTTAAGTTTAATTTGCTGAAAAGTTATAGAACTTGCTTAGTTTAGGATAATAATATTGTGTTACTATATTGTGTCGTACTGGTATATTTTGTATTTCAGATTTTAATAATGGAACCCCAGGACCTTTCTTTAGGACAGGTGCTTGGTGGTGTAGGTAGAGCCATATCCAAGTTAGACACAATTTTGAAACAGCAAAGCGTAGCTGTTGACATCGATAAGTTTAGTGGGCAAGCGAAATATTTTAAGAAATGGGTTGTGTCCATCGAAAAACATGCTTATTTAGTGGACGCCACAGATGAGGATAAGAAAAATTTAGCTTATAGGACTAGTGTATCGCCTGTCTCAGATCATATTCGAAGAAAATTGGAGGCAGGAACAAATGAGACGTGGGAGCAATTTAAGGATGATCTAGCTCACAAGTATGCGGAGATCACAGATCCACAACATGCTTTCTCAGTATTAAGACAATCTAGGCAAGATGATGGAGAAAGTGTTCAGCTGTTCAGTGACAGGCTGATTAATTTAGCTGAAGAAGCATTTATAGGGCAGAATGTTCAAGGCGAAGAAGTAGAGAGGATGCTAGTTGGAATTTTTGTTGACGGGATAAAGTCAGATGGACTTAAATTTAAACTTATGAGAGAAAATCCTGCGAGATTATCACAGGATGTGGATATAGCTGTACAGGAAGAAAGTTTAAGAAGAAGATTTAGACTAAGGGTAGGACGAGAGATAGGAAGTAATAGAGAAGAGAGGATTGAGGAACCTATGGAGATAGGACAAGCGAGGTACGGATGGAGAAGACGGGGAGAAGTACAGACACTGCAGAGAAATAATAATCAAAATACTCACGATAGAGAAAGACAAACGAGAAACCCTATAAGAGAGACGGTAGGTAGCACAAATATGGTTTGTTGGAGTTGTGGTCAGAGGGGACACGCTTTTAGATTTTGTGGTAACAGACGTGCTCAGGTTGGTGCACAGAATAGAAGTGTAAACAGTGGACCAAATAGAAATTTTGAAGACAGACAGAGGAATTTTACAAGGTCAAGAACGCAGGAAAACTGTCCTACTCACTTACTGAGTAGGACCTGCGGTAGGAGGGAAAACAAAAAGGTCCCAAAAATGAGTGAATATATCAATTACCCAAATGACAAGTATAGGAAGACAAATAGAAATAGAGAATATAGAAAATGGCCTCAACTGGGAGAGATAAAATAGTTTTCAGTGAATATGATCGATCCCAGTTCATGCATCATAGAAATGGGAAGATTTAGAATTAGAACATTGATTGATTCAGGAGCGCAAGTCAGTGTAATCAAGGAAATATTTTTATATCGCATATTAAAGAATTCCAGAATATTTAGGAATCATGATACTCTTCACTCAGTCACTGGACAAAATTTGGTAGTGATTGGACAAACAATGATCAACTTTAGGTTGGGAAACATAAACGTAAGACATCTTTTTCACGTGGTCAAAGAGTTAAGTAGGAACATGATTCTAGGTAGAGATTTTTTGATAAAAAATGGTGTAAGGCTTTATTTTGATCTACATAAGTTGAGATTTCAAGACGTCTATGTGGATTTGGAGGAAGACATGCACGTATCGGCCTTGGTCAGAGTAAAAATATCTATGACTTTAACACTACAGACAGTCAATCTGATACAAGCAAAATTTAAAAAAATCCTTATTTTTCGACAGGACAAACAGTTACAGTAACAGAGTTAGACAGAGAGATAATAGATGAACCAGGGTTAGAAGTCACAGACGGAATAATAACATTAGATAGACAATTCAGTTTTCCGGTAATGATTTTTAATAACACAGGGTAAGAGATTAAATTGTATAGAGGGTGTGTGATTGCAAAAATAGCGCGAGATCTTAACAACATAGCAACAACAGTTAAAGAGGGATTATCAATGAATAAATATCCAGAAGGCCCTATTAATAACCGAAATAGAAATAGAGGAAGTTGGAAAAGACGGAATGATGAATCGATCCATGCATTCAGAAAATATCCATCTCAAGTACATTCAGTAGACAAAACAACGACAGTTTTGAAGAGAGACCAAGAGTTATTATCACAATTGAAAGCTCCGCAAGAGTATAAAGAAGTATTAGAAGACTTAGTAAGAAAAAATCAGTATGTTTTTGCTATTAATGACTTGGAGTTAGGTAAGACTAAGACAGTTACTATGGAAATAGACGCAGGAAATCATCCACCAATTAGTTTGAAACCATATAGAACTCCTCTAAGAAATAGAGAGATAGTAGAAAAAGCAATAGAAGATATGCTAAAAGCGGGAATCATAACAAGATCCAAGTCAGAATGGTCATCTCCGATTGTTATAGTGACCAAGAGGGACGGGAGTCACCGTTTCTGCTGTGACTACAGGGCCCTGAACAAAATCACCAAGAAGCTTATCAATTGCCGGTGATTGACGATATTTTGCGGCTACTTAATGGGTCTACTTTCTTCACTACGCTAGACGCAAGGTCTAGCAAGGTCAGGATTTTGGTGTATCCCTATGTCGCCGGATGCTCAGAAAAAAAGTGCTTTCTGTACTCACGCAGGTTCTTACGAATTTTTACGAATGCCTTTTGGGGTCAAGACGGCGCCTTCTCATTATATGCTATTAATAAATCAAGTACTGGAGGGCTTGCAAACGTTTGCATTAGCATGCATAGATGACATTTAATCTACACAGCAGGAGACGTACAAGATCATCTGAAACACGTAAAAGTAGTATTTGATAGACTAAGATTACACGATGTTAAATTGAAACTCAGTAAATGTGAATTCCTAAAAACAGAAACTAAGTATTTGGGGTACATCATCAATAGAGAAGGAATTAAACCAGATCAGGACAAGGTGAAAGTCATTAAAGAACTACCTGCTCCGACCAACGTAAGGGAAGTACGAGCTTGTATTGGTACATGTGGGTACTATCGTCGGTTCATTCCAAATTTTGCACAGATAGCAGAACCCATCACTAATCTGACTTGCAAATATGCAAGATTTAAATGGAATGAAGATTGTCAGAAAGCATTTGATAATTTTAAAAAATAGTTTAACAGTAGTTCCATTATTGGCACATCCAGATCTAGACAAACAATTGATTTTATATACAGATGCATCAGATAACGCCATAGGAGCATGTTTAACGCAACCATATGAGGGAGAAAATTCCGAAATACCAGGAGTTAAAAACGAAAGACCAATCTACTTTTGTCACACAAACTTAGACATCTGGCGTGGTCACATGTGGAGCATTTAAGACGAGATAATTAAGATAAGGGAGACGCTAATAATAATAATTATACAGAAGGGCTATACTCAGATGGACAACTAGTCAGACGAGTCAAATATACGATACCCTTAGATTTTGGAAAAGAACTGGTACAAAAACAAACAATAACAACACCAATTTATGACGAAACTGGTGAACAAGCAGAAACAGTACCGAAAATTATTAGGGCTTAAGAAAATAATACGTATGATGGTTATCTTCTTCGTTCATCCGGAGTTTTTTTCCGGATGTGATTGCGTTGTGTCTGTTTACAGCAGAGCTGCGTTTTTGCGCCGTTGGGCCGACACATCCGACTTCTGCGGGCATTTGTTGACCGGGTTAACCTTCCCGTGGGTTTCTTAGGACGTTTGACTCTCACTGTTGTGGTGTTATCCCCCATCCCAGCTGGTCCATATAGAACAGCCAAAGATCCTGGTCAGCCCTCAAGGGAAGGCAGGGGCAGACCATGGGCATTCCCCGCCATCCAAGGAGGCTTCCATACTTGCAGAGCCAATACATAGCGCTCTGGTACTGGGCTCACCCAAGGAATCTTCACGTCCTGCACATGGCTGCTTAGCCTCACTTCCGTATATTGGGCCTTCCGTTCACCATAGGCTGTTCTTCCGGAAACCAGAAGTATGCAGTCTGCAGATGACATCCACAAAGTGAGCTTTTGATTCGGACTTTCCATGTAATGGATTTGCTATCCAAGCAATATTCCATTTCGTGCCACTAGGACACTTTTCCACCTTTTATGAAGCCCACACAGCGAGCTTTCGATTTGGACTTTCCACATAATGGATTTGCTATCCAAGCAATATTCCATTTCATGCCTCTGGGTCTTCATGCAGCTTTAAATATCAACCTGTATGTAGTAAAAGTAAGCTGCGGTCAACTTGAGCTTGTTGATATCTGCATAGAGCTTGTCCTCAAATGAAGCAGGTGTGGACCAAAATATCTTTCTCTGTTCTGCATACGTTGGGCAATCCTGCAGCAAATGTTTTGCTGTCATTTTTCCAGTTCTACAATTACATTCATCGGTATCTCCTATCTTTAGTTTATTGAACAAGTGGTATTTCAGCCTGTTATGTCCTGTGCGGAGTCTGAAGATTGCTACTTGTTCCCTTCGGTCGAGTTTGTAATATGCATCATCCTTCTGATGGCCTGGATGCTCTGATTCCCATTTGGTTCTATAAGTGCTTTTTATCAACCTCTTTGCCTCATTATAGGTTATGTCTATGTCAGGCTGTGGTAGTCGTCCGCCCTCTTTTGCCAGTCTGTCAGCCTCTTCGTTTCCAGGTATACTGCAATGTGATGGGATCCACTGTATTACAACTTTTTTGGATTTCTGGCATAGACCATAGAGTGCTGCTCTTAGGTCAGCTAGTTCTGTGCTGTTATTGCTCATCAGTATTGAGACAGCTGACTTTGCATCTGTGAAGATAGCAATTTGCTTCTCTTTATTTTCCTCCATCAGGAGCATTTCTGCTGCAGTTTTCAGAGCCTCTACCTCCGCTTTGAAGTTACTTGAAAATTTTCCAGTTGCCATTGAATGTGTTTTTTTTCACTCCATTTTTTAAATTTAGGAGAATTCCTCCTCCTCCATTCTCTATTGAATTTTTGGCTGATCCATCTGTATATGCATGGGTCCAATTCCTGCTTGGGTAATGTTCTTTTATGTAGTTTAGGGTTATTTCTCTTCTTTCGGTTTCATGCTGAGTGTTCTTTTTCTCAATACCAGGAATGTTTTCTATCATCTCAGGCAGTTGCCGCTGTCTCCAAGCTGGGAACTTGTGTGCACTGTATATGGGCTTGACTGTTGATATGTTAAGTATAGGATCTGCCCTAATCCTTCGTTTTGCAGTTTCTACAAAGTTGCTACGCTTCAGTCTTCCCTTTCCAAAACCATTAAATCTGTTGCACATAGGGTGGTCTGTCAATCTTCTAAATTTTTCTGCTTGTTGCTGGGCTCTGCTATCTCTTCTATCCTGCATTGGTTGTAAACAAGTGATCTTTTCTAGTTCATTAATAGGCGTTGTCTTCAGGCTTCCAGTTATGATTCGCATTCCTTGGTTTTGGACTCTACTTATTTTGTTAAAGTTTGACTTAGCTGCTGTTGCCCAAGCTGCAATGCCATATTCCAGTACTGGCCTCACCCGTCCAGTATATAACTTCTTGAGAACTTTCTCATCTGCTCCCCACGTTGTACCAGCAAGCTTTTTCATGATTGCCATTCTCTGCCTTGCTCTTGTTCGATTTTTCTCAACCTGTGTCTTCCATGTCAGGCGACAATCAAAGGTGACTCCTAGATAGTTTGGATTTTCTTCATGGCGCAATATTTTTCCATTCAATACCAGCTTAGGTTGCTGAGTTTTATTTGAGAGGGAGAACACTGTGCATGTTGTTTTCTCCTCACTTATCTTCACTAGCCATGATTTTGACCAGTCCTCTAGCGCTAATAAGGCTTGCTGTATTCTGCTGTTAGCTGTACTAATATACTCTTCAGATGTCCATATGGCTAGGTCATCTGCAAAGGAGGATGTGTGTACTCTGGCTGGAAAATTTTCTGTGATGTCATTTATATATGCTAGGAATAATGTTGGTGAAAGAACTCCTCCTTGGGGGACACCTTGCTCCAGCAGCATCATTTTGCTTGTTTGTCCTTGTACTTTTGTCCTGGCAGTTCTGTTCTCAAGGTAGTGGCTGATAAATTTATACATTTTCCCACAAACATGCATGTTTTGCAGTTTTTCTTTCAGTCCTTCCTTCCATACTTTATCAAATGCTTTTTCTAAATCTATCCAGACTGCTAGTGTGTGCTTTTTTCTCTTGGAAGGCATCCTCTATTTCCTGAGCTATATAGGTTATTTGATCTTCAGTGGATCTGTACTTTCTGAATCCTGCTTGGTGTGGTGTTAAGAGTTTGTTTTCTTCCAGATGCCATGTTAGCCTGCCATTGATAATGCGTTCCATTAATTTTCCTACACAGCTAAGTAGACTGATAGGTCGATAGCCATTTGGTTCTTCCAGGTCTTTTCCTTTCTTTGGGACTGGTATTAGTATAGCTTCCTTCCATGCCTGTGGGACTATTCCTCTCTTCCAGCTGTTATTTAGGACTGCTAGTAGTTTCTTCTTTGCCTTGGTGCCTAGTCCTATTAGCATTTCATTTGTGATTCCATCCTTTCCTGGTGATTTCTTCTTTTTTAGGGTATTCATTGCCTGTTCCATTTCTTCCATTGTTAGATTTGCCATCATATATTCTGCTGCTGTCTCTGTATTTCTATGCTGTATCTGTTTGTCTTTGATTGCTTTCTTCTGTTCGGTTGTAATATCAATGTGGTTTGCATTTGCATAGTGTTCCATTAGTGCATTTGCAGCCTTTTTTCCTGTAAGCAAGGCGTTTCCTTGTTTAATTGTTATTTGTTTGTTTCTAGGTCCTTCATTGTTCATGGCTTTCACTAGTTTCCATAGTTTGTTTCCATCCCTGTCAAAATTCGGGTTTTCTGTTTTTTCCCTCCAACAATCTCTTGTTGTTTGATTTACTGTTCTTTTATATTTTGCTGAGATGGCTTTGAGAGAGATATTCGCTTCAATTGTTTGTTCTCTCTCTGCTGTCTTCCTGGCATCTTCAACTTTGTCCTCCAAACTTTGTAGTTCTTCAGTCCAGTATGGTTTGTAATTTTTCCTCGCTCCTCTAGGAATGGACTCAGTGGACTGCCTGTATTATCGCTCTGTTTAGACTTTCCACCATTTGCTTTATGTTGCCATATCGTGTATTTATGTTTTCACAATATTTGTCTGTTAGTATGGCAAATCTGTCCCAATCTGCTCGTTTGTAATTCCAGCGGGGCAAGGGCTTTTGCTCCTGTGGAACATACTCCATATTCATTACAAGCTTGATTGGTCTGTGGTCACTACCTGCTAATTGGTCCAGCACATGGCGATCGATTTTGTGGAGGATGTCTCCTGTGCAGAAAGCTAAGTCTGGAGTAGAAGTGGTAAGCCATCTTCTGGAGTAGAAGCTCGGTGTGTCATCCGCTTTGTTGAGTAGATGGAGATTTGAGTCTATTTCCCAGTCCTCCAATTCATCTCCTCGTTTGTCAGTATCTGGGTATCCCCATCTTTCTGAACGGCTATTAAAGTCTCCGACAATAATGCAGTTTGTGTCAGTTATTTTCATGTTTGAGAGTGTAAGGTCCTTATCTGCTGGGCTATACAGATTGTAGATTCTTATTTTCACGTCCTTTATCATTATATCAACACCTATAATTTCTGTTTGGTTGTCAGAGATCACAGATACTTCGCTGCAAGGTATTGTATTTCGTGTAAGTATTAGAACTCCTCCTTTATGTCCTTCGCGGTCGAAACGTGTGGCCTGATATCCTCTGACTGAAAATTTGCGATTGGCATTGAGGTGTGTCTCTTGAATGCATGCCACATCTATTCTATCTTTATGAAGACGCTGTGTCAGGGATTCTTTCTTGTTATAAACTCCTTCGGCATTCCACTGTAGTATGTTGAGTGTCCTTGGTATTTGGTCAATAGCTCTTAACCTACTCCTCTGTGCCTTGACTCCACAGCACAGGGGAAGGTGACCACCAGTAGTCATGGGTGGACCCCCTCGAGGCAGGGGGCCCGGCACTATCACCGCCTGATGGGACTTCACGGGATTAGCACCATAACGATTAATTTTCATCTGTGGCATCATGAAATGATAAAGTTACGTTGCACTTCTTTGTCAAGCTTGTGGCTCAGTACATCCGATTTCGACAAGCACTTTTCGGGATGCTTTCCCTAGCCTTTGACTGTCCCCAGTCTACCTACAAGGCAGCAGGTTTGTGCGTTACTTCGTCTGGTCCCTCTCCCTTGACCTGTCCGACATGGGTGACCCTACCAGTAGCAGTGCTACCGTCGGCATAGCTCTTGGGGTCATTGGAACGCGCAAGCCCCTCTACCTCGTCAAGGTGGACGCACGGCAGAGGGGTGATGGTTATAATAGTGTCGAATCTATGGACGAGGAGGTAACCGCTCCATTTAAAAATACCAGACAAGCAGTGGAAAGGAGGATAGAGAGACAAAGAGATAGAGAAGTTAAAAGACAGAAGAGAATTAGGGAAAACTCATCAAGTGACGAAGACATGCCACTGTTAGAACGGTCTTTAAGGAACCAAGACAAACAAATTAGATTAGATATACAACGAAAAAAATTAGAGGCCAGCAATGTAAACACAGAAGAACGAGAAATTGATGAAAAGTCAGAGACTGATGAAAATGATAGTATGAGTGAAGACATTACAACTTCTCTGCATGAAAATGAAAACTTCGATTTAGAGATGGCACTTATAGAGAAACATCTAGAATTGTTGAGAAGGTGGAAATATAGCAAATAGGTTGATAGAATATATGCAGATAGCAGGAAAAGAATTTTTTATTTAAGGAAGATTTAAAATGTGTGATCTGTGTTAGAAGACAAATCGTTTTTTTTTTATGTACGGAGGTTGATGAAACACAGTAGCTGTAGATTCAGAGTAATGTGATAATTAGAACAGGTTTAGTAGATAGCCTGGTCAAGATTTGTTAAGTTTTTCTTTGCTTTAAATTGAAATTTCGATGCATCATGTATAGTATGCTACATTATTTTGATTGACTTGGTTCTGTAAAATGATTACCATTTAATTTTAGGATAGGACTTGTTGTGTTTTCCTTCTTGTAAGGGTAAATTATCGGTTCAAAAAAGAAACCGGTAATGTTAGGTAACATTAAATAATTTAATTCTTGTTTTATTATTTATATTATGTTGGGGATAAACCATGTATATTGGGCGGGGAGAGAGTTTCGTTTTGAAATGTTTGGTTTGTAATGACTCAAAAATTGTAGTTTCAGTTATTTTGACTTGTTTAAATTAATATATCAAGTTGAGACTTGTTTGGGAAACTGTTAATGTTTTGTTCTGAGTACAGAGTGCTTGCTTGCTTGCTTGCTTGTGTTCACTGGCTATGAACTCCAGCGCAAGGTCCTATATGTCGGATGAAGACATCCTGTTGTCCAACATCAGTGTGATGTCATACCGGACCTGAGGTTTGCGTGAGTATCCGTTGTCCCATGTCTGGCTTATTGGTGTGCAGACTGGAAGATGAGTACAGAGTTAATTTAGATCTTATTAAATATTGAATAGGATCCTTCGTTCAGAAAATAATAAGCAAACCACTTTAGACTATAAAGAGAGACATATTTGCATTCTCAGTAGTAGTAAGTTTAGAAAAACATGGAGTGAGGGTCATGTTTGAAAGCTTAGTAGATAGCGATAGATAAAGCTGGGGGATGTCAGTACATATTATAATGGTTTAGAAATAAATTAGATACGTTCATAATAAATGAACGATGAATCTCAAAGATCTTTAAGAATAGAAACACATGGGATGATGGGGTTTAACTAGAATATAGTTGGAAATAAAGCTGTGAATAGCAGAAATAGAAGTCATGGGAAGTAAGAAATATGGGGGGTTGAAATAGGAGCTGCATTAAGTCAGCATTAATTGAAAATACATGGATTGGATGCCATGTTATATTAAGGGAGAAGAGTGGTTTAACTTATTGACACTTGTTGTTTGGTCAGAGTAAACAAACGTGAGTAATAGTTATGAAGGGACGCTGTGTAACAGCATAAATCATAATTTTTGGGGAGCTTGCGGAGGTATATTATAAGTAAAGAATAATACTAATATGCGATAAACAGAGAGAGAGAAAGGGCCATTGTTGCTGGCTGATTTATAATACTGACAGTAGAAGGGGGGTTTTAGATCGATGTAACTTTTGACAGGAACATTTAGTATTAACAAAAAAATGAAGATAATTGAAGATTAGCGGATTAAATGATGTAGGCTTTTGAAAACTTTACGTTGTAAAGTTTTGAGAGTGCATTAGAGGATGAATAGGATAATTGTGACTACTTCTTACTACTTTCTATTGGTGAGCACCAACCACTTTCCTGTCTATCCTGTGTAGTTACTGAGAGTATGATAAGTTGAAAATCTTCAATTTTTGTTAATCATAATTTAGATTGATATTTTTTATATAAAGCGCATAGCTTTTGAAAAGTATACTATGTGGCTGGCTATAAGATGAATTGTGGGATAGAGAGATAGAGAGGGGTGTATTAAATAAGAGTTCCGGTTTAGATTTTAGTTGAGACAGCTTTAAATTGTTCAGTGTGAAATACATATAAGCGGATTGCTAATGGTTTGAGGAGGAAGTAATTTTGTGAGAGCCTTTACTTAAGTGTTTTAGAAAGTCATAGAATTTGGAGTAAGACTTTTCGGGGAAAAGTCTTGTTGGGGGTAGAGAGGAATGTAACAGAGCACCATCTCTGTTAAGGAGTTAGGTAGTTAATGAGTGGTGTGCAAGGGGGAAAATACTAGTACAGGGCACGGCTGAGCATCCCTTTGGGATGTAACTAGGGACGCTCAAGCCGTGACGCGGGGGGGGGGGGGCTAGAGATGTTTAGTTACCATCCGTACTTTGAATGAGTAACACCGACTGTAACAACATTCGTCCATAAAGTCATTGTGTGATGTTTTTATTCTACAAATGTATTCAAGCAAATAAACATATAAACTACAGTCAAGACTTTGTCTCTGCTCCATCACATCAGTACTGTAACACTATTTTCCTATTTCAGCTAATATATTTATGTATTTGTCCAACATTTTAAATAATTTGGCTAACATATTTTCTAATTAGAATGCTGAAATGTTATATAGAACCAGGTCTTGTTGACTGGTTGTGAAACGTCGCAATCACTCCCTTATATGGCGATCATCACGAGTTAGTTCCCCTGGTTCGACAGCAGACATGACACACTTTCTGTAGTATTCCTCTTAACCACGTGCCCGGATGTACCCATAAACAAGTGACCGGAACAACACCCCTTTGCCCGGTTGTACACAGTAGGAAAAAAGGATTGAATATCTAACACATAAACTTCACTCAGTATTAGCTATATGATGATAGTGTTTAAACCACTACGACCCTATACAGATCACTAGTAACCGCTACCCACCCCTTAATAACGATTTTCACTAAGCCATACCCACTATGACCAATAATACAGGCCATATTTACTTTTTTAAGGTTTTCATTTGTATCCCGTATGATGATAGTGTTTAAACCTGAACCGCCTAGCAGCACCCCATGCTCCCGCACACTCGCTTCCCCACCCCGCATCCAGTCTTTATTTTTATTTATTTATTTATTTATTTATTTATATTTAATAATTAATTAAAATTTTATACACCCACTAAATAGTTATCCGCCCTTAGAAACATATATCTTACAATTATCTCCCTTAGATATGACCTAGTTATTGCCCCTTACCCACCCAACTACAGGACCGAGAAGGAGTGACTTCATTCCATCGAGGTCAAGGTCAATGAAGGAGGCTCCTTCAAATGAGAAACAAAGCGTGCAAGCCCTACTACTTACAGATGCCAAATCAGTACTAGGGGCCCTCCTGACTGGGAAATTGTCATTACTATGGACACTAATTTCTAAAATTTGCAACCAGCATAAGGTCACCATACAATGGATACCATCTCACTGTGGAGTGCTCGGAAACGAGAGAGCTGATCGATTAGCTAAGGAAGGAGCAAAAGAAGAATAACCTGATGTGTCCGTTACATACCACCAAAAGAAAAGAATGATTAAATCAGTCAAAAAGCCACCAAAACCTACTGAAGACGACTATCACGTTATGGACAGACTAGAACAAGTTATTATTCTGCTCCTCAGAACAGGACATACTAGATTAGGCAACCACATATATACAAAACTAGCTGACCCGGCCCGGCTTCGCCCAGTCCTTGGTGGGGAGCATCTCATTTAATTCATATAAGTAGTCATATAAGTTCCCGTTCCCGTTACCGACTGTCTGTCTGTCTGTCTGTCTGTCTGTCTGTCTGTCTGTCTGTCTGTCTGTCTGTCTGTCTGACCCGGCCCGGCATTGCCCAGCTCCTGGTGTGGAGCATCTCATTTAATTCATATAAGTAGTCATATAAGTTCCCGTTCCCGACTGTCTATCTGTCTGTCTATCTGTTTGTCTATCTGTCTGCCTAACCCTGCCCGGTTTCGCCCAGTCCCTGGTGGGGAGCATCTCATTTAATTCATATAAGTAGTCATATAAGTTCCCGTTTCCGTTACCGACTGTCTGTCTGTCTGTCTGTCTGTCTGTCTGACCCGGCCCGGCATCGCCCAGCTCCTGGTGTGGAGCATCTCATTTAATTCATATAAGTAGTCATATAAGCTCACGTTCCCGTTCCCGACTATCTATCTGTCTGTCTGTCTGTCTATCTGTCTGTCTATCTGTCTGATCCGGCCCGGCTTCGCCCAGCCCCTGATGGGGAGCATCTCATTTAATTCATATGAGTAGTCATATAAGTTCCCGTTCCCGACTGACTGTCTGTCTGTCTGTCTGTCTGTCTATCTGTCTGTCTGTCTGTCTGTCTGTCTGTCTAATCATTTATTGGTTGCAGTTAGAACAACCTTAGATAAACGAAGACCAACTTGGTAATATATTAACTTGGGTAAATGGAGCAGCGGCAGCAGCAGCAGAAGAAGAAGAAAAAGGAGGAGTAGGAGCTGGGAGGAGGAAGAGGGAGGAGGAGGGAGGAGGAGGAGAAAGAGAGAAGAGGAGGATGGAGGAGGGAGAGGGAGGAGGGGGAGGAGAAGAGGAAGAGGGTAGGAGGTGGAGGAGGGGAGAGGAGGAGGAGGAATATAACGCATATGCCTGTAGATTTAATAATGGCTGAGGTTGTTCCATGTCTTCTTAGAGTTGGCGACAGTGTAAAGAAATATAAAATCTTCAAACTTGATAGAGATAAGGTAACTATTATTTATTCATTCTTTAAGCAAAAAAAAAGATGAGTTACAATGTTATGCATTATGCATTATTTTTATGAAAACTTTGAAAATTCCTCACAGATTGTATCATTATTTATTATAACTCATATGCCGGTACATAACTATGGAGTTTATAAATCTTTGAAAACGATGCCACAATATGACTATAAGTTATACAGAAAAGTTATGCCCCTTGAAATAACTTTTACAGAGTTAAGTCCCCTGAGATATATGAAATTATAATGAAAAATGAAATAATTTTGGGTAAGCAGCCGATTTCATACTAAAACAATATGACAGTGGGCTGCGCTGGAATGAAAGGAAGACGTGTAAAAAATTTCATCTCAATGGGATGGGCCGTTCACGAGCGAAATAGGGACATATAGACAGACAGACAGACGGACGGAGATGACCTTTTATATATAAGATATACCCATCCATGTTGGGTTTTCCTCTTGTCCGCTTACTCGTTAGGCCTCCCTCCATATACATCTTTTCCAGACTCTACACGCCCAAAGTATTTCATTTCCCTCACTTTCGTTTGTCTTAATAACCACATTTCTTTGACAATGAATCCCTGTTGAACGGTTCAGTGTGTTCTCTATTTCGCCCATGCAGCAGGAGGAGGAGAGGGAGGAGGAGGGAGGAGAGAGTAGGAGGAGGGAGGAGGCGGAGGGAGAAGGAAGAGGAGGAGGAAGAGGGAGAAGGAGGAGGGAGAAGGAGGGGGAGGAGGAGGAGGAAAGAGGAGAAGGGAGGAGGAGGAGGAGGGAGGAGGAGGAAGAGGGAGGAGGAGGAATGTGAAGGGAGGAGGGGGGAGGAGGTAGAGGGAGGAGGAGGGAGGAGGAGGAGGTAGAGGGAGGAGGAGGGAGGAGGAGGAGGGAGGAGGCGGAGAGGGAGGAGGAGGAAGGAGGAGGGAGGAAGAAGGAGGAGGAGGGAGGAGGAGTGATGAGGAGGAGGGAGGAGGAGGAGGGATGAGGAGGGATGAGGAGGAGGGAGGAGGAGGAAGAATGAGGAGGAGGAATGTGAAGGGAGGAGGAGGGAGGAGGTAGAGGGAGGAGGAGGAGGGAGGAGGAGGAGTGAGGAGGAGGAGAGGGAGGAGGAGGAAGGAGGAGGGGGGAGGAGGGAGGAGGAGGAGGAGGGAGGAAGAAGGAGGAGGAGGGAGAAGGAGGGATGAGGAGGAGGAGGGAGGAGGAGGAATGTGAAGGGAGGAGGAGGAATGTGAAGGGAGGAGGAGGTAGAGGGAGGAGGAGGAGGGAGGAGGAGAAGGGAGGAGGAGGGATGAGGAGGAGGGAGGAGGTAGAGTGAGGAGGGAGGAGGAGGAGTGAGGAGGAGGAAGGAGGAGGGGAGGAGGGAGGAGGAGGAGGAGGGAAAAGAAGGAAGGAGGAGGAGGAAGGAGGGAGAGGAAGGTGGGAGAATGAGGAGGGGAGGAAGGAAAGAGAGGTGGAAGGGGAGGAGGTGGGAGGAGGAAAGAGGTAGGGGGAGGAGGAGGTAGAGGGAGGAGGAGGAGGAAGGAAAGGGAGGAGGAAGATTAGGAGAAGGGTGGAGGAGGGTGGAGGGAGGAGGAGGAGGGAGGAGGTAGGAGGAGGAAGAGGGAAGAGGGAGAAGGAGGAGGGAGGATGATGAGGGAGAAGGAGGCAGGAGGAGGAGGGAGGCAGGAGGAGGAGGGATGAGGAGGGAGAGGGAGGAGGAGGGAAGATGAGGGAGGAGGGGGGAGGAGGCGGAGGGAGTAGGAGGGAGGAGGATGGAGGAGAAGGGGAGAGGAAGAGGGAGAAGGAAGAGGGAGAAGGAGGAGGTAGGAGGGAGAGGGATGAGAGGGAGGAGGAAGAGGAGAAGGGTGGAGGGAGGAGGTAGAGGGAGGAGAAGAGAGGGTGAGAGAGTTCGCCATTCCGAATTCATACTCGTCTAGTTTTTCCCTTCTACACGACTGTAGATAACTTCCTTACACATAAAAAGATGAATTGTTATTGATATTGCCGTGGCATGGAGGAATATCAGCAGCAGAGTTGATTAAAAAAAACAAAGACTGAGATCTACAGAGAGCCATGAACGCCTACGCCAGCCGGCACGGCACTTGATGATGATGATTGCCGTGTGACGATTCTGTGTAGTCACGTCATTTTCTTCCCTTTCCCTAGCGTTTTGGTTCGGGGATTCTTTCATCATCATCATCATATATTTACGTACGTATTTTGGGAGGGGGAGGAGGGAGGAGGAGGAAGAAGAAAAAAAAACTATGACAGTTGACAGCTCTGGAATGAAAGGAAGGCGTGTAGAAAATTTCATCTCAATCGGATGGGCCGTTCGCGAACAAATAAAGGACATACATATTTACATACATACATATATACATACACATATACATACACTTTGTTTTATAGATATAGATTCAAGATTGGTGAATCAGCCATGTGCACAGTGGAAGATAAACTATATGGACCACTGAATGAACTGGACAAACAGTTGAATTCATACTAGAGACAACATTGCAGTTATAGACATATCTAAAGCGAACGAAAGAAGGAGAAGGAGAAGAACAATGTGGGTTCGTAGAAGGCAAGCTTACAGTAAATGTTGTGTATATACTGAGTACATTAATTGAACGTCCTATCGAAGTAAACAAAGACTTACATATGTGCTTTATCGACTACGCAAAGGCTTTCGATAGAGTAAGGCATGTCAGCATGATAAAGATGCTTGCAGATCTACAAATTGATGGGAAAGACCTTAGACTTGTAAAAAGATTAACATACTTTTTGGTTAAATAAAAATTGGAAAAATTT
>JACEFZ010027071.1:10000-297914 GCA_014155875.1 Cepaea nemoralis | reverse complement strand
ACTTAAATGCATACCACTGAACTTCATCAGCTCTATCCAACACTTTATTCATAATGTATAAAAAAGCAATTGGATGCAAACCGTAATTATATATATATATATATACATACTGGCAATGCAATTCCTCTTTGATATACCTACTATCAGGTTTAGGTGGTGGATGTTCTATGCCTGTACATACCACAATATCAAAGCCTTCTAAGGGCACCCATTGCATGCAGAGTTACAGAAGACTATAGGTACAAGAATTATCAGGGGACGGTCAAGCTTAGGTCAGGCAGAGGATGCTATTAGACACGTATGTGGAACAGAAGAAAGACAGGTGGAGATTGGATTAAATGTACCAGTGAAGTCCACTCTATCATTCCACGACATTACCACACTTGATGTAACACTGCCAATGGAAAGTCAGTTGTTTCTGATGGCACATACTGGTCAGTGAGAATTCCACACAAGGTCTACACAAATGGGTTGATCATCCATTAGTTAGTTAGTTGACAGATCATCCTCATTGCACACCAAAACATTCAGCCCCCCATAAGTGATCATCCGTAATCTGCACAAACTCAATGTGGACGGGTAATAGACATATCAATTGGGGAACACTTTTAGGCCACTAAGACAGGCCATAAACAAATTCACCAGAACTAGACACCCAGCTAGCTGGTCATGCGTTGAAGCACACACGTTCCTGCAGCAGGGTACTGTTGTTATTTGGAGGTGACAGGTTCAAATCCCAACATGGTAACTACAGATTTAAATTTGTATCTTGTCTCGTGTATCCTCTAATCTCTACTTCTTTGAGTACCATACAATACTTGTGAATTTGTTTGAAATGGGGAGGTATAATGGTCAGAGGGAAAGAGGTGATTTTGTTGTTAGCATGTACCCATTAGGTAAATGTCCAAGAAGTTTATGGCCTAACACGGGTGATGGCCTGGATGGAGACACAGAGAGCCACCCATGTTTACATTCTCAGCAATCCAATTAATGTGCTCAGAAAGGAGCAGCCGGGTTGTGTGTGTATAGACAGCAGATGGGGTCTGTACACAGGTCAAGTCTGCAGTGTTTCTCTTTCACATTTATGCCTGACCATGCAGAAGTCCAGAGTAATGAACAAGAGTAATGAACAAGAGTAATGAACAAGAGTAATGAACAAGCAGACAGCTTGGCAAGCATAGTTATCATGTCAGGCAGTAGAGCAATGGACCAGGCTGACATCCTGAATGCTATTTGGTATATTGGCAAGACCAAGGATGTGAATTCTTAGAACTGACAGTAAAAGGAAGTGTTGCTAGAAATTAACATCATATGGGAAGTAGGTGGTGTCTTATAAATCAAAACAAAACAAAACTATCAAGTTTCTGCAAGCTGACGGATGTACCGAAGATGAAATCCTAACACCTACAGACTTGATCCATTTAGAACGAGGGAGGATGATATGATGACTATGTAGGTATATATAAAACACACACACAAATAACTAACCACACAAATTAGCAGTTGACACATGGGTAAGATAACTCTGTATGATAATTAGAATACACAGATCTTTTTAATGTGAATAGTTGCAGCTGAAATAACCACTTTTTTTTTTTTAAACTATGAAACCAGCAGAAATATTAGTCTTGTTGAATACACTGAAATCTTAATATAATGAACACACACATGAGGTTGTGTGGGTGCATGCCTTGAACGTGTACAAATATGTTTATTTATATTGTGATCATATGTTCAAATCCTCATCAAGGTGGGGATTTTTTTTTTTTTTAATTGACTTGGGCTACCAGGTCAACAAAACCTCAAATGTGTACTAGCAAATGTTCTGGGAGATGCTGGCATTTTTTCTTTTGTGGGGTGCTAGCTTTGAACCTGAACGTAGTCCACACACATGGTACTACTACTTCTAGTAGCACTGGACTGATTGTTGTGCGTGAATTAGCTTTCCCTATTACTAGTGTCCCTCGCCACCATGCGAACCCACTCCGACAGAGGTACTTGTAATTTACATCCACACGTCAAGAACGAAAAGTCAACATTGTAGTCCAACTGACCCGTATAGGGGTTCAACTCGCTACCCCAGACATTTAAGAACGAGTACTTTTATCCATTTGGCCAAGCTGACAGTCGGCAAGATATTTACCACATCACCCACTGAGAGTGGTTGGTCTATACAAACATGCAGCTAGCACCATATACCCAATATGCCTCAAGGCATGGAGAAGGGTCTATTATTATTTTTTAACTTATCATCTTCACGTACCTTTCAGGCCAAGCAGTTCATGTATTTATCTCTCATTGTCCCCTTGTTCTTTTCTCATAATATATGTCAGTTGCCACTAAGCTTTCTAGTTTACTTCTCCTCATAACGTGGCCATAAAAAAACAAAATCTTGATTTTTTACATCTAATTAATCAATTTACGGCTTTCATCTGTTTCTTGTAAGACTGTCTCAATTGTTTTACTATCCAGTCACTGCGTTCTTTGCATTATCCTCAGAAACTAGATTTTCACTGCCACTGAATGTTTTGCAGCTTGTTTGCTTATTACTTTATTTATTGTTAATGTATTACACGAGAATAATATAACATCCCACAAGAGCATAATACAGATTTCAAGATACAATGTAGCCCCAGAGGACACGGCAAAACAAAGCCACCTAGGGACGCAGAGGTGTTTCCAAGGCACCAGGGCCGGGTTATATACTGGCCAAGACCTATTGACGCGTCCTCGCCGAGCGTCCTGGGCAACAGGTCCCTTCGGGGTCCTGGCTAAAGTCAATAGGATCGCCGATTCCTCCGAAGTCGGAGAGTCTGCCTGTATGGCGAGGAACCACCAGTCTGCACACCAATAAGCCAGACATGGGACAACCGATACTCACGCAAACCTCAGGTCCTGTATGACATCATACTGATGTTGGACAACAGGATGCCTTCATCCGACATACAGGACTTTGCGTTGGAGCTCAAGCCAACGAACACAAGCAAGCAAGCAAAGCCACCTAACCTGAGGACCACCAGATGCAACCACGACAAAGAAGTTAATGAATGCAAATGTACTCATCTATCCACCGCTGAAATGATTCATTGCTGGAGTGCCGCAACAAAAAATCATCAGTCTAAATCAACTGTGTCCATGTTAAGTCAGTTTCTATTGATCTTCAAATCCCCTCTTTACATTCCTTATGTATTTTCATCACAGGAGGGCCTCCATGGTGAAGTGATTAAGCTACCGACCCTACACTCTGAAGCTTGTGGGTTCAATTCTGGACTCCGTCATTTGGCTCTAAGTGCAATGTTTCGGGGGTGGGGTGGGGGTTCACTGCTGGAACTGCAGAGTTCATGCTTTGTGAGATCCTTTCAGCAGGCCGCCCTGCAGAAAGACACCAATCCACATGGGATAAAACCCAATGTAACTTGTAAACCCCCGTTTTATCAAAAGTGTTTTACTCAGGTTTCTCATACTATCTCACTCACTCTTAAGAGTGCCACATTCTTCAAAATAATGCACAAACAGCAGCAATGTGTGATTTAGGACAGTGTTAATGAAATACCAACATACACAATATCATGCTAAAAATAACTGAGTAAACCTTATATGTGAGCGTATATTACATAGATAAATAGCATTCAGAAACTGAACTGTGATATTTATTTAACTTGTATTTGCATGAGTGTTAACGCTGACTAGCTTCAATTTCAACAGTTTCTAAGTGAATGCAAAGTGGCAGTTTCATATGCAACTCATTATTATGTAAAGACTAAATGAGACTGGAGCTGGTCTAGGAGTTAACGTTTTTCTCTGTAATCCCGTATATTCTCGTGATTAATGTAACATGCACGAGAATCAGTAGTGGTTATCGCCGCGTTGGTAATTTATGGGGTATGTGAGCCGGTCGCTCAGAAAGCAATGGCAAACTACTGAGCGTAATCTTGCCTAGCACATCAACAGCAGCTGAAAAATGCTGATGTTGACTGCAACATCCTGTAAGGGATATGCAAAAAAACAAAAAATGAGCCTGGCAGCATTGGCAAGGAGAACTATCGACCACCAAGAAATCGCCGCTGAAGTGCTAAACATGAGGCTATACAAATGAGACCTGGAGGTCAGCATGGTCGAATAGTTAAGAGCTCTTGCTTCTGAACTTCCCGTGTACTGATGCCGAGGTTGTGGGTTCAACTCCTACACTGGTCAGTTGGACTAAGATGTTAACTTCTCATCCTTGACTTGGGGATGTAAACTACAGGCATGTCAGAAGTCAGAGTGGGTTTGCCTGATGGCGAGGGACACTTGTAATAGCGAAAGCTAATCCACATGAAAAAAATCAGTCCAGTGCACTAGAAGTGGCAGCACGTGCCATGGGCTATGCTTTAGGTCAAAATGAGCAAATGTTAAAAAAAAAAAAAAGATAATCAATTACTCTTATCATCCAAGCAGAACAAAATTATAACAGTAAAAGTTCCATTTTCTCTGCTAAAAGGTCTATTGGGTATATGGTGCTAATATAGTCACCTGACCCATGAACTTTGCCCTCATAAGTCTTTTGAAATATCCCTACACTCTATTGCTGCTATGTGCACATGATCTATTATATCTTTAAATCCAACTGTACTGGCCACATATTTTTAGACTGATTGGCACGTGATGAGTGATGTGACCAATATCATGCCAGCTGCCATCAATTGCCAGGGCATTCCCTGGCACCTATTTTAGGCTGGGTTGACTTAAGTCACTGAAAAAAATCACCTGCCTTCAAGGGATCCAAACACATTACCACTGAGCAGGCAGGTTAATAACTGTGCCACTGCGACTCCCAAACTAGTCACTGTGACTCCCAGGCTAGTCACTGCGACTCCCAGGCTAGTCACTGTGACTCCCAGGCTAGTCACTGCGACTCCCAGGCTAGTCACTGCGACTCCCAGGCTAGTCACTGCGACTCCCAGGCTAGTCACTGCGACTCCCAGGTTAGTCACTGCGACTCCCAGGCTAGTCACGGCGACTCCCAGGTTAGTCACTGCGACTCCCAGGTTAGTCACTGCGACTCCCAGGTTAGTCACTGCGACTCCCAGGTTAGTCACTGCGACTCCCAGACTAGTCACTGCGACTACCAGGTTAATCACTGCGACTCCCAGGCTAGTCACTGCGACTACCAGGTTAGTCACTGCAACTCCCAGGTTAGTCACTGCGACTCACAGGTTAGTCACTGCAACTCCCAGGCTAGTCACTGTGCTAGCAGTTTTAATAACAAAACAATGAAATAACTCCACATGTGCCAATCTGTCAACTGCTGCATTGCTTTGAAGATTATTCGCACACAAGCACAACTGCAAAATATGCTTTATTATCAGCATGTAGAAAAACAATGGAAAAAAAAACACACACATGTATTTGAAACCACACATTACAGAAAAATATGCATGCAACAAATATTGGATATAATCAAACACAATCAGACACACTAAGATCACAGTTAGGTGCCTGCTTCTATCAGTCTGGCAGTAAAACATGTTTGATAAACAAAACAACACACAAATACAGAAGACTAACAATCATAGTTAGCGTAGCGTAAGCTACAAACTAGTAGCAGCTGTATATGCCAGTGCAGCTTCAGATACATTGCCATGGTTACATAAATACAAGAAAAATAATATATATCTAACCCTATTCCTGTTTTCACGACAATAAAATTGACTCTATGCTCAACTGAACTGAACTTGGGAGGGATACAAACAAGCTAGCATCAATAATGTCACCATTTATTGGAAGAGAAGATTAACTAACCCTCGGGGAAGTAGATTTGGGACAAGAATGTGTCTATTCAAGACAGGTCATGAAATGCACCTGAACAGGGTTGAAACAAACTAAACAGGGCGATAATAATGCAGGTAGAAACTGCGACTTGAATCATACTTTTCATTATTTTTGGGAGGGTTAAAATTGTTCAATATAGTTTCATGAGCATGGAATATATAAGGACTTGGAAAAAAATAATCCATAAATTTTAACAGTATATCAAAAGTGGGAGAGGATAATTCTACACCAGACTAAGGAAACTCTCTTAACATCTCAATTAAGGCAAGGCTGACACTGAGACCTGCAATGTAATTACTTACAGCAACCGTTATGAGGCAATACTTAAAATGTTTCGATGAAGGATTCATGAACAGGGCAGCAACCACAGTGACTGACCCATGCTCCAGACACTACTTAAAGGGCAGTGGTGATTATGCAAGAGCTGCAGCACTCCTACATAGATGCATTTATTCTAGGCAGAATAATACTGGTGACCCGCAGTCATACCTATCTATCCCCTCTTATGACATGCAAGGTAGGTTACAGTGTTACAGTTCCTCGATTCCTTTACAGTCTCCCATAACCCACAGAGTTGTTACATTAACCCACTCCAACCAAACTGTTACTTAACTTGCTCCTGCCTGATATTATTTTTAATTGTTTAGAACCACACACTTACAAGTTTTCAGTAACTTACTCAGGATAGAATGAACTAAAATAACACCCGCCCAGGACTGGCAGAGTTAAGCAAAATCAGATCTAAATTAAATTATTTTTGTTTCGGTTTTATGTAGCACCACTTAAATTTCTTCCCCTTTCAACAGGAGTGTGCCAAACTTAACTATGCACCTCAAAAGTCAGTGAATCCGAATTCAGCATGCATTTGTGAAAAGTTTCATTCCTCTAGACAGATTCCATCCAAGGTAATGAGCTCTATCTACCTACGGATAGGTTTTCTTTGTTCACAATTTTACCTGGGCAGCGATCTTACAGCCTACTCTTTGTGATTTCCAACTACCACAGGATTTCCAACAAGCACAACTTACACACAAGACCTCCCGTTTCTTGCCATTATCCGAGAAGGCCAGACATCCAATCTCACTACCCAGTGAGAACAGAGGAGCAAGTGATATTAAATACCAATGGTTCTTGGGGAAATACCCAGTCCTTTAAGAGCCTGAGACAAACACTCAACCACGCCCCACCCTCTATTGTTCATATCTGTTTTATTACTGATTGTAAAATGTAAAACATCTGCTATGGCAAGGTGTGCTAGTTTATTATGTGCACATAGTAAATTAGATTCCACCTGTCTAGACACAACAATACACTTGATATTGAACATTAATACATTTCTCCAACAAGCAAAACAAACTGAATGAACACAATGGAAAGAAATAGCTCCGGAAAAGTTAACACTTTAAACCATTACTAAGATGGCCAACCAGACCCTCTTAAGCATGGGTCATCGCTGTAACTGATATCTTTCAGAAAGCCTGTATCACTAAAGCAACTTCAAGCACTACACTGAAGGTTTCTGCAGCACTTTAACATCTACAAACGTTATCACAACCTTGTAATAGTCGCTACCACATACTTCAGGGAGGGAAAGGTGTTTCCATTACCCCCTAAGCAATCCAATATAAATTATCAGCAGGTTGATATTCCAGGAAAAGTCCAGCAATCAGTTAACACAAAAATTGTATATCCTAACATCTTTATCATCTTTTATCTACTCTATTATCTCTATCATTAGGCGGATGATTCTCTTCCATTGTTATATTTTGAATCTTAAAAGATACCCCTGAGGACGAGAACACTTACATATTGTGTATAACCAATCTAAAGATATCATGGAAAATAAAGAAGGAGTTGTTTGCTGGCTTGAGGACGAAGGTTTGTGAGAAACCCATGGGTTTATCATTTTCAGAGTTGTTCTGGAAAATAAAAACAAAATATGAACTAGTAAACGGTGTGTTAAAATCACCATAAAATGAATTACTGTAGATATTACAAAATGTTTAACTCTTACCCAACATTAAGATTTCCCTCTGTTTGGTGAAAAATTGTTGTCCGTTTAAGAGGTCATGTAGTATTAGTTTATTAGTCGGTTATATAATGTTAGTGTATTGGTCGGTCATATAATGTTAGTGTATTGGTCGATTCTTTTCAAGCATTATCAAAGCTATATTTAATCAAAGTAACTCGCTCCTGTCACAAGCGCTTGGAAATACGGCCTTAAAGTACAGGCCTTCCACCTTATATAATGAAAGAGTATGCTATACGACATTTGTTATATCAGATACAATGAATGTATATGCTGTTAAGATATTTGTTGATTCAGATACAATAAATGTGTAAGCTTTAAGACATTTCTATGAGAGACAATGAATTTTAAAACCTGATCTAACTCTTCTGTCCCAGGTTTTGACAGCAAATGTCCACAGGAAATCACTATGAAAAAATATCACAAATGCATCACTTGCAAAGCAAAGAGGCTAACTGCAGAGTGGAAGTACCCACTGAGGAAGCCAGATTTCTTTAAAATGCTTTGGCAAATGTAAGCAGTTAGTGAACACATTACACAGTGGTTGTGATTCCATGGGCAGATCCAATCACATCTCATACATTGCATGGGACTGAAAATGTTAATGGACAGAAGGCCAGTATCCTTCTTCTTCTTCAGCGTTCCGAGCCATTGAGGTTCTTTACTGCAGATACAATCCATCTCCATTCGTCTCTCTGGTTGACCTTCTCTTGCCAGTCGCTGATTCCAAGTGCTTGTAGGTCTGTATATATATTATCTCTCCACCATCTTCTTGGTCTACCTCAGGGGTGTACGGTCATTTATTTCCTGAGTGTAAGCGAGTTTTGTTTCCCTATTGTCTTCCATTCTTTCTATATGACCCAGCCATTGTAGTCAAAATTTTTTGGGCATGTTATGAGAAGAAATGGATTGGAGAACTTGGTGACGACTGGTAAGATCGAGGGGAACAGACCAAGGGGAAGACCTAGAAGCAAGTACCTGGATGGCTTGGCCTTGTGGCATGGTCAAGACAGAAACACGGAGCTGATCCACGACTCTGGTGATCGAGTGAGATGGCAGAACATGACCGCCCACGCTTACCGGCATGGCACATGATGGATGGATGGATTGTAGTCTATTAGCCTTGATGATCTGAGGTCTGCAAATTTTATCAAACTATTTTGTTTTGTTTTGGTTACAATTTTACAATGTTCCCTTTGCAAGCATTAGAAGTAAGAATGTTGTTCCTTTTGCAAGCATTAGCAGTAAGAATGTTTTCAGAAAAAGCAAATACAAAAATAACTCTTCCTGGCATGAAAACTTAAGAGCGAAGGTTAATTCTGCACCAAGCATGAGCAGACCTTTCTTTCGGAGTTTACAAGCTAAATGCAGAAGAAAATGTGCAGCAGTCATTGGCACAAATAACAACAATGAAAGAAACAGAGAATTTCTAGAAACTTTTTAAACATGTCAAAGTATATGCTTCATTTCCAAGTGAAATAGTTAAGAATATTGCTGTCTGTATTAACAGGAGTAGCATCACAGCACGCTGGGCAATCTTCTTCTTCTTTCGTTCGAAATTTGTCTATAACTGCCATGTTGTCTCTTGTATCTTCTTCTTCTGCTTTCATCCGGAGTATTTATTCAGATTTATTACATTGTACCTGTTTACTTGCACCTTTAGGCTGACACATCTGACTTCTGCAGGCATTTATTGACCGGTTAACCTTCTCGGGTGTCTCTTGTATGAATGTTAGCTGTCTGGAGTCAGCATGGCTGAACAGATAAGAACACGTGTTCTTAAACATCCGGTGTACTGATACCGAGGTAAGGGGTTCAACCCCTACACCACAGTTGGACTAAAATGTTGACTTATCGTTCTTGACTTGGGGACGTTAATTATAAGTACCTCTGAAAACAGGGTGGGTTCGCCGGATGGCGCAGGACACTGTTAATGGAGAAAGCGAATCCACACACAAAATTCAGTTCAGCTCTACTAGAAGTAGTGTGTATGGACTATGCTTGAGTTCAAAGCGAGCGGGAACAACAACAACAACAAAACAGTAACTGTCTTTTTTAGTTGACTCAGTGCCTTGCAGTGTATCTTCCTCTGTTGTTTCTCTAAGCCAGAATCTGGGCAATCTAACATGTGCCCAGTATTTTGACAGATATTCAAGGAAATGTATGCTTACTGTCCCTTTTGTTTCTAAACTACAGTGAAATTCATATAAAAGAATATTGCAGATACAGACAAATTTCAAGCAAACGAAAGAAGTCCGTTCTGTACTGAGCTGTTTACACTGACGTATACCCCTCTTGTGAGCTCATCCATTTCTTCAACTTCCTCCTGTTTTATCACGAAGAGGACACTATGTGCTGTTTCCATTTAAAGCAAGGCTGCCAAAAATGTACCCATCTTGACAAAAACATTTACTTTATGCATAACATCCTGCAGAGTTCTTCAGCTTCCCTCTTCAACACATCATATAAATAATCTATTGTGGGTCATCATCAAATGTTTTAGTCCTTGGGCTGATTGTGAATCTTTCAGATTTGACTAAACATGTGATGAGGAGAGAGGCAATGGAAAAAGTTGTGACAGCTGGAGAAATCATAGTAGAAGAGGCAAAGGCAGACCAAGAGAGATAATGCTTGATGACCTAAGATGGTGGTAAGCAGCACAGAATTGATCCAGTCACCAAGGACAGAGATCTATGGGAACAAATTAACTATGCCATTTGACAGGGCACATGATTATGAAAGATCTTATGCTCATGAAGAATACAATGTTACAGGTGTATCAAGCTAAGAGAATGTACTTACCTTCAGTTGTCCAATGACATTAACTAGAACACCCCCATCAAGAGTTGGCTGGCAATCTATTGTTGTGATCTGTCTGAACATGTTATCTAGAGGGATTGTCTGACAACAAAGAACACGGAAAGTTATATTTCAACAGATCTTTTTTTTCTTCTTGTCAGGTTACTTCACAAATGTATGCAAATTAAAAATACTGGTCTGTGAAGCCACAAAGAAATATCTTGCAAGAAAAGTTACAAGGAAATCTTTATCCTCTTTCTCATGCATAAAACCCACAATGAAACAATATCACTGCTCGTGGACTATTCAGCTAAAGTCATGCTATATTTGTTTCCACACCTCAGGTAACCTATGACCTTATGTTCAGCAACTCCATACGAAATTCTGTCCGACAGGTTTTATTCCATTCGTATTAGGTTTATTTCAAAACCTAATCTCTGACTCAATCTCTTCAATCTTAAGATGTAGCTATATGTGTTGGTGAGCACCAAAAGCTCATGTGGTTTTCAATAAATCAGTCATGATTACTCCTCTGTTTCTCTACCTGCTTTAATTCTTAAGTTGCTTTGCCATTATTACAGACTGAGTCAGTCGGTAAAGAATAATCTCAATGTCTTTGTTTTGTTCATGTTTGTATGTGGTTCCCATGCTCATTCCTTACATTTGTTTATTTTCTCCTGCGTATATCGTTCTCTTATACACTAAGAAGAATAGGATACTTGGAAAGTCAAGATCCCCTGTTTAACTGCACTGTTCATATTCTTTTCATTTTACCAAGTGTTACATCAGTGGTTCGCAGGTCAACCGGTGGAGAATTCCCCCCCCCCACCCCCGGGAATTTTAGGGTTGGGGGGGGGGGGGGGGGGTTTAGATAGCGTTAATACAAGCACTGATTACTTGATATTGTTTTTCCCTCCATACTTTACAGTTCTGTACTTCTCGCCCCTCTGAATTTCGATTTATAACATAAGTAGATCTGCAAATCACATTTTATGTAGACGTATAGAAGTGTTCTAGTATGTGTAATTAAACTTAGCTTTCATTTTTATGTATACTGTGTAGGGAGGGGGAGATTTATAGGCAGGAAATACAAAAAGGTGGGTGGGGGGTGGGGGGGTTTGAAATGACATTCTAAACATATGTTGAAGGGGTGCAG
This sequence comes from Cepaea nemoralis, assembly GCA_014155875.1. NCBI lineage: Eukaryota > Metazoa > Mollusca > Gastropoda > Stylommatophora > Helicidae > Cepaea > Cepaea nemoralis. The sequence goes on along the minus strand of JACEFZ010027071.1, from coordinate 286,119 downwards.
GGGCTAAAAAAGGTTGAGAACCACTGTGTTAGATTATCTGTTTCCAACAACAATCAGAAATACAGCCTAACCCAACTATACATCACTAACATGTTTTCTTTCCTCACTCAGTCATTACTGTATATTGCATATGAAACCTAAGAACTATAAGGGTAAGTCAGTAACTAAAGAGGGTAAGTCATAACTAAAGAGGGTAAAAGAAAGTGGTTGCATGACATTTAAAGACGTCACAGTTAACCCTGGCATTTTTTGGCTGTTTGTGATTTCTTGGCACGTTTTACATTCGGTAGATTGCCACCACTTTCTGAACATACTAGCACTCATACCATCACAAGGCAGTCTGCTCAAAGATTAAGTTATTAACAAAAGACGGTAAGTCAGTAACTAAGTCACAAAATAATAAAACAGCTGAGAAATGGTTGTTTGTAGTTTATAAAGATGTCATTATGTGGCATATTAATCCAACTTGAAGTCTATGCATGACAGACGCAGCATGAGTATGCGCAGTTGCATGTAATGTTTCATGCTGAAAATGTCATACTCAAAGACTGCACCACCGGAGAACAGCTTGTATTGTGCAGATGGTGGGGGGTGAGTGTTTGTGTGCGCACGTGGAGGAATTACTGCCAAAGATATTCATAAGGAAATATTGCCTATCTAAAGATGCAAGTGTTTTCCACGGAATGCGGTACAAAACTGGGTGACAAACGGTTTACTGATGACGCAAAAGTTGAGTGTGAAGTGTAACATGGATAGCGCACCGGCACAAAGATTTCTATGTGGGGATAATAACAAGATGGTTTATATGCATCAAATTTTGCGGAGATCATGTTGAAAAATAAGTAGAGATTAACCCTTTAGCGGTCAAAGCGTCCCGGAATGTTTCTACCCCCAAACGGGCAAAGCGTCACAAACTGCCCATAACTATTATGCATTGTAAAAACGCTGATCTCGCGACTTTCCAAGGCTTTCGATTGTCTACTTTCGGTTTTCACCGATAGCTAGACAACGTGGCCGCCATTCACAAGTGTGTACTTTGAATTTGAACGGATTTTTTAAAAATAGTTTTGGGGGGTTTTACGCTTTGTAATTAAAAATGGATTGCGATGATTCTTCAAGTGGTAGTGGGGATTTTGCTGGGTTCAATTTAAGTGAAATTGAAGGGCACAAAGTTGACTATTAATCGGAGCTAGATATCAGTGATCAGCGTTACTTTGCGTTAGCAGTCTGAGTTGGACTTTAAAGAAAGTGATTATGATTCGGAAAATGTGTTTGTAAATTGCCACATAGATGACTGACAATCACAAACAATATGTCGTATTTTGTAAATATTTGTTTTCATGTGAGGAATAGCGGCATCATTCACATGACTAAAATGTTCTGCATGCTTTTCCCTTCATTCTGCTGTTTATTTGACTAGAATCTGTTGACTAACAACTTATATGTGATATTTTTACTAATGTAACCCAAAATGTAACCGATCCTAAAATTCCTTCTTGCCCATTCAGGGCTACAAAACAGACAAACGTCTGCCCGGTAAAGGGTTAAGTACAATAATAAGTGGTTTCAAATTTGCATCTCATTCAGTTTGCTTTACATACAATATTGTTATCTACTTATGTGATACATATGAACCTCAATTTAGAAAATAAAAGCATATGCTTACTTTCATTTTCTCTGCTATTGTTTCAACTCCTTGGAACTGCTGTCCTTCAAATGTTAGTAATGAATCTGTCGGCTGAGAATAGAAAGAAACACATTTACAGGTTTTATTTTTCACTCTTTGCGTAAAGACTTGTATTTATAAACACTGTGGTGAAGAAACTGCAACACATGGTCTCAACAATTCAGCCCAGGCTTTGTGCTATGAAGAGGTATAACTCTATCCCTGGTCTCCCCCCCCCCCCCCCCATGGGTTGTAGTTATCTCTTTTTTTTAAAGCATAATGTAACAAACTATTGTCTGTCAAGACCGCAGGGTACCAGGTGAAGAAACTACTGGCAGTTGAGATGTGGTTTTTGAGAAGAATATTAATATGGACAGAGATATAAATATAGGGGTTGCGTGGTCTCGAGGTATGGTGTCCGCCTCGAGTGCTGGAGGTCCCAGATTCAAGTCCTGGTGATGACCGGGATGTTTTCTCACGGACATCTAGTAATAAAATTGCCCCTGGTCTCTGGGTAGTGAGATCTGACGCCCGTGTGCATTGTTGCGCACGTAAAAAATCCCTTGGCAGTTGGAAATCGAAAAAGAGTAGCCTAATGGCGCTGCCCGTGCAAAATTTTGAGTTAAAAATCTACCCAAAGTATTTCAGGATCCTCGCTGGTGCTACAGAGTTCGTGTACTGAGCTGAGTTTCTCCAGACTCAGGTTTGAGTTAGGAGAACGGAGCACTTATGGGCAGCACCAATGTGCCGTGATGTTGATCCATCGACTAAACTAAAGATATAAATAATGAGGTAGGTATTCGTATTGAATGCAGCAGGTGTTACAACATCACTCATCAAAATCATCAGAAAATGACAAATGAAATCTATCGGGCATATCCATAGTAGAGGTGGAATAGAAAAATTAGCTGTATGTGAGGAAATGCTGGACAAGAGAGGTAGAGAAAGACAGTGAAATATGAACATAAAAAGTTTAAATAGATAGGCAGCAAATAATAATAATAGGGTGTTTGTAAAGTCATACTTCACTTTGCATATAGAACAAATTTGATGTCATAAAAAAATGTACTAAAAGAATTCATTAGTTACAATAGTCACTGCTATGGTCTAACGATGTTTTGAGGAAGCTCGAAAGTACCAATGAAGTATTCATTATAACAGGTGTTGGAAATGTTCACCACGGGCTTCAAGACATGACTGTACACGTCTCATCATATTGTCAAATACCTTCTGCACTTCTGTTGTTATTTCTTGAATGGTATTTCTGATTGCTTCTTTCAGGTCCTCAACTGTGTGTACATTACTTTGGTAAACATGCCTTTTCAAGAAACCCATAGAATTACTCCAGCAGATGACAGTCATTCACTGCACATTGCTTCACAATGAACTGGGGAGCACATTTTTTTGATGATATCAAATTTGTTCTACATACAAAGTGTAGTAAGACTTCACAAACATTAAGTATAAGCCACAGAAACTTTGTTCAAAATATCAGATAATAGAGAGGATTAGAGAGTCGTGATCACTGGTCTCTGCAACAGACTAGACACCAGAAGAAGAAGAAGATATACAAGTTTACAATTTCAAAATATAAATCTGTTCATACCCACACTAAATAACTGTTCACAATACAACATGGCACAGGCATACAAATATAAAGCTGTCTTAGCTTGGTGTTATGTGTAATCCAACTGGTCTTCTTCAGCTGCCTTTAACACACTCCCCCCCCCCCCCCCTCCCCCTTTCCAATGGCGAATAGGCTCTAAACAGACAAATCCAGCTGGTATTTGCAGGCAAGTAGACAAAGACATCTGTTGATTTCCTTTCCATTCAAGGCACAATGCCGCCCAGGATTAACTATTAACAGTATTTATTCCCTGAATGACTATGCTTAACTTTCCCATTAGATTCGACTATTTTTTAAAAATCAATTTATATTCTGGGAAGTGAGAAAGAGGAATAGGAACACATAACTTTGCAAAAACATTTCATAATGCTTATTATCAACTTCCTCAACCCACAACATGCTATTCTAACCATAAATGCTAATCATAGAAAAGAAGCCAATAATATTTTAGCATAAATATGAAACCACAAGGAAAATGCTCAATATGAAAAACCAAATACCAATGACGATCTAAATCGTATGCTCATATGTACAAGTCCTTACTGACCCACCCTGTCCTCTATTGGCTCCACATGATATTAAGTCAAAGCTAGTTCCATAGCGCAGATCTCCGTGGCCAAAGGCTTGCGAACGCGGTTCATGAGCCACTTACCAAGCGTTCAAAATGCAGCTGCGACCGATTTGTGCAGCAGACCATGTCATGTTGTGTTATATAACATGTTGGTATGGGAGCCAGTTGTTCAGAAAGCAATGGAAAACTACTGAACGTAAAATTTGCCTAGTACATCAGCAGCTGAAAAAGTGCTGGTGTTGACTGCAACGTCCTGCAAGGGATATGCAACATTAAAAAAACAAAAGCGCCATAGCATAAACTGCCACTGGTGTGTTCAGAGTTAATTAAGTCTTTACCTATTAAAGGTAACAGCATAGGTGAGGTACCCAGTTCCCTTCCTCATCACGTTTTCTTACTAGTTAGTTAATTGCATATTCTTTACAGGATATTGCAGTCAACCCCAGCATTTTTGGTTGTTCGTGATTCCTGGGGGAGTTTATTTTCAGTAGTTTGTCATTGCTTTCTGAACGACAAGCACCCATACCATTTCATAAAAACCAACGCAAGCTGATCTGCTGCCAAATCGCCCACAGCTGTTTCGACCACAGCATGCAAGTTTACAAACTGCGCCTGTAACCCCTTTGCCACGGTGCCAGGTTCCTAGACAATACTAAAAATTGGTACCAATTTTTACCTGGCTGGAATTACCCCAAATTTGTACTGGACAACAATGTCTCTGCTGGAGATCAAACACTGACAACATTGGGATGCTGAGGTGCTGATGTGTCAGACTAATGAAGCGAGAATCAACCATGGTCCCCACTGTGATGAAGCCTAACAAACTGCACATGCTGCAAACTACAATAGAGTCGCAGCTATCCCCTGCAGTGATGGTAGACAATTCATCTCAGTCTTGCACTCACTGCTTGGACAGCACACAATAGTCCTGGGATGAGTGTCTTGCTTGCCTAGGATGAAACTAACCCATCACCAGTCCCTAAGTCATTCATTAAGTCGAAAAAATGTGAACTCAATCTGACTTGGTTCGACAATAACAACACTGGCAGTCAGCATGTTCGAATGGATAAGAGTGCTCGTTCTTAAGCATCTAATGTGCTGATGATGAAGTAGTGTGTTCAACTACTACACTGGTCAGATGGTCTAAAATATTGACCTCTGGTCCTTGACTTGGGGATGTAAATTACAAGTACCTCTGAAGTTGGAGTGGGTTTGCTGATGCCGAGGGACACTGGTAACAGGGAAAGCTAATCCACAAAGCAAAATTAAGTCCAGTGCTACTAGAAGTAGCATGTATGAACTACACTTGAGTTAAAGCGATTGAGCACAAAACAAAACAACAACACTTTCAGTAACAACTGCTTGTGAAAGAAGGTAACTGCTTAAAGCAGACAGTGTCAACTGATTGAGGTAGACAATGACAACTGTTTGAGACAGAAGGTATCTGCTAGAGGTAAACAGTGTCAAGTGATTGAGGTAGACAATCACAATTGTTTAGAGGTAGAAGGTAATTGCTTGAGGTAAACAGTCTCAAGTGATTGAGGTAGACAATGACAATTGTTTAGAGGTAGAAGGTTATTGCTTGAAGTAAACAATATCAAGTGATTGAGGTAGACAATGACAACTTTCAGGTAGAAGGTAACTGCTTGAGATAAACAGTGTCAAGTGACTGATGTAGACAATGATAAATGTTTCAAATAGAAAGTAGAAAGTAACAAAATATTAGGGAACATTCATTTGACACCCGTTCCAATGGCTTTATTACAAAAGCATGAAAGAAACATTAACAGGTGTAGTAGAATTAAACAAAGCATTCATTTTGAATGAATTATGCACCGTGTGTTGGTCAGAAGAAGTCGCCGTAGGCATTCAGGCAAGCATCCCATTGCTTAGGTAGGCGGTGAATGCCGTCCGCAAAAAAGGATCGTGGTTGCTCACTGAACCAAGTGTTTACCGCATTCATTATGTCTGCATCTGTGTGAAATCGTTGCCCCTTGAGAGCTTTATTTAGAGGTCCGAACAAATGAAAATTGCATGGTGACAAATCAGGACTATAAGCTGGATGTTGCAGAATTTCCCACTTCTTCCTTGCTAATGCTTCCTGCACAATCTTTGCGACATGCGGAGGTGCATTACCGTGCAACAAAATCACACCGCGAGAAAGTACGCCAGGTTGTTTATTCTTGATGGTTTTTGCAGCTTCTCTGGTGTTTGCAAGTAGTGGGTAGAGTTGTTGACACCAGGTTCTTTAAAGTCGGCCAACAATAGCCCTTCATGGTCAAAACATGCGCTCAGCATAATCTTACCAACGGAAACCTGTAACTTGAATTTTTTGGTTTTTGGTGATCCAGCAAGCTTTCATTGCATGCTCTCTCTTTTGCTGCTCGGCTCAAAGTGGTGACACCATGATTCATCACCTGCCACCATGCAGAAGAGAAATGCATCACCCTCCATTCTGTAACGCAGCAAGTGGTTCAAACACCATCCCATGCGCTCCTCTTTTTGGTGGTCGGTCAACATCTGTGGTACCCACTGTGAACACACCTTCCGATATTGCAGTTTCTTATGAACGACCTTTTGAATTGTTCCAATTGACACATCAAATTCTTTTGCTAGCGAATGTATGCTTCAACAATGGCTCATCTGTACTGTTGCAGCAATTTTGGAGATGGGTTTTCTGTTGCAACAATATGCGCTTGACCCGGCTGCCAAAGATCTGTCATGGACTGACGTCCTTTCCGAAACATTCGTGCCCAGTCTGTCATTATTGTCTTCAACACACATGTGTTACCGTACGCTTCCTGCATTCTTCAATGAATGTCCACTGGTCGACACAATTCAAATGAAAGAAACTGAATCACCGCTCTCTGAGCTTCTTTAGACAGATTTTGGATCAATCCGGCCATTTTCTCAACAGTCAGAAACATAACCTATGCATCATGGGACGATAAGCACATGCTCTTTTATTCATTGCTAAATACTTATCACATGATTATATGATCATGTTCAACATACGCAATTACGTGCTGTGCGGCACTGGATGGATTTCAAATATTACAAAACTAAGCAACAGGGTAGTTGAAGGAGTTTTATTCATCACACCACATTACTCTGCAGTCAAAGCAATGATCTGCATGCAGTTGATTAGCCTCCGGAAAACTATTTAAGAATAAACCCCCATGGAGAAAGGAGCATACTAGTACACGCCCAGGCACAAATGAAGGAACATTTGACAAAGAAGAACAGAACAATGTAAAACAGAACAGCCACTGTTTTCTTTGATGAATATCCACAGGACCTTAGGGTCTGAGTCTACACAGGCTGGTCAACAAAAAATGTATGTTAGAAATATAGAGGCGGTAGTGTGCATAGAATACCTAAATAAATCCGGGATATGGCGAGAGTACCAACAGGAGAGTACTGTCACAACTATGACGAAGAAATCCATCCAATCAAGATAGCAACAGAAAAATTGCTGAATACCAATAATGGTTCATAATCTACAGTATTGTTGACAGTATTGTTGACAGACACAAAATCAGTACTTCAGGCATTTTTGTCCAGAAAATTGTCTTTACTAAGAAACTGTCTGAACTAGGCAACCAGCACATCACCTTTCAACACAAAACGATCATCACATTATAAACAGACCATAATATATTACATCATTACCCCTTTACCGGGCATAGCGTCCAAATGCGTCTTTACCCCGGAATGGGCAAAGCGACAGAGTTACTACTAGTATTGTAAAAACGCGATTTTGCAGATTTCCGAGACCTCCGATTGTCTACTTTCGGTTTCACTGATAGCTTGACAATGTGGCCGCCATTTGCAAGCATGTACTATGAATTTGAACAGATTTCTTTTATAGTTTTCGGGGTTTTTACGTTTAGTTTTTCAAAATGGATTTTGATGATTCTTCAAGCGATAGCCGAGATTTTGCTGGGTTCAATTTAAGTGACATTGAAGGGCACGAAGTTGACTACTAATTGGAGCTAGATATCAGTGATCAACGTTAGCAATATTTAGCAGTCGTGTGTCGCACTTTAAAGAAAGTGATTCTGATAATGTATTTAAATGACTGAAAATCACAAACAATATGTTGTATTTTGTAAATAGTTGTGTTCATGTGTGGATTACCGGCAACATTCATGTGAGTAAATGTTCTGCATGTGTTTCCCGTCATTTTGCTGTTTACTAAAATCTGTTGACTAACAGTAACACCTTATATGAGATGTTTTTTACTAATGTAACCCAAAATTATACCGAACCTGAAAGAATCTTGCCCGTTCAGGGCTTAAAAATGGATAAACGTCTGCCATGTAAAGGGTTAAGTCATTATTATAAGCATGAGAATGAAACACAATTGAATCCAGTTACAATGTTACATGTATACAAAATTTCAGAATAGCAAATCAATCATGTGCACATGTAGGCTGGCACCCCAGACAGATCACCACAAATACTGCCATAAGTTGACTTATCAAGAGTAGAAACAAATCTTTACTTATCACTGAACTAAAAAGACAATAAAGTTTATAACAGATAACACTAGATAAAATGTATTGAATTCCAAGTGAATAAAAGAATAACTATTAGTATTAACACAATTATTTGCTGTAGCAATACCAAAATATTAATCCTCAACCTTTTCTGGTTATTTTTTTAAACAAAATATTTTCTGCCAAGCAAATGTTGTGTTGTCTTTTCTGTATTTCATTTGTAACAGTAACATTGTGTAGTGTCATTTTCATTTTACCAACCCAAGGATCTTCTGCTGCTAAATTAAATTCCCTGATACCCAAAACAAAAGAGTTCATAAGTCATAATAATATAGATAGTGAGTATGAGTATGCTATTAGTGAATGATACATATCACTGTGGAGGCATCTTATTTTTTTTTAAATTACGTAGTTAGTCCATGATGAAAATGTATGTATTCATATCATATTGTATCTCAGCTACCTGCGCAAAATCGTAAAGAAAGGGGGCATCTTTCACTCACACTTTCTGACATTTTCTGATACTTTGCACAACTAATAGTAGTCCAGTAAAACGTTCACTGAATGCTTAGCTACAATTATTTAACCCATGTATGTTCTTATTTCAGTAACCGATTTGTACAAATCTACAACAATGAGATGTGTTTAGCGTGTTGCATTACAAGTTATTAAATAAGTCACCGACCGACGAGAGCCGAGAGAGACACACTCCCACTCACATGATACATGGCTGCCACCTGGCATCTGATGTCTTTATTGTCAAAGACGAGGTAATACTGCTCTACAAACTGTTTACCAATAGTATCAAAGTTCGGGTTCATTTTAGTTCTTATTGGTGCAGCTAAAACTGCAATCTGATTCAAACAGAAAGTCAAATAAACAGCGAATGTACAAATGTAGTACAAGCGGCCGGTTTTCCGAGTTTCCTTCTCTATGCGCACAACCGGAAATCCCCATTTGACGGGTAATTTGAAAATTTGAACCCTCTCTTACTGCTTTTAAAACTGCAGAAACAATTTATTTCAGTATTTTACATACTGAAGAAAGTCGACGTGGGCGAAAGGATAAGAGCAATCTAGCTCTTAAACTTCTGGTGCTCTGATAGCAGGATAGGGGGTTACTTCCCTTCATCGGACAGGTGGGCTTAAACGTTGACTTCTCGTTCAGAAATCAATGGCAAAATACTGATCGTATAATGCCTAGACCAGGGTTCACCAAACTTTTTTCATGGCGGGCCGGATAACTGACAAAATGACGAGCGCGGGCAGGATACTCATTCTGTACATTACTTTCGCTGGTCTCAGTGGCAAAGGTCTTACGAACGCGGTTTGTAATACCGTATACCCGCGTTCGAAACACAGATGCGCGATTTGGCAGCAAACCGCGTTGCGCTGGTGTTTTATGCACTGGTATGGATGCCGGTTGTTCAGAAAGCAATGGCAAACTACTGAACGTAAATTTGCCAAGACATCAACAACAGCAAACAATGAGTGTGTTGACTACAAACGTCCTGTAAAGGATATGCAATTAACTTTAACAATACTTGCAAGCCAGAACGAAAGCTCTGGTAAAAAAAAAAAGACGAAAAACTAAGTTAATCATTGGTGAGTGGCGTGCAATGCGCAAAACAAAAACAAAAAAAACAAAACAAAGACAACCAACATATTTATTTACTAAAACAAAGTTATCAAAGGAGGTGACGTCAGCAAAAAGATAGTTACATCAGACCTAGTGTGCACATATCCGAATCTCACAAACTAAGCAGCAAAAAAGGTTAGTGAGATTTGTGAAACTGATATTTGGCTTTCACGATATCATCAATGGTTGGTTTGAAATTGCTGCATCCAATCAAGAGAATTGCTTTCAAATGTTCATCAGTCAATCTCGTTCGATGTGTTGACTTCACATACTTCATTTTTGAACATGTTTGCTCACAGACATAAATTGTTCCAAACACTGTTGCCATACCAGCGGCAAATTTCTTCAGTTTCGGAAACTCAAAATCAGGTAAGCAGCGGTAAAATTCAACACGTTTTCCTTCTCCGTGCTTCTCTTTCAACAAGCCATTTGCTTGCAAATCAATGAGTTCCAACTGTGGTTCAACTGGCACATCATCAAGGTTACAATCGAGTCGGATTCTGGAACAGAAGAATGCCACTCTTAGTTCTGTTAAGATATTAAAATCTCTCCAAAAAATGCTTTTTCAAGTCACGAATAATTTTTTTTTCTCGAAAAATCGAGGTTGACATCTTCGGCGATTGTAGCGCAAAACTCTTTGAAACTGTGAAAATGAGAAAAGTTGTCTCCTTCCAGTTGTGCTTCAGACAATGACAGCTTTCTCCGAAATCCTTTAATGATTCTGTAGAGATCACAGACGAGATTATCCTTTCCCTGAAGTTTCAAATTCAGTTCATTCATGTGGGATGTGATGTCAACCAAAAATGACAACTTTGACAGCCAGGTAGGATGTGGCAGCTGTGGATTAGCTCTATCTTTTTTCAGTGAGGAAAACATCTATTTCGTTTCGGAGCTTGTAAAAACGAAACAGAACTTTACCGCAGCAGAGCCACCTCACTGATGTGTGATAAGACAAGTCACAGAATTCAGAATCAATTTCTTCAAGAAAAGCCTGGAACTGACGGTGATTGAGTGCATGTCACCGAATGAAGTTCACAGCAGAAACGACTGGTATCAGTACACAAGAACTATCTAAGTCTTTCTCACAGAGTGCTTCCTGATGTATGATGTAGTGTATGAACAGAGCGCCTGGGATTTGCAAATCTTCCAATTGAGTCCTGATCTGTCCCATCAGACCTTTCCGCACTCCAGCCATATTTTTCCCCCATCAGCTGTAACACCTCGAAGCTGATTCCATTGAAGGTTATAGTCTTGCAAAACTTTTTTGCACTTCCATGAAAATGTCTTTTCCATGCATGCTGCAAAAGGATGCCATCTCTTCCACTATCTGAAAGTCCAAATTGACACCACGAACGAACACGAGAAGTTGTGACGTACTCGAGAAATCAGTAGACTCATCCAGCGCCAGAGAATACCACACAAAGTTTCTAGTTTTCTTGCGTATCTGTAGCACTATGTTCTCTCCAACGTCTTCTGTTCTTCGCACAACTGAATTTGCCGAAAGGCTGATAGTTCCAAACAAATTGGCTTTTTCAGGACACAATTCATTTGCTGTTTCCATCATACACTCTTTGATGAAGTTGCCATCAGTAAACGGGTTTCCTTGTTCTGCCATCTTATGCAATATTTTGTAACTTGTACGAGTGACAGATTCATTTTCAGCAAACTTTCTCGTGAAGAGATCTCTTTGCGTTTCTAAACCACTTTTCATGGACTCATATTTCTCAGAGAGTAACTTTCCAGAAAACTTTGAATATGTTGATAGATGTTTTGTTTCGTAGTGACGCCGAAGATTGTACTCTTTCAAAACGGCAACGCTTTCGCTGCATATTACACAACTGGTTTTCTGGTTCTTTGTTTCCACAAAGAAGTACTTTACTCTCCATGGTTAATTGAAAATGCGACACTCGGCGTCCACTTTTTTTCTTCTTAGTAGCCATAATGAAGGGTTAAGTACACAGGATCTGAAAATGAAAAAGACATTGAATTAGAAACATAATTAATATCCTATTGAAACACAGGAAAAGCAGAGGACTAGGGATCACTGGTGAAGCTACGGCTCACCAAAGGTACATACAAGGGTACCTTTGGTAATAGAATATATCTCATAATAAGGTTTGCAAAATATATAAATAGGGCGGCCTAAATAAGCAGAGTCTAGAGCAGAGTTTTTCAACCGGGGTTCGCGAGTGGCAGCCAGGGGTTCCGCCGAAACAGACCGAAATCGTCTAAATGCAACATTTCTGCCCATCTGGTTTATAACATAAAGTAGGACAGACACTTCAATCATCGCACAGAGTTCCTTGAGCAACGTAAACATTTGCGTAAGGATCTGCTCCAGCAGAAAGGTTGAAAAACAGTGGCCTAGAGACCAGCTCGATTAACGCCTTGACCGGGGAATTCTTCTGAGCTGGTGATAATATTTTCGTAATAACACGAGGCTTCAATGGCATTTTTATGCTATGTTTGCTACTTTATTGCCTCTATTCACACGTGTAGTTCACTTACCTATCACTGTCAAACAAAGAAATCCTTGTTACATACCTATAAAATTGATGACTAGCAAAAAGAAATAAATATTTCTGGAGCATCGGACCTGTGTTGACAGCCGGACGCATCTGGGGGATGGAAGGATTCGTGTGTGTGTGTGTGTGTGTGTGTGTGTGTGTGTGTGTGTGTGTGTGTGTGTGTGTGTGTTGCCATGGAAGACATGGTAACGTCAGAGCGTAGGCGGCGCTACCACTACCCTGGAAGGACTTGGGATGACGCGAAGTAAGCAAACATTACAATAAACAAGAAAATCTAGATACAATAATGTATAATTGAAAATAGTAAATTTAAGACACATAGCAGCCAGGAGGTCTCCGCAAGTGTGAAGATCTATTATTCTAAACATAATATTTATATTTAAATTGTATCACAACCTCTCGTTTTCCAAGCTTTATATCAAGCAAGTTCGAGTACCGTCTGCGGGCCAGATGAAATGACCTCGCGGGCCGGATCCGGCCCGCGGGCCGTAGTTTGGTGACCCCTGCCCTTCAAGGTAGGGATTTATAAAAATAATCTTTAGACTCATTATATTGCTCCTCTCCACGATAATCTTTAGCAAAATTTTTATTTTTTTCTGTGTTCAACACATCTATATCTATAAAAAAAAAAAGGATGTATGTATGTATGTATGTGTGTATGTGTGTGTGTGTGTGTGTGTGTGTGTGTGTGTGTGTGTGTGTGTGTATGATCGTTCTTTATGCGTTCGCGAACGGTCCATCCGATTGAGATGAAATTTTCTACACGTCTTCTTTTCATTCCTGTGCAACCAACTGTAATAGTTTCTTAGTGTACTATCATCTATTTACTTAATAAAATTTAATTTTGTAATTACATGACTCAACATAAGAAAAAATAAAATAAGGGACATAACTTTTAGTAGCATTGCTATATCTTAAGTTAAGTCCCCTGGCTATAGATAGATAGATAGATAGATAGATAGATAGATAGATAGATAGATAGATAGATAGATAGATAGATAGATAGATAGGATAGATAGATAGATTAGATAGATAGATACATAGATAGATACATAAATACATAGATACATAGATAGATAGACAGACAGATCCCCATCAGGTGCTGGGCGCGAACACGGGCCGGGTCAGATAGACAGACTGACAGATAGATAGACAGACAGACAGATAGATAGATAGTCGGGAACGGGAACTTATATGACTACTTATATGAATTTAAATGAGATGCTCCCCACCAGTGACTGTGGTGAAGCATGCCGGTCAGACAGACAGACAGACAGATAGTCGGGAACGGGAACGGGATCTTATATGACTACTTATATGAATTAAATGGGATACTCCCCACCAGGAGCTGGGCGAAGCCGGGCCGGGTCAGACAGACAGACAGACAAGCAGACAGATAGATAGATAGATAGATAGATAGATAGATAGATAGATAGATAGATAGATAGATAGATAGATAGATAGATAGATAGATAGATAGATAGATAGATAGATAGATAGATAGATAGATAGATCCCCGCCAGGGCCTGGCAAAGCCGGGCCGGGTCAGAACACAGACAGACCAGACAGACAGACAGACAGACAGATCCACGCCAGGGGCTGGGCGAAGCCGGGCCGGGTCAGCTAGTTCTGCATATTTGGCAGTCCTCATCAATGTATATCTAGTACCTAAGCCAAGAGGACATTTTTTGTCTTTGCTACACAACGCAGTGGGAGTCACTTTTAAAAACTATGTATTGTTTTATTCACACATGTGAGACTTAACACTAACAAACGGCAACGCTCTGTAATATACACAAACAAAAGAAACACGCATTACACCTTGTAAATATACATTGCTTTGTATGAAATAAACGTTTAAAAAAAACGAAGACAAATCATAAAAACAATATGTGTGCAAAAAAGTGCACCAATGTTCATCCTTAACATTTTAATGCTCCCATTCCTTCTTTCATTCACCTTTTGCCCGCTCATTTAAACAATGCAATATTAAAAATGTTTCTCTTGTTGAAATAAAATAAGCTCGTTTTCAACAAATAAAAATGTTTGTTTTTTTTTTTGGGGGGGGGGGGGGGGATTCATTTGGTTATTTTGGGATTTGAAATTTAAATATTGAGCACAACCCACTACTGGCAACGCTGATCGTATTCTGGTATGAACCTACGGTCTATCTACATCAATATGGAAGCACTATACTCGAGTTTCGCCCTCGTTTGAGCTCGTCAGTAGTGCATATCCCTGACCGGATCCGGAAACAAGCCCCGGATCACTGACGTGTGAAGCGGGTGTGTAACCACGCGGCACACGTTGGACACACAGCCAAATTATCATAACATAATATCACAACGTCACCCATCGTAGGTTATGCTCAAGATTGCCCAATCGCCGCGACTGACGTCCGTCAATCGATGTGAACCCGAAACGATCAGGACTTCTCACTGGCAAGGAACACCAGGCCTCCTAAATCCAATGAGCAAGAATCAAATTGATTCATTTGGTTATTTCGAGATTTGAAATTTAAATATTGAGCACAACCCACTACTGGCAACGCTGATCGTATTCTGGTATGAACCTAAGGCCTATCCACGTCAATATGGAAGCACTATACTCGAGTTTCGCCCACGTTTGAGCTCGTCAGTAGTGCATATCCCTGACCGGATCCGGAAACAAGCCCCGGATCACTGGCGTGTGAAGCGGGTGTGTAACCATGCGGCACACGTTGGACACACAGCCAAATTATCATAACAGAATATCACAACGTCACCCATCGTAGGTTATGCTCAAGATTTTGCATATCCTTCTCTTCCCCACAGGGAGGGCGATATTTTTTTTTTCCACATATCACTGTTTAATTAACAGAACTTCATAATGCAAAACAATTATTATTCCATTACATGAATGACAGTACTTCTCATTAAAACACTGAATTTTCTAAAAATGTATAGCATCTTTCAACTCAGTCTTTTTCTCATAGACACTCCGAAGGGGATTTTGGCATCTATGTTTAAGCAAGATTCTTTAGAAAACATGCATTTTTGTTTTTTATCCATACATCTTTTTTGTTGATACAGTAGAATGGCACTTATCTATTAAATGAACAGGGTTTCTCAAATTGAATTTACTATCTACAAGTTTAAGACAATCTTACATACATACTTCTGTACGTAACGGAGAATCTTTCATTTACTTTCAGTTTCTGATGGGAGGGTTTCTTGGTCCACATTAGTAGTCTCATATTTTAATAAGACCATTACATTCTTCACAAAATGTAAAAGTGTAAACACACAACACTCTACCATACATGAATATATTTAAGTAACACAGCTACGGGCAATTTGGAAGCAGACCGTCGTGCACGGGTTTTCATACAATAGTATGTTTGCTGGTCTACAGCAAGCAATGGCAAAATATTGAATGTAAACTTACCAAGAAATCACGAATGGCTAAAATATACTGAGGTTGATTGCATCGTCCTGGTCAACCCACATGGAATTATGCTAAACCCAAACACACATGAGCGCCCCCCCCCCCCACCCCCCGAGTGGATATTTTACCCACAATTAAAAGGCAAGTCGTTGAGGGATCAAACTGTATGCCTCAACTCTAACCCTGTGCACTACAAGGCAACTGCCTCAACAAGAAGCCTTTATTAAAACTCTCCCAGCATAGGCAATTGTACAGAGGCCACAATGAAACCAAGCAAGTACAACATTATATAATCACACCCCCCCCCCCCCCCCCACAAGCTCTGCACTATGGAAATAATATGCTGACATGGCTGTCACATGAAGTGTTAACAAATAAGTAATATGAGAATAATACTAACAAATTTTGTTTTTAAAAAAAAGACATATAAGAGCAAAGTATATATGAGCGGGAATAAAGTATTGGGGCTACATTAGGTAGCCTCAGTGCAATGAAACGATGCCATTTTCCATGAGTTTTTGTATTTTGGCGGCCACTTCTGGGTTTTTCATATGCTCTCTTGCAGCCTTTGGATCTTTTGACATCTGTGCTAAAATCATCTGCATGGCTGGGTCACTTAATATCTGCTGGACCTCGGGATTGGACATGGCTTTTTGTTTCACGGCCTCTGGGTCTTCACTTTCTAACATCAGAGCTTTTCTGTAACCCTCCAGGGCTTCAGAGTTGTTTGGATCCAGCTCCAAAGCCTTCTGATATGCAATTGTTGCCTTTGTTGGTTCCTTCATAGCAAGTAAAATGGCACCTTTCCTTAGGTACCCTTTGACAAAAGTTGGGTCTAATTTTATACAATCCTCGCTGTCCTTCAGCGCCATGGCAAACTCCATCAGCTTGGTGTAAGCAGGCGGCCCTGTTGCTGTAGATTTTTGCATCATCAGGGTTGCGCTTTATAGCCTCTGTGTAGAATTGGACAGCCAATGGGTAGTTGCCCTTCTTAAATGCCTCATTGCCTTTCTCCTTCTCCTGCAAGGACAACTCAGGATTGACATATGCTAACCTATCTCTCTCCTTGATCTTTTGCTGAACCTCTTGAACTTTCTTGACAATGTCTGGTGCTCGGTGTTCTGATAAACTTTTGTTGTAATAGCTGAGTGCCTGGTCTAGATCATTGCGCTTTAAATATGCAGTAGCTATTCTTGCCAGAGCTTTGGCAATCAACTGGAAGTCAGCTCTGTTTTCCCTGCCTATATCCACAGCCTGCTGCAAGTCTTGATACACTCATCACGATTGTCTTGTTGATAAAAGACAGCGCCTTTATTAGTTAGAATAGTCATGTTAGTGGGGTCCAGCTCAAAGGCTGCATCATAGTGTTTCAGTGCTGTCTCAAAGTCCCTTTTCTTGTAAGCTTCATTGCCTTTTTCTTTCTCTTTACGTGATTTAGCTTTAGGATCCGCCATCATCCTTAGCTTTAGGATCCGCACAGGGGAGGCAATAATTTTTTTTTCTTTATTGCTCCTCTCCACGGAAATCTTTAGTAAAAAAAATTTTTTTTTAAACTTTTATTGAGTGTTAAAATCGTTGCAAAGTGTATTGTTTGTGTTTTTACAGAGCGTTGCATGTGGGCGTGTAGGTGACATATGTGCAAAAAATACAAATATTTTATACATTTTAACATTTGTACATTGAATTTGTTGTAACCCCTTGTAACCCCTTACTGAAACAAAAGCATGATGATAGTGCACCGATATTATTTCTCCTGCCGTCTCCCTCTCCTGTCGGCTCTAAAACCTCCAATTTCATCACCACCACTCGGTAATGATGAAACTGGCAGTATAAAATGTCTGAACCGATCGGAGATGGCGGCAACAGCATCAACAAACAAACAGTGTCAAGATGGTGGGATTGGGAGGTGTAAACAGTATCGGGGTAGTAGTTGCATTTATAATGTCCACAATATTTATGTTTTCGGGATTCAAGAGCTTTGATTCAAAGTACTGAAGAACAGAATCGTGAAGGCAACTTTTTCAGTCATGTGCCTCTTTGTTGAATATTTTGGATTGTTCATACCAACGGTTCTTGTAAATACGTCATTAAGTATAATTAACTTTTCTTCTGGGGTACTCTCTAACGCAGTGACTAAAGCTATTGTACACTGGCGGTGACGTCATTATTTTGGTTGTATCTATAAATAACAGACCGGAAGAACAGCATTATGTGTTCGTGTGTCGAGTAAGACCATAGTCTGCTCTTGCAAAAGATGCATAAAATTTGGTGGAACTGCGGTAAAGCTGTGAAAGTTTAAACAATATAAAATGACACAACGTAGTGCAGCTTTACATAACAGAGTTACGACACATACAGAACGTTGCGGCGGTTAGCCTTCATCAGCAAACAAACACATTCACAAACACAACATACAGTCAAGGAGAACTCCTGTGACTACATTAGAAGGTGATGACAGGACGAGAGGAACAAATGTATGGAAAAATGGAAGCAATGAGGAGAAAATGAGAATTGACAAAATGTTAATTGAAAAGAATGTTAGTCAAAGAAAATGTTTAATAGAAAAACTGTTTATAGAGAAAAAAACTGTATACTCACCTCACGTACGGACCTGTGAATGACTACGGAAGTCTCGGGTGTATTTGTATAACGGTGCTGGATGTTCACTTGTATTACCAGTGGTTGTATCTCACACAGCCCTAACAACTCAAACACTGGGCGAGAGGCTTCTGAAGTGTGCTGTGTAATAATCAACCATACTGACTATTTCATAGGGTACAGTACGAGGGAAACGTCGTACGCGTAGACTGACGCGCCCCACACGCCTCATGTGGTATATCACAGGCACTTTTCCTCTCTCTCTCTCTCTCTTTCTCTCTCGCTCTCTCCCTCTCTCTCTCTTTCACCCTCTCGCTCTCTCCCTCTCTCTCTCGCTCTCCCCTCTCTCGCTCTCTCTCCTCCTCTCTCACTCCCTCTCTCTCGCTCTCTCTCTCCCTCTCTCACTCCCTCTCGCGCTCTCTCTCCCTCCCTTGATCTCTCTCTTGCCCTCCCCCTCTCTCGCTCTCACCCTCCCTCACTCTCTCCCTCTCTCTCTCCCCTCTCTCTCCCCCCTCTCTCCCTCCCTCTCTCTCTCCCTCTCTCTCCCTCTCTCTCTATTCCTCTCCCCCTCTCTCTCTCCCTTTCTCTCTATCTCTCTCCCTCTCTCCCTCCCTCTCTCTCCCCCTCTCTCTTCGCCCTCTCTCTCCCTCTCTCTCCCCCTCTCTCCCCCCTTTCGCGCTCTCTCTATCACTCTCTCTCCCTCTCTCTCTCTCCTCTTACATCTGGCTTCTCTGTGCATACCTTCTTCACGTGCATTGCCAGTGGTTGGATCTTACACAACCCCAACAACTTCTAGGACTGGGCGAGGGGCTCCTGAAGCGCGTTGTATGACTAGCAACCATACTGACTATTTCGTAGGTTACAATATACCCCATGGGGTAGGTCGCAGGCACTTTTCCTCTCTCTGTCTCTCTCTGTCTCTCTTTGTCTGTCTCTCTCTCGCTCTCCTCTCTCTCTCTCTCTCTCTCTCTCTCTCTCTCTCTCTCTCTCTCTCTCTTCTTGCATGTCCACATACACTAGCATTTTGTCTGTTGAAGTGTGTCTATGTAAGTACGCGTGTTCATGCACACCAGTCCACCCAGACCAACAACACAATGGGGTCGTGGTCAATTTTACACGCCTCCTACCCCGCCCCCTTCTTTCTATGTGCTCACTGTACCGTAACATCCAGCACCGTTATACAAATACACCCGAGACTTCCGTAGTCATTCACAGGTCCGTACGTGAGGTGAGTATACAGTTTTTTTCTCTATAAACAGTTTTTCTATTAAACATTTTCTTTGACTAACATTCTTTTCAATTAACATTTTGTCAATTCTCATTTTCTCCTCATTGCTTCCATTTTTCCATACATTTGTTCCTCTCGTCCTGTCATCATCTTGCAAAAGATAGGTGCTGAAGACGGAGGCAGCCAGCCAGGAGGCGCACCACAGAAATCAGGCTGCCACGCAATAACGCCGTGAATTATGTCGACAACTGCTACATGTTATGGTGCTCGCCCTGCTCTGGTCCCACAGACAGGTGCAGTGTCAGGCCTTATGCCTCGTAAGGGTCTAACCACAAATAATGGAGGTCCTTCTCAGATGTACAGCGGAGCCAGAGGGCCTGACAATAGACCGTCTGGCCGTACCAAACAAAGACTTAAAATAATGCACTGGAATGCAGAGGGTATCACCAAAAAAAGAATAGAACTAGAAAACATCTTGGCCAATGAAAATGTAAGTGTATGCTGCTTGCAAGAAACTCACCTGAACGAAAATATAGCCTTCAAAATCAGAGGCTACCAGTGTTACCGATCTGACCGAAAGGACAGGCGAAAGGGTGGGATACTGACTCTTGTCAAAAACAACATTCCTGCTTCCCAAATTGAAGTTCACATGGAAGGGGCTGAGTATCAGGCACTTAAACTTAAGACAGACAATACAGACTTTCACCTGATCAATTACTACTGTCCAAATGACCGCCCACAGGCACTGGACACACTACCATTAAAAGGAAAAATGATTGTGTGTGGCGACTTCAACAGCCATTCGCAGAGCTGGGGCTATGATCACATGGACCAGAGAGGAGAGAGATTGGAAGATTGGCAGGATGAGAATAGATTCATCCTGATTAACAAGCCAGTCTGACCCACATACCTTCTACTCGAGATCATGGCACTCTACAACTACACCTGACCTGGCGTTTCATTCACCAGACCTGGAGTGGAACATTACACGAATTGTTGGGAAACAACTTGGTGGCAGTGACCATCGGCCAGTCTTTCTAACTGTAGAAAATGAGCTTGTAAGTGAAAGCAGCACCCTCTCGAGGTGGAACTACAAGAAAGCAGACTGGGCAATGTACAAGCATCGCACCAGCATACTGGTTAGAAACCTGAACACTGAGAAGGACATAAATAAAGTAGTTGAAGAGTTTGGGAAATGCATACTACAGGCAGCACGAGAAACAATACCAAGAGGAGCCCGTAAACATTATAAACCCTACTGGAATAGTGAACTGGAACAGTTGCATAATGATGTGGATGTATGTAGAAAACAAGCAGAGGCCAATCCCAGCCAAGAGCACCACAATAAATATCAGCACGCAAAAGCCAAATTTCAAAGGGCCCAACTGCAGGCTAGACGGAAAAGCTGGCAGGAGAAAACAGAGTCACTGAACTTTGAAAGAGACGCAAGGAAGTTATGGAGGCTAATAAAACAGCTTAACGATGAGGGCACAGGGAGAAACTCAAAAATTGCGCTACATAAAGACGGAAACATCTTAACAGGAAAGCAAGCAGCTGACCTTTTTTGCGGACTCATTCGCACAAGATAACAATATTGAAATTAGTCCAGAGAAACAACAAGAGATTCGAGAGAAATGGCAAAATACAGGACAGAAGGAAATTGTACATGAGGCTTATGGAGACACCTATCACATTCAGTGAACTGGAGCTAGCCATATCAAAACTGAAAATGAGAAAATCACCAGGAGCTGATGGTATCTCCAATGAAATGATCAGGAACCTAGGAACAGAGGCCAAAGCAAAGCTGCTACAGATCTTTAATAATACATGGACCTTAGGCAGTGTTCCACAAGTCTGGAGAGAAGCAATCATGATACCCCTCCTAAAATCTGGGAAAGACAGTTCCATTGCCTCCAGCTACAGACCCATTAGCCTCACCAGTTGTCTCTGCAAAACAATGGAACGCGTCATCAATCACAGACTACAGTGGTACATTGAAAGTGAAAACATCCTTGTGCCACAACAGGCTGCCTTTAGGCAGTGCTACTCTACGGAAGATCAGACAACCTACCTCTCTCAAGAAGTTGAGGATGCATTCCAAGAGAAGAAGCTGGTACTTGCGGCTTGGATAGATCTGAAGAAAGCCTTTGACAAAGTCTGGAAAGAAGGTCTGATGAAGAAACTGAGAAACTGTAAAGTCAATGGAAGAATGTACAAATGGGTGAAAGCATACTTGCACAACAGAAGAGCCCGAGTACAGATAGACGGTCTCAAGAGCAAGAAAGTACTACTGCGTCACGGTGTTCCCCAGGGCGGAGTCCTGTCCCCAACACTTTTTCTAATCTTCATCAATGATCTTGTTGCTAATCTACCCGATGGAATTAAAGCGGCAATGTACGCTGATGACCTGGTTTTGTGGAGCGCAAATGAACATGCATCAGTGGCCACCATATTGCTACAGAGAGCTGTAGATACATTTGTTGCATGGGCGGATAGATGGTGTATCAGCATAAACACTGACAAGTGCAGCACCACTCTATTTACCCTTTCTCCGAAACAAAAGGCAGGGAGCATTCAGATAAATGGAACACCCCTAAGAGAAGACAAGGAACCAACATACCTTGGTGTAACATTCGACGACAGGCTGACATGGAGAAAACACATCAAAAAAGCAGTAGTAAAAGCCAGAAGGAAAATTGCCATCCTGAGAAAGCTAACTGGAACCACTTGGGGAGCCAGTGGGAAAATACTTAGCAAAGTTTATCAACAGAGCATACGACCACACTTGGAATACGGGTCAACTGCGTGGTGTTCAGCATCCAAAACTACATTGCAGGAGCTGGACAAGGTGCAAAATCAAGCTCTTAGAGTCATCACAGGAGGGATGAGATCAACCCTATAGTAGCAATGGAGAAAATGGGGAGGACACAAGCTTTAAGAGAACGCAGAGATACAAAAACACTCATACAAGCAGAAAAGTTTCTCAGCTTGCCAGGCCACCCTATGAAGAACCGATTTGAAAACTTAGCTATGGGGCGGTTGAAAAGAAGTAGTTTCATCCACCAGGTCAAACAACTCTGCAGAGAAACCATCGATCTTCCCACAGTTGGTATCCCCCTGACAACCATTCCAGAGCGAACTCCGTGGAAAGATGAACATAGAATATCGCTACAAATCCAGTCAAAAGTGAGAGGAATATTTGACAAGGAAGAACAGAACAGTGTACAGCGCAGAACAGCCACTCTCAGCTTCCTTGATGACGAATACCCACAGGATCTGTGGATCCGAGTTTACACAGATGGGTCAGCACAAAATGCTGTTCGAAATGGAGGAGCGGGAGTGTACATAGAATACCCAAATAATACTAGAGACACGGCCAGAATTCCAACAGGAAAGTACTGCCATAACTATGATGCTGAAATTGAGGCAATCAAGATAGCCACAGAGAAATTACAAAATACCAGCCATGGTACACAACCTGTGGTGATATTGACAGATGCAAAATCCGTAATAGAGGCGCTCCTGTCTGGGAAATTGCCAGTTCTGAGGACACTACTTTCTGAACTTAGCAGTCAGCGTAAGATCACCATACAGTGGATACCATCCCACTGTGGAGTCCCCGGAAACGACAGAGCTGATCGATTGGCTAAGGAAGGAGCAAAAGAAGAACAACCTGATGTGCCTATTACATACCACCAAAAGAAAAGATTTATCAAATCAGTCAGAAGGCCACCAAACCTTACTCAAGACAGACCAGAACAGGTCATTCTTCTGCGCCTCAGAACAGGACACAATAGATTACGCAACCACATGTATACAAAATTCAAGATTGGTGACTCAGCCATGTGCACATGTAGTTTGGCGTTGCAGACAGCAGAGCACATACTCCAGGATTGCCCAAACTATAACATATCCAGGCGAACCTTCTGGCCTAGAGAGACAACAGTGGAAGATAAACTCTATGGACCGCTGAATGAACTAAAAAAAGACTGTTGGATTCATACAAGAGATAACATTGCAGTTATAGGCTTATTTCAGGCGAACGAAAGAAGATTATATATATATATATATATATATATATATATATATATATATATATATATATATATATATATATATATATATATATAATATATATATATATATAGATTATGTGGTTGTTTCGGGATTTGAAATTTAAATATTGAGAACAACCCACTACTGGCAACGCCGATCGCATTCTGGTATGAACCTAAGGCCTATCCATATATATATATATATATATATATATATATATATATATATATATATATATATATATATATATATATATATATATATATATATATATATATATATATATATATATATATATATATATATATAACACTACTGTATGGATGGCACATAAACCTGGACAATGAACAAGCAAATGGAAAGTGAAGATACGGATATGTAAAATGATGTTATAATAAATAATATGCCGGTCTCTCTGGCTGTGGGGTTACAACACTTTCTCTCTGTAATCCCGTTTATCACGCAGAGTCTCGCAGCGGAGCGAGAGCTGAGGCGGTTCGACCCCCGCTCGTGACTTGCGGGATACTGAGCCGGCCAGCTCAGAAAGCAATGGCAAACTACTGAGCGTAATCTTGCCAAGAGATCAACAGACAGCTGAAAGATGCTGCTGTTGACTGTAAACAAAAAGAATCAAATACAGAAGAGCTTCTAGGGAAGCTTAAAGAGAAAAAAATGTGGACACCAGAGGACAAGCTAAACACCAACCTTAAAAAAGATATCGTGAACAGAATGATTTATTAGTACGAATTTTTTTTTTTTCTCGCTTCGAGGCGACGGAGTTACATGAGCAGTTCCCACATACACGCTTTCGAAACTCCGCTGCAGACAATTTGGCAGCAAACCGCCTTGCGTTGTTATTTACGAAATGGCATGGTGCCGGTCGTTCAGAAAGCAATGGAAAACTACTGAGCGTAAACTTGCCATGTGATCACTCATCTCATCTCATCTCATCAAGTTCCTCTTGTACCTTGCGGTGTCGAGGTGAAGTATAAACTTCGTGAGAGTGCCCGGTTATGGGCTTCGTATATCGACATTCCCATGGATTCTGTTATTCCCTCCGTCCAACGTTTACGTGGTCGGCCTCTTCCTCTGTTTCCATCTGGTCTGTACATCATTGCAACAGTAAAAGATATTAGTGTTGACGCGAAGCCCTGTAAAAGTTATGCAACTATGTTTTTATTCTTTTTTTTAATACAAGGGAAATAATTTCATCTAGGTTGAAATCATATTTCTTTCTGCTTTAGCAATCAAGGGGAACAATTATAGATTTCACTATACTTGTACCGATAGCTATTTTGCAAGACAAGAATATGTTTATTCCTGTAACAATTGTATTTATATTTTGGACGATATCAAGTGAATGTTACCATTATAAAAGCTTTATACACTTTTTGATTATTATTTGAAATTTCAGACAATAAATTGTTGTGTAAAGTATATTGTTTAGTAAATTATTTATTTCTTTATCTGCTAGGCCGCGTCTGTCTAAACAGAAGTTAGGTTAGCTCTGGTTTCTCTTCACAACGTATAAATCTTTTTGACTTCCGTTTCTGCATGGCGGTCAAATTCAGCACCTTTTTCTTTTTCTCAGGGTTTCTTAAATCTGTTGCCACATGTTCACCATAATTGTTGTCTTCTATATAATCAAATTATCATCATCATCATCATCATCCCATCATCATCATCATCATCATCATCATCATCATCATAAGTATCACCAACCACTGTCCCTAAACAGCAAAACAGGATTAAGCTTTAATTTATTACTCATATTTCATTTATGTAAATAAAATCCACCACCCCCATTTCAAATGTAAAAATGTTGAAAATGTTGAAATAAATGTTGTAAAATTTTGCGCATATGTCACCTACACTCCCACATGCAACGCTCTGTAAAAACAAGAACAATACACCTTGCAAATTTGTTAACACTCAATAAAAGTTTTAAAAAAAAATATATTGCCACTCCCAGTAGTACTATCATCACCAGAGAGTGGTGATGGAGAAAATTAGAGTGGTAGGTCCAAAAGGGTGAGTGTGTGACAATGGAAACAAAAATGGAAAGGTTTATCCTTCTCCCTATCAACCCCCCTTCACATGTAAATATGCCCAATGAATAAAATATGCACACGTACGGTTACATACACGCCCACATGCACGCTCCGTAAACACACCTACACAAATACTAAACACACAGAACGCACGTAACAACACAATCATTATAAATTCTTCTTCTTCTTTCGTTCGCCTGAAATAAGCCTATAACTGCAATGTTGTCTCTTGTATAAATCCAACAGTCTTTTTTAGTTCATTCAGCGGTCCATAGAGTTTATCTTCCACTGTTGTCTCTCTAGGCCAGAAGGTTCGCCTGGATATGTTATAGTTTGGGCAATCCTGGAGTATGTGCTCTGCTGTCTGCAACGCCAAACCACATGTGCACATGGCTGAGTCACCAATCTTGAATTTTGTATACATGTGGTTGCGTAATCTATTGTGTCCTGTTCTGAGGCGCAGAAGAATGACCTGTTCTGGTCTGTCCATAACGTGGTAGTCGTCTTGAGTAAGGTTTGGTGGCCTTCTGACTGATTTGATCATTCTTTTCTTTTGGTGGTATGTAATAGGCACATCAGGTTGTTCTTCTTTTGCTCCTTCCTTAGCCAATCGATCAGCTCTGTCGTTTCCGGGGACTCCACAGTGGGATGGTATCCACTGTATGGTGATCTTACGCTGACTGCTAAGTTCAGAAAGTAGTGTCCTCAGAACTGGCAATTTCCCAGACAGGAGCGCCTCTATTACGGATTTTGCATCTGTCAATATCACCACAGGTTGTGTACCATGGCTGGTATTTTGTAATTTCTCTGTGGCTATCTTGATTGCCTCAATTTCAGCATCATAGTTATGGCAGTACTTTCCTGTTGGAATTCTGGCCGTGTCTCTAGTATTATTTTGGTATTCTATGTACACTCCCGCTCCTCCATTTCGAACAGCATTTTGTGCTGACCCATCTGTGTAAACTCGGATCCATAGGTCCTGTGGGTATTCGTCATGAAGGAAGCTGAGAGTGGCTGTTCTGCGCTGTACACTGTTCTGTTCTTCCTTGTCAAATATTCCTCTCACTTTTGACTGGATTTGTAGCGATATTCTATGTTCATCTTTCCACAGGGTTTGCTCTGGAATGGTTGTCAGGGGGATACCAACTGTGGGAAGATCAATGGTTTCTCTGCAGAGTTGTTTGGCATGGTGGATGAAACTACTTCTTTTCAACCACCCCATAGCTAAGTTTTCAAATCGGTTCTTCATAGGGTGGCATGGCAAGCTGAGAAACTGTTCTGCTTGTATGAGTGTTTTTGTATCTCTGCGTTCTCTTAAAGCTTGTGTCCTCCCCATTTTCCCCATTGCTACTATAAGGGTTGATCTCATCCCTCCTGTGATGACTCTAAGAGCTTGATTTTGCACCTTGTCCAGCTCCTGCAATGTAGTTTTGGATGCTGAACACCACGCAGTTGACCCGTATTCCAAGTGTGGTCGTATGCTCTGTTGATAAACTTTGCTAAGTATTTTCCCACTGGCTCCCCAAGTGGTTCCAGTTAGCTTTCTCAGGATGACAATTTTCCTTCTGGCTTTTGCTACTGCTTTTTTTATGTGTTTTCTCCATATCAGCCTGTCGTCGAATGTTACACCAAGGTATGTTGGTTCCTTGTCTTCTCTTAGGGGTGTTCCATTTATCTGAATACTCCCTGCCTTTTGTTTCGGAGAAAGGGTAAATAGAGTGGTGCTGCACTTGTCAGTGTTTATGCTGATACACCATCTATCCGCCCATGCAACAAATGTATCTACAGCTCTCTGTAGCAATATGGTGGCCACTGATGCATGTTCATTTGCGCTCCACAAAACCAGGTCATCAGCGTACATTGCCGCTTTAATTCCATCGGGTAGGTTAGCAACAAGATCATTGATGAAGATTAGAAAAAGTGTTGGGGACAGGACTCCGCCCTGGGGAACACCGTGACGCAGTAGTACTTTCTTGCTCTTGAGACCGTCTATCTGTACTCGGGCTCTTCTGTTGTGCAAGTATGCTTTTACCCAATTGTACATTCTTCCATTGACTTTACAGTTTCTCAGTTTCTTCATCAGACCTTCTTTCCAGACTTTGTCAAAGACTTTCTTCAGATCTATCCAAGCCGCAAGTACCAGCTTCTTCTCTTGGAATGCATCCTCAACTTCTTGAGAGAAGTAGGTTGTCTGATCTTCCGTAGAGTAGCACTGCCTAAAGGCAGCCTGTTGTGGCACAAGGATGTTTTCACTTTCAATGTACCACTGTAGTCTGTGATTGATGACGCGTTCCATTGTTTTGCAGAGACAACTGGTGAGGCTAATGGGTCTGTAGCTGGAGGCAATGGAACTGTCTTTCCCAGATTTTAGGAGGGGTATCATGATTGCTTCTCTCCAGACTTGTGGAACACTGCCTAAGGTCCATGTATTATTAAAGATCTGTAGCAGCTTTGCTTTGGCCTCTGTTCTTAGGTTCCTGATCATTTCATTGGAGATACCATCAGCTCCTGGTGATTTTCTCATTTTCAGTTTTGATATGGCTAGCTCCAGTTCACTGCATGTGATAGGCGTCTCCATAACCTCATGTACAATTTCCTTCTGTCCTATATTTTGCCATTTCTCTCGAATCTCTTGTTGTTTCTCTGGACTAATTTCAATATTGTTATCTTGTGCGAATGAGTCCGCAAAATGGTCAGCTGCTTGCTTTCCTGTTAAGATGTTTCCGTCTTTATGTAGCGCAATTTTTGAGTTTCTCCCTGCGCCCTCATCGTTAAGCTGTTTTGTTAGCCTCCATAACTTCCTTGCGTCTCTTTCAAAGTTCAGTGACTCTGTTTTCTCCTGCCAGCTTTTCCGTCTAGCCTGCAGTTGGGCCCTTTGAAATTTGGCTTTTGCGTGCTGATATTTATTGTGGTGCTCTTGGCTGGGATTGGCCTCTGCTTGTTTTCTACATACATCCACATCATTATGCAACTGTTCCAGTTCACTATTCCAGTAGGGTTTATAATGTTTACGGGCTCCTCTTGGTATTGTTTCTCGTGCTGCCTGTAGTATGCATTTCCCAAACTCTTCAACTACTTTATTTATGTCCTTCTCAGTGTTCAGGTTTCTAACCAGTATGCTGGTGCGATGCTTGTACATTGCCCAGTCTGCTTTCTTGTAGTTCCACCTCGAGAGGGTGCTGCTTTCACTTACAAGCTCATTTTCTACAGTTAGAAAGACTGACCGATGGTCACTGCCACCAAGTTGTTTCCCAACAATTCGTGTAATGTTCCACTCCAGGTCTGGTGAATGAAACGCCAGGTGTAGTTGTAGAGTGCCATGATCTCGAGTAGAAGGTATGTGGGTCAGATGGCTTGTTAATCAGGATGAATCTATTCTCATCCTGCCAATCTTCCCATCTCTCTCCTCTCTGGTCCGTGTGATCATAGCCCCAACTCTGCGAATGGCTGTTGAAGTCGCCACACACAATCATTTTTCCTTTTAATGGTAGTGTGTCCAGTGCCGTGGGCGGTCATTTGGACAGTAGTAATTGATCAGGTGAAAGTCTGTATTGTCTGTCTTAAGTTTAAGTGCCTGATACTCAGCCCCTTCCATGTGAACTTCAATTTGGGAAGCAGGAATGTTGTTTTTGACAAGAGTCAGTATCCCATTCTTTCGCCTGTCCTTTCGGTCAGATCGGTAACACTGGTAGCCTCTGATTTTGAAGGCTATATTTTCGTTCAGGTGAGTTTCTTGCAAGCAGCATATACTTGCATTTTCATTGACCAAGATGTTTTCTAGTTCTATTCTTTTTTTGGTGATAACCTCTGCATTCCAGTGCATTATTTTAAGTCTTTGTTTGGTACGGCCAGACGGTCTATTGTCAGGCCCTCTGGCTCCGCTGGACATCTGAGAAGGACCTCCATTATTTGTGGTTAGACCCTTACGAGGCATAAGGCCCGGCACTGCACCTGTCTGTGGGACCAGAGCAGGGCGAGCATCATAACATGTAGCAGTTGTCGACATAATTCACGGCGTTATTGCGTGGCAGCCTGATTTCTGTGGTGAGCCTCCTGGCTGGCTGCCTCCGTCTTCAGCACCTATCTTTTGCAAGAGTAGACTATGGTCTTACTCGACACACGAACACATAATGCTGTTCTTCCCATATATATATATATATAATCTCAGTTTGTTCCTCTTGAACCTTGCGGTGTCAAGATGAAGTATAAACAGCGGGGGAGTGCCCGTTTGTGGGCTTCATGTATCGAATCCAGATTCCAGTGGACTCTGCTATACTATATAGCATTTGACAATTCTCATTTTAATGAATGTGTTATTTATCTGTTTAAATCTTCACATTTTTTAATGTTGTTAAATATTTTTTTACTGTTCCTATTCTCTTCTTGGTCTCTGTTTAAACTTCTGCCATGATCTATAATCACACCGCCAAGACACGAGGACACATTTCTGTGTATACTATAAGAGTATAATAAGCATAAGCTGAAATGCTTGAGAACAACATGACATGTATCCCTGCCGTACTCCTGTGTTTACATGTATGTGTAATAAACAGTTATTTTCGTAATGGTATTGTTCCCAATACAGGTAAGTGAATTGAGTCATGAACCAACATCACAGCTCTAAGGACATTCCTATATCGCCATATGCTCTCCATTCCCATCTTCAACAGCCAGCAAAGAGTTCCATACCAGTTGCAGTCTGATTATGTGTCCTCCTGGTTTTTCCTTCGAGTACTGAATGCCGGTCTCTCTGGCCGAGATGTTACACTTTCTCTCCGTAATCCCGTTTATCACGCAGAGTCTCGTAGCGGGCGAGAGCTGGGAGCGGTTCTACCCCCGCTGGTGACTTGCGGGATAACTGAGCCGGCCGCCCAGAAAGCAATGGCTGTCACAATGTGAATGATGGCAGAGTGACAGATGGAGTGGCCATGGTTGTGTCTAGGGTATGTCCTTGTAAATGTGATGTTGAACAACAGATTAACCACGATGCATCAAAATCAAACACCAGACTGCGCACACAAAACTTTAATTTGAACATCTGGATACAACATTATTCCTCAGGAACGTTCAGTATATATATATATATATATATATATATATATATATATATATATATATATATATATATATATATATATATATATATATATATATATATATATATATCCATACATTGCATAGGCACAGGTACAGTACATGTAATCCCAACCACTCACTCTGCTGCCAATTAGGTCTTTAATACTTCGCCTCCGAATTACTTCCACTGAAACACACGGCACGGAGTCTCCCCTTACTCCGTCACTTATTCGAATACTCCGACAGCTGACCTACACTGGTCGAGTCTTAACACTCGACTCCCCAAGTCGACCCGACCCGCAGCCAGTCTCAGCTTCAACTGCCTTCCCAAAGTCCCCTGACTTCAAACACAAATAGACTGTCTCTCGCCCCATCCACCATGGGGTTCTCCATCTACGCTCACCATTATTTCTCAGGGCTGATTGTTTTTCTTATAGCCCCACTACAGGCCACTCACCTCAATGTCAATGACCCAGGCATATGTCAATGGCAAACTACTGAGCGTAATCTTGCCAAGAAATCAACGGACAGCTGGAAAAAAAAGATGCTGCTGTTGACAGCGATGTCCTGTAAAGGATATGCGAATTTAAAAAAAAATTGAATACTAATAACCCGCTACCTCTTCATCAGCTCATTGGAAGTTTAAGAACAAGCGCTGTTATCCATTCGGCCATGCTGTCCTCTCATAACCCAGTTTTCTGTGATGTTCAGAAGTAATAGCCTTGAAAGATAACTCCAGAGACCTTTCCCATACATACTCATTTGACTGAATCCTAGGTGCTACTGAGATTTAGCACTGTGCTAGAAATCTCTTTATGTAATCTGTGGGAGGAGTTGGAGCACTTATGGAGATAACTGTGTGCAAAGAAAGTGATCCTTAATTAAAACATTCATAATTGAATCTGTCACACCATGGCCTACATAGTTAACATATCACATGTCCAGTAGCAGTAGCTTGCTGTGGTATGTGAAGGGTTAGGACCATCGCATTGTGTAGGTCTGAGTGCACAGAGGAATAGGTGGTCAGTCTTCAGTTAAAATATACTATATTTCAGCAGCAGTGTTATCTAAAAACTATGTTCAGTATTATCTAAAAACCTATGTTCTCATTTACATAGTACTATGTTAACTTATTTCTTCCCCCTTGCTATGTTATAGTGCCACAAATGGTGAAATGAAACTTCTACTATTCAGCGTAACTGCTTGTGCAGATTCAAACGATGACCTTGGAGATTTCTCTGCTGTCTAGAGAGAAACAGAAATATTAAGATCGGTATGGCCAGTTTCTTAATTCAGTCATCTTGTTATTTTAGACAGAAACAAAATTCATAACATTGTTATGGTCTTATTAGCTATTTGAGTATTTTGTTGTATTGTTAAATGTGTGTAGTTGGCATAGTAGTAGGCCTCTTTCAGTCCTGAAGGACTATAGAGTTGTGCCGCTTGGGAGGTGCCTGGCAGCACCGCTGGTGACTGTATAGTCCAATTCGAGAATGACAATCTCTGTCACAGTTTCCGCATCTGTGAGACGAGGCAAGTCCCGCAGTAAGTGACTGCTCTTTGAGCCTGTGCCGTCTCTCCTCAGTTTTTTGGATCTGATTGCGCTCAAAGAGCACCAGTCTGTTTCGTACATCTCTTCTCCAGGAGCATCTGTCTGTTGCAACTCTCTCCCACGTGTCTGGATCTATTCCAATGGTTTTCATATCTTGTTTACACACATCCCTATATCGCATTTGGGGTCTTCCGGTTGGCCTCTTTCCTGTGGCTAGTTCTCCGTAAAGGAGATCTTTGGGAATACGTTCGTCCTCCATTCGAGATACGTGGCCCAACCACCGGAGGCGTCTCTGCTTGAGGAGGGTGTGCACTGTGGTAATATCTGCTCTTTCAAGCACCTGTTTGTTTGTTATGTGGTCTTTCCATGTTATGCCCAGGATACGTCTCAGACATCTTATGTGGAAGGAATTCAACTTCCTTTCCTGTCTTGAGTACAGGGTCCAGGATTCAGACCCGTAGAGTAGTGTGCTAACAACACAAGCTTTATATACTTGAGCTTTTGTACGCTCTGTTAGTCTATTATTCTCCCAAACTCTTTTAGCTAGCCTGGAAAATGTTGTGACTGCCTTTCCAATGCGTCTGTCGATTTCTGTCTCTAATGAAAGATTATCTGATATTGTCGATCCCAGATACACAAAATCGTGGACGACTTTCAATTCATAATTAGAGATTTTGATTGACGGAGGCGCATCAGCATCTTGTTCCATCACCTGTGTTTTATTTAGGCTAATGGTGAGCCCAAAGTCTTTGCAGGCAGCTGCAAAACGATCTATGAGCCTTTGGAGATCTTCTGCTGTATGAGTAGTCAGTGCTGCATCATCTGCAAAAAGTAGTTCTCTTACGCATCTTGGTCTTATTTTGGTCTTTGCCTTGAGTCTTGATGGGTTAAAAAGTTTGCCATCAGATCTTGTGTGGAGGTATATGCCTTCATTGGCAGTCCCAAATGCTTGCCTTAAGAGAACAGCAAAGAAGATACCAAAGAGTGTAGGAGCAAGCACGCATCCCTGATTTACTCCGCTGCTGATGCTGAATGACTGGGATGTTGAGCCGTCAAATAAAATGGTCCCCTGCATGTTTTCGTGGAATGATTTCACGAGACTAAGAAGGGTGGGTGGACATCCAACCTTTTCAAGGACCTTAAAAAGGCCGCTTCTGCTCACGAGGTCAAATGCCTTTGTGAGGTCGATGAAGGCTATATATAATGGCTTCCTCTGTTCTCTGCACTTCTCTTGGAGCTGCCGGAGTGAGAAAATCATATCGATGGTGGACCTGTTGGGTCTAAATCCGCACTGCGATTCGGGGTAGATTCTTTCAGCAAGAATGTGTAATCTTTTAAGGATTACTCTGGCAAAAATCTTGCCTGTAATGCTGAGAAGGGAAATGCCGCGATAGTTGTTGCAGTCGCTTCTGTCGCCTTTGTTTTTATAAAGGGTAACGATGTTTGCGTCTTTCATATCTTGTGGTATTGATTTTTCTCTCCAGCAGAGCTGTAATATTGCATACAGTTCTGGGATGATTGTTTCTTTGCTACATTTTAAAATTTCAGGTGGAATACTATCTTTTCCAGGTGCCTTGCCGGATTTGAGAGAGTCTAGTGCTTCGCTGATTTCTGTGAGGCAAGGTTCGTTATCCAAGGCATGCATGGCGGACTGTTGATCGATGGCTTCCAGAGCTTCTTCGCTGACAGTGTTATCCACTGAGTATAGCTCTGAGTAGTGTTCTACCCAGCGATCCATTTGTTTCGCTCGATCTTTTATGATTACCCCCTCAGTTGATCGTAAAGGGGCCATCTTATTTTTTGATGGACCGACAGCTTGCTTGATGCCCTCATACATTCCTCTTATATTTCCAGTGTCTGCACAAGTTTGAATTTGAGCAGAGAGCTGTAGCCAGTACCTATTCGCACATCTTCTTGCCATCTGTTGTACTCTATTTCTGGCCGTTCGCAATGCCTGCAGTGTTTTCTCTGAAGGTGATGTTTTATACATCGAGAATGCATGTCTCTTTATCTCCAGGACTGGGAGCATCTCTTCAGAGTGTGCTTCAAACCAGTCGGTTGACTTAGTTTGCTTCTTGCCAAATGTTGATAGTGCTGTATTGTAGATGGTGTCACGAAAATGACTCCATCTCTCGGTGGAATCTCCGTCTGTGGGGCCGGGCAGAGTATCCGCTAGAGCCTGCATGAATTTGTTGACCTTCTCTTTATTTTGGGTGCAACTGGTGTCAATGCGTGGTCTTCCTTCTGTTCGGCTTCTGTAGATTCTCTTGGGCTTTATCTTCACCTTGCTGGAGACGAGTGAATGGTCGGTGTCGCAGTCAGCACTATGATATCTGCGAGTCATCCGTACATTGCGGAGGTTGCTGCGTTTAGTGAGCACCAGGTCTAGTTGGTGCCAGTTCTTTGATCTTGGGGTACCTCCATGACACCTTGTGTTGAGGTTTCGTGTCAAAGAAGGTGTTGGTCACGCACAGATTATGGTGGCTGCAGAATTCCAAGAGACGTTGTCCATTGTCATTGATCTTCCCAACGCCAAACTGTCCTAGACATGAAGGCCAAGATTCGTGGTCGGAGCCAACCCTGGCATTGAAATCCCCCAGGATAAAAAGATGTTGTTTCTCTGGTGTTTCACTGACTTCTTTGCTAAGGTCGTCATAGAACTTGTCTTTAGATTCTGATGCTGCAGTTAGTGTTGGGGCGTAAACGCTTATAATACTAACTGGGCCTGCCTCTGTCTGGAGTTGGAGCTTCAATATTCTTTCAGTGCCATCACTTGGTGGTATGATGGAATT
This sequence comes from Cepaea nemoralis, assembly GCA_014155875.1. NCBI lineage: Eukaryota > Metazoa > Mollusca > Gastropoda > Stylommatophora > Helicidae > Cepaea > Cepaea nemoralis. The sequence continues at coordinate 250,808 of JACEFZ010027071.1, read as the reverse complement.
GAGCAGCTTGTTTCTGATAGCGAAGCCAACTCCATGCTCCCTGGTCTCTCCGCACGGCTTGCCATGCCAGTAGAAAGTGAAGTCCCTCTCCTTGATGCTTCCAGATTCTTGAAGTCTGGTCTCTTGCAGGGCGACAATGTCTATCCCCAGTCTTAGCAGTTCGTTGTTTATCACTGCAGTTTTGCGGGCATCCACAATCTCATTTAGATCGTCTGAGATGCCAGGGGTCATGGTTCTTACGTTCCATGTTCCCAGCCTTAGGGCCGGTTGTTTTGTTTTTTTCTTGCTGTTAGGTGTATAGATTGCGGTCCATGTGTCAGGATTTCCCCCTAAGCTCCACACACCCTCAGGAGCAGATGAACCGTGGCGAGACAACACCTTATTGACTGGGGGCTGCCCAGCTTAGGCGGGCGGTAGCTGTCTAGTGAGATACGATGATCTCTCCCACCGTCGGAAGTAGCCCCTGGCGCCTTGCTCTACGCCAATCGAGCATTAAGACTTATAACCGGCAAATGCTACTTCCCGTGTTGTGTCACCGCTTTACGCGGTGCTGAAGTGACCTCTTCAGGGCACAAGCCTGGGCAATGGAAATCGGAGAACCAGCTGTTGCCCAGTAGCAGGTTCCCCCTCTCCACGTCGCCGATGTTGACCAAGGGAAAGGCAGTAGCCAATGCAACTTGGCATCGGTGCCGTCGCAGGAGTTGCCAGAACTATGTTGTTTACAACATGGAACTGCCTTAGGGACTCCATCTCCGGATTTGTCCTCAGGGTTTACTCCCGAATAGTTGGCATACGCTATACCATTTAATAAGTATTTTGTTTAATTGTTATATGTTTGTAGATATTGTTTAATCTCCAAAGATTTTTAATGACACGGACTGTGGTGAACTGGAGGATCAATATGTGAAAGTTAGGCTAAGCAGCTACTAACTGCAGGGTGTGGACAATTCTCGGATCTGCACTCTGCTGGCAACATTCCTCCCCTGCCATACACAAGAAATCAGATGCTAATTAGACTTATAATTATATATATATATATATATATATATATATATATATATATATATATATATATATATATATATATATATATATATATATATATATATATATATATATATATATATATATATATATACACTTTGAATGTTGATTACTATTCTTTTCTTTGAACACTGCTATTCTTCATATTTTCAAGTATTTGTCAATATTATTTTAAGCAGAACCTATGTCTTTTTTACATGTGATATCTTGGTATGAGAGTCCATGCTTCTGTAATAATAGTAATATAACTGTATGACAAATGCTCATTACTTATTAATAATCATTGAAAAACAGGCAGTGAGAATAGTGGCACAAATTGTAGAAAGAATGTTGCAGGCACTGCTTGAAATAAATGTCATGTAAATAAATCTAGAAAGTTGTGACGGTGAGGTAGAAAAACACCATAAGACAAATATCACTCATGGTGCTTTGTTTTTTTAATATTATTTTTAGTATCGCAAACCTCCACCTCCAAAGCACAGAGCAAAGCAGACGAGAGCACCAAGACACATGAAGAATGGCAATGAATCCTCGGATATCTTTACAGTAAGTACACATGATTGTGTGTAGCATGAATGTTGACAATAGCAGTATTGAAAATGCTTTTGTTTGATTATAGAATAATTTATGGGGTTATTTAAAATATATTTACTGCTGATAAACACCTGACATATTGAATTTCTTTCATGAATTGTTAATTGGCTTTGAAACATTTAATTTGACTTCTTTCTTATTCTTCTCTTTGTCTTTTTAAGTCCCTCAGTACCAGAATATGAAGAGTGTTCTGGAATATGTTCCGTTATGTGCTTCAGCCACCGTAGTATTTCATGTCTCAATGTTGCTTTTTATTCATCTATTGCAAAAATATCCTTTCTCTTTTTTCCCTTTGTATCAAAACAGCATTGCTTTCTGTGGATAATTAGCAGGTGATATTGGTGATATGTAGCCAAATAATTAAACTTGCTACTTTTTATAAAGTCCAGCACAACACTGCTGCAGTTGTTGTCTGATATTGATATTTCTGATCCTGTCCCTTCTTGTTATGTTAAGCATTATGTGTAGTTATTACATCAATGTTATTACAGACTGTATGTTTCCCTTACATGTTAATGTCAAGGTCTGACTGACACTGATAGAATGAAGTAGGAAAGAAAATTATAGGTGTCGATTTTTTAATCACCTGTTTGTTCTGTAACATTGGTGACATCTGCCCAATGATCTGGCTTTGTTGCATATGTTCAGTTTCAGGTCTAATTGTTTCATCTCATGGAATTATGTTTTTTAGACATGTGAAGTCCTTCCATTACTTGCTTTAGCTGATATTTTCAGTATAGATTTTATTTTATTTCTTTTGTTTTGCATGATTGTCATTGTTTTTTTTTTTATCATTGATTCAATTGTGTAATTTCTGCATATGCCTTCAAATAGTGTACTTGTAGTTGTCGCGAAAATTCTTGGAGTTATCCATCGATGAAAGACTGTCGCGCCATTCGTCTACAGGCGGGCGCCATTCTTTGATGTTGGAGACAAACTGTCCTGATGGAGTCGGCAAGAGCTTTTGTTGTGGGGAAAAGATTCTCCAGATTATCGACCGGCAAGACTTTTGAAGTACCGGGACAATTCCCCAGATGAAAGCGGGATAGACGGCCAGTTGTTTACATCGAGTCGGAAAAGGAAATAGAAAAATAGCTTCTCGACACCTAGTGTCTAGACAGATTTGTGAGGTCATTCAGACACAGTATTAAAACAGTCTGGATAAACAACTTTGGGAGAGTCGACCAAATGTTGTGAAGCAATAAGGACGTGTGTGATATTCATGGTTTAATTATGGAGAGAGACTATAGTGTCTTATGTTGATTTACATCGGCGGACATTTATCCATTGTGTGATTTCGTAGTCTCGATTTCAAACAGGAATAAATATATGGTATTTAATTAAATAGACCCAAATTAAATGATTCCTAGGAGACTAGAGTGGTAATGTGCATTATGAGAACGTATTATAAGAGCGTCGGCAGCAGTAGGCTATCGCGTTGCTTAAACTAGCTAGTGTGAGATATCAATTAACTCTGGTGGGGAAACTGAGGGAGCAGTGGGAGGTTCCTCTCTCCCTGGCTCAATCCCAGTGGGTGGACATAGTTACGATGCTATGAAGTTTCTTTGGCTGTCTATGAAGAAGACAAAGAGAAAATCGACCAGTACTTACAACGCTTCGAGGCAATATCTATTACTATGGGTCTGGATCGTGACAAATGGTGTCTTAAGTTGTCCCAGGGATTACGCGGGACAAGTTAGAGGTTTACTTCCGCCTGCCACCAGGACACGAGAACAATTACGACGAATTGAAAACGGCTCTGCTTAAACGTTTCGAAGTTACGTCATATATCTACCGGGGGAAAAATTCGAGCAGCGAAACGAGAACCGGGAGAGTTGTTTGCCGCCTACAGTCTGCGTCTGAAATCCTATCTCCATAAGATGATGGATTTGGCTGGGTTCGCGCATGAATATGAGAGTCTGGAAGAGCTCATGATAGTCGACTAGATGCGAAAGCAAATGTCGAAACCTCTCAGGACATTCTTGGGAGAACAAGGGGCGGAACGTATCGACATCGTGACGAAATTGACAGAAATGTTTGTCGAGATACACGGGGAGGCTGGAGAAAACCTTTCCACAAACACCAAAGGTCAGGAGAAACATGACCAGAAGAAATCCAAAAGCACGGGAACTCAGAGAGAGTGGAACCATATGTTAAAATTTCAGAGGAGAGTTTGGAGAAGACGAAGGAGGGAAGCTAGAGCACCTCGAACTCTTCACCAAAAAGACAGTTGACGGAGAAGTGGTGTTAGATTTGTAAGTCGCCCTCTCACAATACGAGGGACTGCAAATCGAAGGCTAAGAGCCCTCACTTCGTGGCGTGTCAAGTGGCTCCAAAGGAGGTTGCCACCGAAAATGCTGAGGTCGACAAGGAAGCTCTCAACCAAGAGAGCTCATAAAATTCCGGCACGAGAAAATCTAGGACAGGGAAAAGGTGCAAACACTGCAGGTCGAACACGCATAGTGCTAAAGACTGCAGGTTTAAGTCAGGAGACTCATTTCGCCCAGTGGAACCCAAGGTGAAGTCCACCGAACAGGTCGAGGCCAAGGAAGAGACTTCAGACCAGGATAAGCCACCTGTTGTGGAAATGATAGAGGTTAACGGCCGACAAGTTGAGTGTCTATATGACACTGGCCTGGACGGGGAGGCCGTGATTTCTGCGGATCTGGTACACCCAGAACAATTCACATGTGAGAGCATGGAGATACAACCTGCACAGAAGAGTGCTGTGGCCATAAAGTTGCCAATCGCCAAAGTGGAGATTCGGTCAAGATATGTCACCGGCACAATCAAGGCTGCTGTGTTGACCGATCCCACTTTCCCCGTCATCCTAGGTTGCCGGTATGTCTTTCTGGGAATGCCCAGGGCGTCAATCCATATGAGAGCAATTCAGACTCGCTCTCAGGCGAGAACTGATCAGGCAGAAGCAATTGTCACTAACCCACTGCCGGGGGAGTTGCGAACTGCCCAGAGTGAGGATGCAACCGTACGTCCTTGCTACAAGAAGCTGCAGAGAAGTGCTGATCCACCAAAACGGGGGCAGTACTACATGAAGAATAGGATACTCTACAGGAAAGCCGGAAGGGGAGACAACTTACACGGTCAGTTGGTAGTCCCGAAGGCCTACCGTTCCCAAATTCTTCATATGGGGCATACCATCTTATTTAGTGGGCATATGGGTATTGCCGCCACCATGCAGCGAATTTCCTGCCATTAATATTGGCCAGGAATGACCGGTGATGTACGTCGGTATGTGAAGTCATGCACTGAGTGCCAGAGGGTGGCACCATAACACTGGACAGCAAAAATACACACGGGAGTCCGATCTCATTACCCAGAGACCAGGGGGAAATTTTGTTACTAGAAGTCCACGTAAAAAAATCCCGGCCCTTACCAGGGCTTGAACCCGGGACCTCCAGCACTCGAGGCGGACACCATATCTCGAGACCACTCAGCCCCCCCCCCCCCCATACAGACAGACAGACAGGCAGGCAGGCAGGCAGGCAGGCAGACAGAAAAAACATTTGAAAGCAATTCTCTTGATCTGATGCAGCAATTCCAAACCAAACATTGATGATACTTTGAAAGCCAAATATCTGTTTTACACATTTCACTAACCTTATTTGCTGAATTGTTTGTGAGATTCGGATATGTGCACACTAGGTCTGATGTAACTATCTATCTTTTTGCTAACGTCGCCTTCTTTGATAACATTTTTTTTCAGTGAATAAATATGTTGGTTGTATTTATTTTGTTTTGTTTTGTTTTGTGTGTGCATTGCACGCCGCTCACCCATGATTAACTTATATTTTCGTCTTTTCCCTCAGAGATTTCGTTCTGGCTTGCAAGTATTGTTAATAGTAGTTGCATATCCTATACAGGACGTTTGCAGTCAGCACCAGCATTTTTGCTGTTGTTGATGTCTTGGGAAGTTTACGTTCAGTAGTTTGTCATTGCTTTCTGAACGACCGGCACCCATAACATAAGGTAAAAAACAAGCGCAACGCGGTCTGCTGCCAAATCGCGCGCAGCTGTGTTTCAAACGCGGGTATACGGGATTACGAAGCGCGTCCGTAATATCTTCGCCACGGAGACCGGTGCAAGTATTGTACAGAATGACTATCCGGCCCGCGCACGTCATTTTTATCAGTTATCCGGCCCGCCGTGAAAAAAGTTTGGTGACCCCTGATCTAGAACAAGAAAGATCTATAAAATAAGTAAGTGTAGTGCTAAATGATAAGACAATAAGGAGATTGTTGCTTAAATACAACAATACTGAAGATAGGTCTTAAAATAAGTATGTGCAGAAAAAAAAATAGATAAGAATAAAAATGAATTGTTAAGTGAATTGATACTGAATATTATATGGCCAATAGGACTAAGTAAAGCTAAATGAAATAGAACAGTTTACAAAAATACTATATAACATTTAATTTTAGCTTGTAACAGGCAAGCTTTTTTCACTGCCCTCTACAGCTAGGCAATTTTTAATGTGTGACTTTTCTAGCTTATCAAATTAATGCTATGCATTAAGAAGTTATTGTAGAGCTCTTTAGTGTACTAGTATTTCATTTTGTTGATAAAACGAGTAAATACAGTGACATTGCAGCTAATTGTGTTCTAATTGATCGTGTTGTTTTCATATGCTGACCTGATTTACTTTAAATGCTATTTTCTCATCATATTTTCCAAATACTCGCCTATGACAACACATTTCAACTATTAAATGTACCCTTCTTTTTAAATTGCTTCATCGACCTCACAAAGGCATTTGACCTCGTGAGCAGAAGCCGCCTTTTAAAGGTTCTAAAAAGGTTGGATGTCCACCCACCCTTCTTAGTCTCGTAAAATCATTCCACGAAAACATGCAGGGGACCATTTTATTTGACGGCTCAAAATCCCAGACATTCAGCATCAGCAGCGGAGTAAGCAGGGCTGCGTGCTTGCTCCTACACTCTTTGGTATCTTCTCGCCGTTCTCTTAATGCAAGCATATTGGGACCACTGAAGGCGTATAACTCCACACAAGATCTGATTGGCAAACTTTTTTAACCCATCAAGACTCAAGGCAAAAAACCAAATAACGATCAAGAGTGCTTAAGAGAACTACTTTTTGCAAATGATGCAGCACTGACTACTCATACAAGGCAGAACATCTCCAAGGCTCTTAGATCGTGTTGGCAGGCCGCCTGCAAAGAACTTTGGGCTCACCCATTAGCCTAATAAAACACAGGTGATGGAACAAGATGCATGGTGCGCCCTCCTCATCATAATTTCTAATTACGAGTTGAATTCGTCCACAATTTGTGTATTTGGGGTCGATTTACTGCCAATATAGTACCTTGCGGTGTATGGCAGAGGGGTCTTTGAGCCTGAGGAATAAGGGCCGCCTGGCTAATGCAGTCGCCGCGAACTGTGCAGGTTAGGATTTTCTTTTTGCCCCCGACAGAAAAAAATCCCGCACCTTACCGGGGATCGAACCCGGGTCTCCCGAATGAGAGTCCGGCGTTCTATCCACTCGGCCAGCCGCTCCTCACGACAATATCAGATAATCTTTCATTAGAGACAGATATCGACAAACGCATTGGAAAGGCTGCCACAACATTTTCCAGGCTAGCTAAAAGAGTTTGGGAGAATAATAGACTAACAGAGCGTACAAAAGCTCAAGTATATAAAGCTTATGTTGTTAGCACACTACTCTATGGGTCAGAATCCTGGACCCTGTACTCAAGACAGGAAATGAAGTTGAATTCCTTCCACATGAGATGTCTGAGACGTATCCTGGGCATAACATGGACAGACCACATAACAAACAAACATGTGCTTGAAAGAGCAGATATTACCACAGTGCACACCCTCCTCAAGCAGAGACGCCTCAGGTGGCTGGGCCAGGTATCTCGAATGGAGGATGAACGTATTCCCAAAGATCTCCTATACGGAGAACTAGCCACAGGAAAGAGGCCAACCGGAAGACCCCAAATGCGATATAGGGATGTGTGTAAACAAGATATGAAAACCCTTGGAATAGATCCAGACACGTGGGAAAGAGTAGCAACAGACAGATGCTCCTGGAGAAGAGAAGTACCAAATGGACTGGTGCTCTTTGAGCACAATCGGATCCAACAAACTGAGGATAGGCGGCACAGGCTTAAAACGCAGTCACTTACTGCGGGACTTGCCTCGTCTTACAGATGCGGAAACTGTGACAGGGATTGTCACTCTCGCATTGGACTATACAGTCACCAGCGGTGCTGCCAGGTACCTCCGAAGCGGCACAACTCTATAGTCCTTCAGGACTGAAAGGGGCCTACTATGTTTAAAATGTTAATGTCTTTTACTTTTTAGTAGCTTTGCCCTCTGGCAACAAAAAGTGAAGCGAAATAAAATATACCTTGGGTAGCAAATCCGTTGCATTTAAAGTCCGAATCATTTGCAAGGTGCCACTATATTCTTGATCCAGACACTTGTTCTACGGCTCTTAGCTGAGCAATTTGGCTGAAAGTCTCTGGGTCAATATTCCCCGTATTGCGAGTACCGGACCGTTATGCTCACTCTGTTGCGTGAAGGTGAGATGCTGAGCCGGCAGCATCTGCAGCCCAACTAGTGAGCGTTACCAGAGGTAGAAAACAGCGTCCCAGGGCCACATTGAGTGAGCGTTATCACATGTGGAAAACCGCCTCTACAGCTCTCAGCTGATGAATATGGCTGAACACCCCTAAGTCAATATCTCCCGGATTGGAGAGCCTGGCCATGAGATGCTGAACCGGCAGCATCTGCTGCCCAACTCGTGAGCGTTAACAAAGGTGAAAACAGGTGTGCCCGGGGGCACATTGAGTGAGCATTATAAAAGATAGAAAAACGTCTCTACGGCTCTTAGCTGAGAGAGTTACCAAAGGTGGAAAAACGTCTCATTTACACGAAATGGAATTGCTTGGCTAGTGAATCCATTACGTGGAAGTCCGAAGCGAAAGCTTGCTGTGTGTACGTTATCTGCATACGGGTCCCTCCTAGTCTTCGGATGATGTGATGAACGGGAGGATCAATATACGGAAGTTAGGCTAAGCAGCCATGTGCAGGACGTGACGATTCCTTGGGTGAGCCCAGTACCAAAGCGCTATGTGTCGGCTCTGCAATTATGGAAGCCTCTTTAGATGGTGGAGAATGCCCATGGTCTACCCCTGCCATTCTTTGAGGATTGACCGGAATCGTCTTCGGCTGTTCTGAGTAGACCAGCTGGGATAGGGATGACACCATAACAGCAAGAGTCGAGAAAGCGACCCGAAATCCCGAATGGGAATATTGCTTGGCTGGCAAACCAATCTTGTGGAAAGTGAACCGAAAGCTCCCTGGGTGGATGTCGTTTGCAGACTGACTTCTCATGGTTTGCGTGGGGGAGCGGCCTGTGGCGAACGAAATGCCCAATATATGGAAGTGAGGAAGTGAAGCAGCCACGCGCAGGACGTGATGATTCCTTGGGTGAGCCCAGTACCACAGCGCTATGTGTCGGCTCTGCAATTTTGGAGGCCTCTTTGGATGGCGGATAATGCCCATGATCTGCTCCTGCCTTCCCTTGAGGGTTGACCGTGATGTCTTCGGCCGTTCTAACTTGACTAGCTGGGATGTGGACCACAACAGTGAGAGTTGAAAGTCCTTCAAAACACCCGGGAAGGCTAACCCGGTCAACAAACGCCCGCAGAAGCCGGATGTGTCGGCCTAAGGGCGCAAATAAACTTGGCACAACACTTGGCACAACGCAAATACGTCTGGGGGAAAAAAAAAACTCCGGATGAACGCAGAAGAAGAAGAAGACCCAGCTTGACTGCTTATTGTCCACGCTTCAACCCATACAAAAGTATAGGTTCTATATAGTACTTCAACACTCTTTTTCTCGTTTCAGTTGATATCTTTTTATTGGTCAGTATGTTTTTCATCTTGCAAAAGGCTACCTTCGCAATGGCAATTATTGTTCTAATCTCTTCAAGGCATCTCCCATCAGATGTTATGACTGTGCCGAAATAACTGTATCGATTCACTTGCTTAAGAATATGCCAATTTACTCGTATATCACATTGTGGTATTTCCTTCTTCCCAGTGACGACATAATCTATGTCTTCTTAATATTCACTTCTAACCCTAGTTGTTCACTGTGTGCAACAACCGCATCTACTAAATGTTGCAGATCCTGCTCATTGTCTGCAATCAAAACTGTATCATCTGCATTTCTAATGTTATTGATGTATCGTCCCCCAATGTTGATTCCTTCCATATCTTCTATATTTCTGAAAATATTTTCACTGTACAGGGGAAAAAAAGATCTGAAGACATTACACATCCCTGTCTCACACCTCTTTTAATAGGCTGATATTGACCTACATCGTTATCAATTCTGATGGCAGCTTATTGTTTACAATGTATGTTTTTTTTTAAAGTCTAATGTCTTTTTCATGAATTTGTAGATCGTCAAGCATCCTTATTATGTCGACATGTCTCACAGCCTTTGCGTAGTCAATCAAGCAAAGATATAGATCTTTGTTCACTTCTATAGAACGTTCAATTACTGTTCTCAGTATATACACATCATTTACTGTGCCCTTGCCTTTTACAAACCCACATTGTTCTTCTCCTATTTCGAGTTGTATTTTCTTCCTAACTCTTTGCGTGATAATTCTCAGCAGAATCTTCGTGATGTGGCTCATTATACTAATTGTTCGATGTTGATATATATCGTTATATCTACTCCAAATTCTCCCAATACTTCTAAATGAAAATTAAGTGAAATTAATAAATGAAGAAATCACGAAACAAAAATATAATAATCAGAGAAGTAGAACGCAACACCATCAGATATCAGCACTGACCCTACATCAAAGAAGATCTGATATGAGAGCAAGAGAATTCCCAAGAAGAAAATGGACTGACGACATCAAAGTCATTGAACATTCACACAGAATGACTATCCAATGCCACCTACTGAGCGCTGGAGCGTCATCTAATCATCTATTCCTCCCCACTACGCTTGACGACAAAAGTGAAGATTATGATGATGACAGATCTGAAACACGAGCTTGAATAAAAATGGTCATAGTGAAGGGACTTTGGGGCATCATTTAGGGGCCAAATGAAAGAATAATTAGAATTGTATATCAACAGGACACATGTCGACATCTGGAATATAGGTTTACAGCAGGGGTGATAAACCTTTTTTCTGCCAAGTGCCATTTGGATTTTTATAACATCATCCACGGACCATACAAAATTGACGGTGATGTCCTCGGTTGTGGTTTCCTCCGATGTAGAGGTCTTTCTCGTTAGTGTTGTTGTGGACTTTTCCGCTGCTGCTGGCTTCAGCTGTAGTCATTGTAGTCTTTGGCGTCGGTTCAGTGACGGGAGCGGCTTCAGCTGTAGTCATTGTAGTCTTTGGCGTCGGTTCAGTGACGGGAGCGGCTTCAGCAGTAGTCATTGTAGTCTTTGGCGTCGGTTCAGTGACGGGAGCGGCTTCAGTTGTAGTCATTGTAGTCTATGGCGTCGGTTCAGTGACGGGAGCGGCTTCAGCCGTAGTCATTGTAGTCTTTGGCGTCGGTTCAGTGACGGGAGCGGCTTCAGTTGTAGTCATTGTAGTCTATGGCGTCGGTTCAGTGACGGGAGCGGCTTCAGCTGTAGTCATTGTAGTCTTTGGCGTCGGTTCAGTGACGGGAGCGGCTTCAGCTGTAGTCATTGTAGTCTTTGGCGTCGGTTCAGTGACGGGAGCGGCTTCAGCTGTAGTCATTGTAGTCTTTGGCGTCGGTTCAGTGACGGGAGCGGCTTCAGTTGTAGTCATTGTAGTCTATGGCGTCGGTTCAGTGACGGGAGCGGCTTCAGCTGTAGTCATTGTAGTCTTTGGCGTCGGTTCAGTGACGGGAGCGGCTTCAGTTGTAGTCATTGTAGTCTATGGCGTCGGTTCAGTGACGGGAGCGGCTTCAGCTGTAGTCATTGTAGTCTTTGGCGTCGGTTCAGTGACGGGAGCGGCTTCAGCTGTAGTCATTGTAGTCTTTGGCGTCGGTTCAGTGACGGGAGCGGCTTCAGCTGTAGTCATTGTAGTCTATGGCGTCCGATCAGTGGCGGGAGCGGCTTCAGCTGGTGTAGGAGTAGGACTGCTGTATGTAGAATCAGGATCAGCAGTCGCAGCGGCCTTCCTCGCCTCTGCCTTCTTTTTCCCGGCTGCATACAGTGCGTGTCTTTTTGCAGTACTTTTAATACGAGGCATCCTCTGTACTATCAGATTTCAATCTGCTTCTCGATAGAGCGTCGAGTCGAATGTGATGAGAACATTCCAGATGATTTTGTGGGGCTTTATCGGCACACGCGCCTGAGGTTCACTGCCCCTGGTCTATATGGTGGTGTGCAGCCGCCAACACAGCATTGTGCAATATAAACAAAGTGCAGAATCAAAAGCTTAGAATTAGTACAGGAGCAATGGAATCCACACATCCACTAAACCACTGAAGAGGCGTTGCAGGGCTATGCAGGGAGCCAAAGAAGAATACCATCAACAGAAAATATGAACATCACATAAATAATCGGGCTGATGCAAATAAATAAATTTACCGAAGTGGTTACAGTCTAGGAATGAAGTAGTATCACCATTAACATCATAGGAAAGGGGTACGTGTAGAGAAATGCACTTAATCCTGTGCCATCTTTATAAATATAATTTCAGTTTGAGATGGGATTGCCAACTACTAATAGTCGAAAACTACATAATTATACGTATGGAATCCACACATCCACTAAACTACTGAAGAGACGTTATCACAAAAGTGATGGGTTCCAAATGTTGCTGTATGTAGCCGAGGCGCGGTGTTGGGGTGAGCGCCCAACATTGCTTAAATACCTCAATGGCTCGTGAATACATAACCTATGCAGCAAAAGTCCAACTCCTGGCCTTCACGCGGCGGACCTGTTTAAACTAGCAGGAGAAGGGGCGACGGCGAATCTCTGGCGCCAGAAAATAACCAGTATGCTCTAGATGTGTATGCACGTACATGCATGCGCAGACAGGTGTGTGCGCGTGTACACATCTACACTCGAGTGAGACCACAGTCTGCTCTAGCAAAGAAAGGTGCTGAAGTCGGAGGCAACCAGCCAAGAAGCGCACCACAGAAATCAGGATGCCACGCAATCACGCAAAATGGAATATGTCGACTACTGCTAATCGTTATGGTGCTCGCCCTGCTTTGGACCCCCAGGCAGGTGCAGTGCCGGGTCCTATGTCTCGAAAGGGTCCAACCCCAACTACTGGAGGTCCTTCTCAGATGTCCTGTGGAGCCAGGGGACATGAGAATAGGATGACTGGCCTTACCAAACGAAGACTTAAAATAATGCACTGGAATGCGGAGGGAGTCAGCAACAAAAAAATAGAATTAGAAAAAATCTTGGACCAAGAAAAAGTAAGCATATGTTGCTTGCAAGAAACTCACCTCAATGAAAATATAGCCTTCAAAATCAGAGGCTACCAGTGTTACCGATCTGACCGAAAGGACAGGCGAAAAGGTGGGATACTTACCCTTGTAAAAAATAACATCACTGCTTCCCAAATCAAAGTCTATATGGAAGGGGCTGAGTATCAGACACTTAAACTTAAAACAGGCTATACAGACGTACATCTGATCAATTACTACTGTCCAAGTGACCGCCCACAGGCACTGGACACACTACCACTAAAAGAAAAAATGATTGTGTGTGGCGATTTCAACAGCCACTCGCAGAGCTGGGGCTATGATCACATGGACCAGAGAGGAGAGAGACTGGAAGACTGGCAGGATGAGAATAGATTCATGTTGATTAACAAGCCGTCCGACCCACATACTTTCTACTCGAGATCATGGCACTCTACAACTACACCTGACCTGGCTTTTCATTCACCAGACCTGGAGTGGAACATTACACGAATTGTTGGGAAACAACTTGGTGGCAGTGACCATCGGCCAGTCTTTCTAACCGTAGAAAATGAGCTTGTAAGTGAAAGCAGCACCCTCTCGAGGTGGAACTACAAGAAAGCAGACTGGGCAATGTACAAGCATCGCACCAGCATATTGGTTAGAAACCTGAACACTGAGAAAGACATAAATAAAGTAGTTGAAGAGTTTGGGAAATGCATACTACAGGCAGCGCGAGAAACAGTACCAAGAGGAGCCCGTAAACAATATAAACCCTACTGGAGTAGTGAACTGGAACAGTTGCATAATGATGTTGAAGTGTGTAGAAAGCAAGCAGAGGCCACACCCAGCCAAGAGCACCACAATAAATTCCAGCATGCAAAAGCCAAATTTCAAAGGGCCAAGCTGCAGGCTAGACGGAAAAGCTGGCAGGAGAAAACGGAGTCTCTGAACTTTGAAAGAGACACAAGGAAATTGTGGAAGCTAATAAAACAGCTTAATGACGAGGGCACAGGGGAGAAACTCAAAAATTGCGCTACATAAAGATGGAAAAATCTTAACAAGAAAGCAAGCAGCTGACCATTTTGCGGACTCGTTCGCACAAGATAGCAATATCAAAATTAGTCCAGAGAAACAACAAGAGATTCTTCTTCTTCTTCTTCTTCGTTCATCCGGAGTTTTTTTCCGGATGTGATTGCGTTGTGCCTGTTTACAGCAGAGCTGCGTTCTTGCGCCGTTAGGCCGACACATCCGACTTCTGCGGGCATTTGTTGACCGGGTTAACCTTCCCGGGGGTTTCTTAGGACGTTTGACTCTCACTGTTGTGGTGTTATCTCCCATCCTAGCTGGCCCATATAGAACAGCCAAAGACATCCTGGTCAGCCCTCAAGGGAAGGCAGGGGCAGACCATGGGCATTCCCCGCCATCCAAGGAGGCTTCCATACTTGCAGAGCCAACACACAGCGCTCTGGTACTGGGCTCACCCAAGGAATCGTCACGTCCTGCACATGGCTGCTTAGCCTCACTTCCGTATATTGGGCCTTCCGTTCACCATAGGCTGTTCTTCCGGAAACCAGAAGAATGCAGTGTGCAGATGACATCCACACAGTGAGCTTTCGATTCGGACTTTCCGCACAATGGATTTGCTATCCGAGCAATATTCCATTTCGTGCCACTAGGACACTTTTTCCACCTTTTTTGAAAGCCCACACAGTGAGCTTTTGATTCGACTTTCCACATAATGGATTTGCTATCCAAGCAATATTCCATTTCGTGCCACTAGGACACTTTTTCCACCTTTTTTGAAAGCCCACACAGTGAGCTTTTGATTCGGACTTTCCACGTAATGGATCTCCTATCCAGCAATATTCCATTTCATGCCTCTGTGAGGCTTTTGTAACCGACATACCTGTGGTATGAACTGTGGCAGTCTGAATACTTCTTCATACACCTTTAAATGTCAACCTGTATGTAGTTAAAGTAAGCTACGGTCAACTTGAGCTTGTTGATATCTCCATAGAGCTTGTCCTCTAATGAAGCAGGTGTGGGCCAAAATATTTTTCTCTGTTCTGCATATATTGGGCAATCCTGAAGCAAATGTTTTGCTGTCATTTTTCCAGTTCGACAATTACATTCATCGGTATCTCCTATCTTTAGTTTATTGAACAAGTGGTATTTCAGCCTGTTATGTCCTGTGCGGAGTCTGAAGATTGCTACTTGTTCTCTTCTGTCGAGTTTGTAATATGCATCATCCTTCTGGTGGCCTGGATGCTCTGATTCCCATTTGGTTCTATAGGTGCTTTTTATCAACCTCTTTGCCTCATTATAGGTTATGTCTATGTCAGGCTGTGGTAGTCGTCCGCCCTCTTTTGCCAGTCTGTCAGCCTCTTCATTTCCAGGTATACTGCAATGTGATGGGATCCACTGTATTACAACTTTTTTGGATTTCTGGCATAGACCATGGAGTGCTGCTCTTAGGTCAGCTATTTCTGTGCTGTTATTGCTCTTCAGTATTGAGACAGCTGACTTTGCATCTGTGAAGATAGCTATTTGCTTCTCTTTATTTTCCTCCATCAAGAGCATTTCTGCTGCAGTTTTCAGAGCCTCTACCTCCTCTTTGAAGTTACTTGAAAACTTTCCAGTTGCCACTGAATGTGTTTTTTTTTTCACTCCATTTTTTAAATTTAGGAGAATTCCTCCTCCTCCATTCTCTATTGAATTTTTGGCTGATCCATCTGTATATGCATGGGTCCAATTGCTGCTTGGGTATTGTTCTTTTATGTAGTTTAGGGTTATATCTCTTCTTTCGGTTTCATGCTGAGTGTTCTTTTTCTCAATACCAGGAATGTTTTCTATCATCTCAGGCAGTTGCTGCTGTCTCCAAGCTGGGAACTTGTCTGCATTGTAATAGGTTTGACTGTTGATATGTTAAGTATGGGATCTGCCCTAATCTTTCGTTTTGCAGTTTCTACAAAGTTGCTACGCTTCAGTCGTCCCTTTCCAAAACCACTAAACCTTTTATACATAGGGTGGTCTGTCAATCTTCTAAATTTTTCTGCTTGTTGCTGGGCTCTGCTATCTCTTCTATCCTGCATTGGTTGTAAACAAGTGATCTTTTCAAGTTCATTAATAGGCGTTGTCTTCAGGCTTCCAGTTATGATTCGCATTCCTTGATTTTGGACTCTACTTATTTTGTTAAAGTTTGACTTAGCTGCTGTTGCCCAAGCTGCAATGCCATATTCCAGTACTGGCCTCACCCGTCCAGTATATAACTTCTTGAGAACTTTCTCATCTGCTCCCCACGTTGTACCAGCAAGCTTTTTCATGATTGCCATTCTTTGCCTTGCTCTTGTTCGATTTTTCTCAACCTGTGTTTTCCATGTCAGGCGACGATCAAAGGTGACTCCGAGATAGTTTGGATTTTCTTCATGGCGCAATATTTTTCCAATTCAATACCAGCTTAGGTTGTTGAGTTTTATTTGAGAGGGAGAACACTGTGCATGTTGTTTTCTCCTCACTTATCTTCACTAGCCATGATTTTGACCAGTCTTCTAGTGCTAATAAGGCTTGCTGTATTCTGCTGTTAGCTGTACTAATATATTCTTCAGATGTCCATATGGCTAGGTCATCTGCAAAGGATGATGTGTGTACTCTGGCTGGAAAATTTTCTGTGATGTCGTTTATATATGCTAGGAATAATGTTGGTGAAAGAACTCCTCCTTGGGGGACACCTTGCTCCAACAGCATCATTTTGCTTGGTTTGTCCTTGTACTTTTGTCCTGGCAGTTCTGTTCTCAAGGTAGTGGCTGATCCATTTGTACATTTTCCCACAAACATGCATTTTTTGCAGTTTTACTTTCAGTCCTTCCTTCCATACTTTATCAAATGCTTTTTCTAAATCTATCCAGACTGCTAGTGTGTGCTTTTTCTCTTGGAAGGCATCCTCTATTTCCTGAGCTATATAGGTTATTTGATCTTCAGTGGATCTGTACTTTCTGAATCCTGCTTGGTGTGGTGTTAAGAGTTTGTTTTCTTCCAGATGCCATGTTAGCCTGCCATTGATAATGCGTTCCATTAATTTTCCTACACAGCTAAGTAGACTGATAGGTCGATAGCCATTTGGTTCTTCCAGGTCTTTTCCTTTCTTTGGGATTGGTATTAGTATAGCTTCCTTCCATGCCTGTGGGACTATTCCCCTCTTCCAGCTGTAATTTAGGACTGCTAGTAGATTCTTTTTTGCCTTAGTGCCTAGTCCTATTAGCATTTCATTTGTGATTCCATCCTTTCCTGGTGATTTCTTCTTTTTTAGGGTATTCATTGCCTGTTCCATTTCTTCCATTGTTAGATTTGCCATCATATATTCTGCTGCTGTCTCTGTATTTCTATGATGTATCTGTTTGTCTTTGATTGCTTTCTTCTGTTCGGTTGTAATATCAATGTGGTTTGCATTTGCATAGTGTTCCATTAGTGCATTTGCAGCCTTTTTTCCTGTAAGCAAGGCATTTCCTTGTTTAATTGTTATTTGTTTGTTGCTAGGTCCTTCATTGTTCATGGCTTTCACTAGTTTCCATAGTTTGTTTTCATCCCTGTCAAAATTCAGGTTTTCTGTTTTTTCCCTCCAACAATCTCTTGTTGTTTGATTTACTGTTCTTTTATATTTTGCTGAGATGGCTTTGAGAGAGATATTCGCTTCAATTGTTTGTTCTCTCTCTGCTGTCTTCCTGGCATCTTCAACTTTGTCCTCCAAACTTTGTAGTTCTTCAGTCCAGTATGGTTTGTAATTTTTCCTCGCTCCTCTTGGAATGGACTCAGTGGCTGCCTGTATTATCGCTCTGTTTAGACTTTCCACCATTTGCTTTATGTTGCCATATCGTGTATTTATGTTTTCACAATATTTGTCTGTTAGTATGGCAAATCTGTCCCAATCTGCTCGTTTGTAATTCCAGCGGGGCAAGGGCTTTTGCTCCTGTGGAACATACTCCATATTCATTACAAGCTTGATTGGTCTGTGGTCACTACCTGCTAATTGGTTCAGCACATGGCGATCGATTTTGTGGAGGATGTCTCCTGTGCAGAAAGCTAAGTCTGGAGTAGAAGTGGTAAGCCATCTTCTGGAGTAGAAGCTCGGTGTGTCATCCGCTTGTGTTGAGTAGATGGAGATTTGAGTCTATTTCCCAGTCCTCCAATTCATCTCCTCTTTGTCAGTATCTGGGTATCCCCATCTTTCTGAACGGCTATTAAAGTCTCCGACAATAATGCAGTTTGTGTCAGTTATTTTCATGTTTGAGAGTGTAAGGTCCTTATCTGCTGGGCTATAAAGATTGTAGATTCTTATTTTCACGTCCTTTATCATTATATCAACACCTATAATTTCCGTTTGGTTGTCAGAGATCACAGATACTTCGCTGCAAGGTATTGTATTTCGTGTAAGTATTAGAACTCCTCCTTTGTGTCCTTCGCGGTCGAAACGTGTGGCCTGATATCCTCTGACTGAGAATTTGTGATTGGCGTTGAGGTGTGTCTCTTGAATGCATGCCACATCTATTCTATCTTTATGAAGACGCTGTGTCAGGGAGTCTTTCTTCTTGTAAACTCCTTCGGCATTCCACTGTAGTATGTTGAGTGTCCGGGGTATTTGGTCAATAGCTCTTAACCTACTCCTCTGTGCCTTGACTCCACAGCACAGGGGAAGGTGACCACCAGTAGTCATGGGTGACCCCCTCGAGGCAGGGGACCCGGCACTATCACCGCCTGATGGGACTTCACGGGATTAGCACCATGACGATTAATTTTGATTTGTGACATCATGAATTAAGTTACGTTGCACTGCTTTGTCAAGCCTGTGGCTCAGTAAACCATTTCCCCGGGATTTTTCCCCCCAAAAAAGCATTTTTATTTTCCCGGGGGATTTTTGGGGGTTTCCCTAGCCTTTGACTGTCCCCAGTCTACCTAAAAAAGGCAGGCAAGGGGGGTTTCACCCTTGGCCACCCCGCCTTTTTGTTTCCCCCCCCCCAAGCCCTTGGTGGCTTCAGGGTACCCCTCCCGATTTCCCAAGCTGTCTCTGAAAAAACCTGGAGCGCATCATCAATCACAGACTGCAGTGGTACATTGAAAGTAAAAACACCCTTTTACCCCCACACACTGGTTTTAGGCAGTGCTACTCTAGGGAAAGATCAGACAACCTACCTCTCTCAAAAAATTGAGGATGCATTCCAAGAGAAGAAGCTGGTGCTTGCGGCTGGATAGATCTGAAGAAAGCCTTTGACAAAGTCTGGAAAGAAGGTCTGATGAAAAAACTGAGAAACTGCAAAGTCAATGGAAGAATGTAAAAATGGGTGAAAAAAATACTTGCACAACAGAAGAGCCCGAGTACAGATAGACGGACTCAAGAGCAAGAAAGTACTACTGCGTCACGGTGTCCCCCAGGGCGGAGTCTTGTCCCCCACATTTTTTCTAATCTTCATCAATGATCTTGTTGCTCACCTACCGCATGGAATTAAAGCGGCAATGTACGCCGATGACCTGTTTCTATGGAGCACAAATGAATATGCATCAGTGGCCACCAGATTGCTACAAAGAGCTGTAGATACATTTGCTGCATGGGCAAATAGATGGTGTGTCAGCATAAACACTGACAAGTGCAGCACCACCCTATTTACCCTCTCCCCAAAAACAAAAGGCAGGGATCATCCAGATAAATAAAACCCCCCTAAGAGAAGATAAAAAACCAAAAAAGCTGATCAATTGGGCTAAGGAAAGGAAAAAAAAAAGCCAAAGGGGAAAAGAAAAACAGCTGATTTTGGGTTGCCCGGTTTTTAACAATACCCCCAAAAAAAGGGGGAGAAAAGAAATGATAAAAAAAAAAAAATTTCCCAAAAAAGGGTTAAAAAAGAAAAGCCACCAAAACCTGCTCAAGATGACTACCACGTTATGGACAGACCAGAACAAGTCATTATTCTGCGCCTCAGAACAGGACACAATAGATTACGCAACCACATGTATACAAAATTCAAGATTGGTGAAACAGCCATGTGCACATGTGGATTGGCGTCGCAGACAGCAGAGCACATACTCCAAGACTGCCCAAAATATAACATATCTAGGCAAACCTTCTGGCCTAGAGAGACGACAGTGGAAGATAAACTCTATGGACCACTGTGTGAACTGAAAAAAAAACAGTTCAATTCATGCAAGAGACGACATTGCAGATATAGACATATTTCAAGCGAACGAAAGAAGAAGAAGAAGAACAAAAGTGATAATTCAAGAAGAAAATATCTTTATACCATTCACCACTTAATGAAATATTGAAATAAAGATAACAATAACAGATTTGGCGATTTGGCAGAAGGGCGGATGAAAAGAAGTCAAGTAGCTTTATCTTTATAACGGCAATGAATGAATCACCCAAATAAACGAGAAGTAGATTGTGAGCTTTACTAAAACACGACTACAAGAGACAAATTGGACGTTGCGGCCAAAGCCTTCGTCAGCACAGGACAAACAAATACAAACCAACACAAAACTACATGAAACACACTATGACAATATTCAACTATTAAACTAATTAAAATAAAAATGTACTCATCTGAATACTGTGTCCTAGCTTGGAAGGTCTGACACACGTAGGGCGCCAGTGGATCAATAGACCGGATGTATGGTACACGGGTCAAAGGTCAAGCGGGAAGGGAGTGGGGTGGAGATGCGCCCATGTGTGCGGAAAAGTAAAATTAGAGACCGGCAAACATGTTACGGACGCAGATGACAATTGGCAATTATCGTTAAGCGCTCGAAACACAGCTGCGGAAACCTATATAGTGTTAGTACACACAGAGAGGCATGAGTGGCGGTCGTTCAGAAAATGATGGCAAAACACCGAACGTAAATCCGCCAAGAGAGTTGACTGTGATGTCATACAAAGGATCTGCACGTACCCAGATGGTGGACTGTAAGCTAGGGGTGGGAGGGGTGGGGTGGGAAGTTAAATGAAGCTGTGTTGGACATTAAGGCCGTGAGGGGAGAGTGTGCCCAACTGGAAGATGAGACGGTGTTCCAATGTCTTCCGATCCCGTTCGTGGGATGCGCATGATTTGATGGCCGTGACCTGTATGTCGGCTACGCCATGGTGGTCAGGACTGTTGAAATGCATGGATACTGGTTTCTGGGCGCCGCTGGTGATGTCAGAAAGATGTTGTCGAAATCTGTCCCCAAGACGTAATCCTGTCTCCCCGACATATCTCATGTCGCAACGTGTGCAGGTAATCGCATAGATGACGTTGCGACTGATGCATGAGAAACCCTCACGGATGTGGAAGGTCGTCTTAGGGAATGTCAGGACTCTGGGTTTGAAGTACGTATGGACAGGTCTTGCAAACCGATCGAAGACACGCCACCGTGCCAGGAAGAGACTGGTGAGGTTGGGGTAGCCTGCTATGGACCAGCACATCTTTGAGGTTACGATCCCGCTTATATGCCACTAGAGGAGCCTCTGAGAAGACATCACGAGTGGTCGATCCGCCCGGAGAATGGATAGATGTTTAAAAAGGATATTCTTGGCAGCAATATTGTGGGGATGATAAGTAAGTGAGAGGACAGGTCTGTTGTTACGTGGTTTCGGCCTGGAGGAGAGAGCCTCAGTGCGACTGATAGATTGGCAGCGGTGGAGAGCTGTAGATAGAACATTATCAGGATAGCCACGAAGGCGAAAGAAATCAAGCATCTCGTGGGCTTTTTGATGGAAGTCGTTGTTATCCTGACAAAGTCGTCGGAGACGTAACAGTTGGGAGAAAGGAATAGAACGTTTGCACGAGGGAGGGTGGGAGGAGGTATAGAGAAGGAATGAGTGCGAGTCAGTTGGTTTATAATAAACCGTCGTGCATAGACCAGCGGAACCTAAAGAGACTGTGAGGTCTAAGAAATTGACAGCCGACGAAGAAATGGTGGAGGTAAGTTTGATGCTGGGATGGAAGTCTGAAAAAAAGGCAATGAAGTTCTGTAGGTCAGGCAAGGGCATGTCCGAGACACCAAAGCAGTCGTCAATGTACCTCCTGTAGAGCTCCGGGAGCCTACCGGTGTACTGATTCCATACCTGGTGCTCTAGATAGCCCATGAAGAGGCAGGCATAACGTTATCTTTATAACGCAAGTGCCCTGCCAGCTGGTGGAAACATCTTTTAGAATTTTCAGATAAAGTTGTATAAACACCCGCGAGCAGCCGCTTTAGTGCAGTGACTAGTATCATCAGTCTGTTCGAATCCCTAGAATAAGTCGTGACAGCAGGAAAGTTGGTTGGGGGGGGGGGGGGGGGGGGGAGGGTAGAGAGGTTTGGGGAGTCGACTTGATGAGATGTTGTACAACTTGGAGCCTTGCCATGAATGAATATCGGTATCGGAAAAGATTAGCAGTACACGAGATAGAAGGATTTGGACAAACATGAAGACAAAGCCAGACTGAATGGAATATAAGAAGAAAGAGAAGTGACCACAGCGGGATTCGAACCAGAGTCTCCAAATGACGATGACATTAAGATGATTTATTGTTTCGTCATCATAAGCTGGGACAGTTATATTTTAACACTTCCCGTGTTGTTATGTCCGGTTTGTGGACGCACAAAACATGGCTAAGGCTGTTGAATACCTTCTCGGTATTTTCGGTATTATATTGCGCATAGGACTGATGCAAACAAATTTACCGCAGTGGTTACAGTCTAGGAATGAAGTAGTATCACCATTAACATCATGGGAAAGGGGTACGTGTAGAGAAATGCACTTCGTCCTGTGCAACCTTACCTCACCCGCTAGACATGACAAATGACATTGTTGTTTATAAAAATAAAATTTTAAACGTTTAATGTAATGACAATGTTATATAATTTATTATTTAATTATTTAATATTAATTATAATCATCATTGACATTGTAATGAAAATTTATTTATATGATGTTCATGTTTACTGTTGATGTTATACATGGATATGTGGGGAATTTAATGTAGATTTTGGAAAAATATTTGCGGGCCTTATTCTGCCTTCTTGATAATATATCTAGCACTGAGCAGAGGCTCTCGCCAACTCATGATAAGCACTTTGTAGTGTAGACTTGCTCATGCTCATAATTGCTTCAACTTTGCATCTAAAGATTTCTAGAATGAGGTAGCCAAAATCTCATAACAAGATTCCTTAATTGTCTCATATGAAATGCATTATTAGGTTAATTCATTCAGTAGCATTTCCTTTACAGAACCTCGATCCCATAACAACCTTCCAGAAAACCTCTTGATCATAAGCAGGTTGTCCTGTGTCTGATAAACCTATCTGGAGATCATTTGCCACATCCCTTACCCACCTTCTCTTTGATCTTCCTCTTCCTCTCTTACTGGGCATATACCACTCTAATGTTCTCTCCAAACTTTAATGATGTTTCAAGTAGCCACCTTAGTAACATTTTCTAAATTGCTTTTTAATTATATAACCTGCATAGTTGGATATCTCTTGAAAATACAAATCCAAAGGTACTTTACTCAAGTCTGTAGGTCTATTCTCAGCGGAAATATTAATGTTTGTGTGTCGGTTTATAATTTAATACAAAGAGGAAAAAACAATTTTGACCCTTTCACAATGTGAGACCTACCTACACACTCACACCACTGTCGGTAACACATAGACACCAAGGGATATTACCACTGCTGATGTCTAACTCACAGAAAGATAACTACTGCCAGATAATATATATATATACATACACTCACACAGATATATACAGCTCCATATCATGCTGTGATGTATTGTGTGTCAGATGCATTTTGACAGAAGAAGTCCAGTCGGAAATTTGCAAAATTACCAACGATGTGGTCCGTGCAGAGTGATCACAATTTACACATAAATGCTATAATGGGTGTTGAATGCAAACATGCAATCATTGGCATTGCAATTGCTGTGAATATTCCATAACAGTATTAAATTATCATCGCAGGAGTATAGCAATGAAAACTTCTATGCAACCGCCATTGAAATGCCACAATACAGCATGCCGTCTTTATAATTTCAGTTTGAGATGGGATTGCCAACTCTAATAGTTGAAAACTACATAATTATACATATAAATGGAAGCTAAATTTAATGAAACATACTAGAACAAAGCCGAAAGTCTAGTTAAAACAGAATTTATGGGTGTAAAGTCAGTCTGTTCTTCCGTCCAGGAAACGAATTTGAGAAAATAGGTATAGATGGGAAAATAATATCCTGTAATCAGTTTCTGTTTTAATTCAATCTTGAAATAATCAGGAAAGTTAATATTATGAGTACTGTAAATCTTCATAAATCGGAGACACAAAAATTAGTTGCCGAAAAAATCTGCATATATATTTCCGGTAAAATTCAGCAATCTGAATTGTAGTGGCTATTTCAAGTGACCATTGCCGAAAAAATCTGCATATATATTTCCGGTAAAATTCAGCAATCTGAATTGTAGTGGCTATTTCAAGTGACCAAAATTTTTCAATTTTCTTTGTTTTATTATCTTTAGTGCCAAAGGGGTTACGGATGCAGTTCGTGATCCCGCACACCAGCGTTCGAAACACAGCTGTGCACAATTTGGCAGCAGAATGCAATGCACTGGTTTTTTACTGAACGTAAACTTGCCAAGATGTCAATCAACAACAGCAAATAATGCTGGTGTTGACTGTAAACGTCCTGCAAAGGATATGCAACTATCGTCTTTAGTAGCCAACCTTCTTCACTATTCAGTCTTGTCATATGGGTACATTTGTTCTTTTCTGTATCCAAGAAATTCTTAGAACCCATCTATAAATTTATGTTCAAAAGCATTTATGCACTATTCAGCTTGTTTTTAAGTTTTCAGGTCTCGCAGGCGTATGTTGCAATGGGAAAGATGCATGCTCTTAAAAATCTAATGTTTGTAGTTCTGTCTGTCCCATGCCACAGTTTATTCAGTTGTTTTAGTTTTTGAAGAGCAATAGATATTTGTCTTTTAATTTCTTTCATTGTGTCATCATTATTTTAATTAATAACCCAAGATATTCAAAATGTTAAACTACAATTTTTCCTCATTAACATATATTTCTTTCTACATATTAGTTTTGTATGCATTATCTTTGTTTTTGCTATGTTAAGATATAAGTTGTGATTTTCACTATTTTTGGGAGTGGCATGTTAGGTTACTGTGTTATTTGTCACCAGTTTGTTAGTCTTCAGTTTATCCTTACTGCACATCAAACATTTCAGTTCACTAGCGTTCATATTTCAGCCTCAGTATTTCCCTCAGTATGTTGTGGTCCACGACACCAGTTTTCAGTTGGTTGACTATAAGTATTCTTCTTTGGCTCCCTACATAGCACTCTTGAGATGGAAGATGGAAAACATATTGACCAATAAAAGGATATCATTTGCAACGAGAAAAATAGTGTTGAGGTTTTACATATAACCTATGCTTTTGTATGGATGTGAAATGTGGACAATGAGCAGTCAAGCTGAAAAACATCTGATCTCTGTGGAGATGTGGTTTCTGAGGAGAAATGCAAAGAATACCATGGACAGAAAAACCAATGACCAAGTCCTACAAGAAACAAATGACAATCGTAAACTGATTAGAACAATTAGTCATAGACAGTCAACATTGTTTGGTCACGTTATGAGAAGAAATAAATTGGAGAACTTGGTGACAACTGGCAAGATCGAGGGGAAGAAAACAAGGAGAAGGCAGAGAAGTAATTACCTGAATGGCTTGGCCACGTGGCATGGTTGAGACAAGAACACTGAACTGATCCACGACTCTGGTGATCGAGTGATATGACGAAACATGACGGCCCACGCTTATCGGTATGGCGCATGATGAAGATGATGATAGCACTCTTGTCTGGCTTCACTCTTTTTGATTTGATTTTTGTGCAGTCTGGTCAAGGTAGCAGATCTGCAGTCATCTCTTGATTCATTTAATCTGCCTGAACCATCCATGATTTTCGTTTTATTGGTCTGTGACCCTTATCTGTGCCCAAGACTTTATGCAGGGGTGTTCCTTGTCCACGTCCACTCAGAGATTTGACTTGAAGATATGACTTAGTGATATGACTTGGAGATATGACTTGGAAATATGACTTAGAGATGTGACTTAGCCTGCTGCACATTGAACCTGTCTGCAATTGTTGGTAAAGCCTAGATGTATCTTATAAACGCTGTCAGCATGCCCTTTGTGCATCCAATTAAATTAGTGCCATTACAGTTATGTTGTAATAAACCAAAGAATTAAAGAAGAGAGCCAAATGACTGGAAAGCAATAATTTTAATATTGTAACTTTTGGGACTTGGTTATATTCATACACAAACATTCATGTATATGCACATAGGAAGATGAAGATAAACCAAAAGCATATACTCTTGTTAATGTTCTTTCTTTCCTGTACAGTTGAAGAAGGTTTCGCCTTGCAGGATCAGTTTATTTCACCATATTCAGGAGATCTGTTTCATGAGGTAGGACTCCGTTGTATCTTGAAAGATAATGATTGTTTCTGTATGGTCTAAATGTGGGCCAAAGAATGAGCATGATGTGTGAAATAGCTGCTCAATCAACATCAAACACGATAATGATTGTTTCTGTGTGGTCCAAATCTGGGCCAAAGAATGGGCAAAATGTGTGAAATAGCTGCTCAATCAACATCAAACATGATAATGATTGTTTCTGTGTGATTCAAATCTGGTCCAAAGAATGAATGAGCATAATGTGTGAAATAGCAGATCAGTCAACATCAAACACGATAATGATTGTTTCTGTGTGGTCCAAATCTGGGCCAAAGAATGGGCAAAATGTGTGAAATAGCTGCTTTATTAACATCAAACATGATAATGATTCTTTCTATGTGGTTCAGATCTGGGCCAAAGAATGAATGAGCATAATGTGTGAAATAGCAGATCAATCAACATCAAACGCAATAATGATAGTTTCTGTGTGGTCCAAATGTGGGCCAAAGAATGGGCAAATTGTGTGAAATAGCTGCTCAATCAACATCAAACATGATAATGATTCTTTCTATGTGGTTCAGATCTGGGCCAAAGAATGAATGAGCATAATGTGTAAACTAGCAGATTAATCAACATCAAACACGATGATTGTTTCTGTGTGGTCCAAATTTTGGCCAAAGAAAGAGCATAATGTGTGAAATAGCTGCTAAATCAACATCAAACAAGATAATGAAATGCTCATACCACCTAGTTTTTAAAAGGGGTTTGCTGTTGCAGAGTCTTTGCAGGAGTATATATAAAAAACAGCTCAAGTCTCTTGAATTAGACACTGTTCTAGGAAGTACTCCTTTGAGTTGTTTTTGTTTTAAATTCTTTTTTTTTCTTTTTGCTCCATTGATAAAGACTTTGGCCTAAATGTTTGCCTGTGTCTGTGTGTTTATTTTCCATCTGTCAGCTCTTCAAGAAGAGAGAAAATCAGAAATGGGGAAATCAGGACTAAAGTGGGGTTTATAGCAGTGCTAGATTTTAACAGACAGCAGCAAGTCAAATGGTTTGGCCATGTAACTAGATTACCAGCTAACAGTATACCACAACAAGCAATGATGTACAGACCAGGTGGAAGCAGAAGAAGAGATCGACCACGTAAACGATGAACAGAAGGAATACAGAGTCCACAGGTATCTCGATGCATGAAGCCCATAAATGGGCACTAGTATACTCCTGCTGTTTATGCTCCACCTCGACACCTCAAGTTACAAGAGGAACAAGATGAGGTGAGATGAACCTCCTCAGTCATATGATACTTGTGGCTGAGGGGTTACGAGCGCAATTCGTAATCCTGCATACCATGTTCAAAACACATTTGCAGGTGATTTGGAAGCAGACTGCCTTGTGTTGGATATCATACAATGGTATGAGTGGCAGTCATTCAGAAAGCAATGGCAAAGTACTGAACGTAAACTTGCCAAAGAATAACAAACAGCCAAAAATGCTGGGGTTGATGGCAGTGTCCTGTAAAGGATATGCAACTAACTTTGGTTGGTTGGTTGTGAATTCTCTGTAAGACTGAGTGTTAATTCTTAAGTATGGTGCATTTTGTGGACTATGAACAGACAAGCTGAAAAACATCTGATGGCTGTAGAAATATGGTTTCTGAGGCAAATGCAAAGAATACCATGGACAGACAGAAAACCCAATGACCAAATGCTACAAGAATGAAATGAAAATCGTAGACTAATTAGAGAAATTAGACATAGACAGTCAAAATTGTTTGGTCATGTAATTTAATGTAAGAAATAAATTTGAGAACTTGTAACAACTGAAAAGATCGAGGGGAAGATAACAAGGGAAGGCATAGAAGTAAATACCTGGATGGCTTGGCCACGTGGTATGGTCGAGACAAGAACACTGAGCTGATCCACAACTCTGGTGATCATATAACAGTGTAGGGGAGGCAAAGTCGTCAACCTTGAATTACAGACAATTCAACTTCATATCCTTCAGGTTTCCATTTTTATTGGGTTCTCATATCAAACGAAGGCATAGCAGTATACTCAAGTTGGCTGACAACAATTGAGATTTATAAAAACACAGAGTCCCGCTAACATTCCAGATGTATCCCAAACATGCGACCGGTCTGATGGTTAACTACTGTGGTTACTAACTTCTGACCACTCTGTCGTCACACCACAACCCCCCATAGCTACCTCCTACTATAGCGCTTACCCGTGCACTGCTCCATAACAAAACCTTTACGTTGGGCACCTTAATGCCTCCCAACTCCTATAACACTGTTATAATCATTTAAGATGGTGAAACATGACTGCCCACACTTATCAGCACGGCACATGATGAATGAATGGTGCGTTGACTTTAAGGCCTTAAGATCTTGGACAGTGTGAAATCTGATCCTGATACCTCAGTGGTTTTTACCGAGCCTAACATGAGTACCACAAATGTTTTGGCAAGTAAAGATGGCCGACATGATACTCACCACACCTCCCACCGAGTGTCGATTTGTCTTTAGAAATATGGGTCTTCTACCATATGCCAGATGAGTCATAAGGCGTGTAATAAGTGTGTCCTTTTCTTACTTTTACCTGCATTCTTAGCCTGAATATTTTGCCTGTTGTTGAATTCTGTACAGACTCCGTTAGCTTTGAGAGGATTGAAGATTACTAACTATTGTCCATGGGGTGTCAACGGTTTCTTTTTGGTAAGTAGTATTCAGTTGTAAAAAATCATGTCTAATGTGAGTATGTCATGCATTTTTGTCTTTTTGCGTCTGCGTTTGTATGTGTTTATTTAAGTAAGTCTCATATGCAAACACAAACAGAAAGGGAACATTCAGTGTTTTTCCCTTCAGAATAGTAAGTTTCAAAAACTTCATATCCACCATCATGCTGGATAACCTGATCCTGATATGATAGGTTTCTCTAAATTTGGCCATGTGCTTTTTATTAGATTATTTTGTCTTTTGAGAAATTCTAAATTCTTCTGCCATTTTGTAATGAGAAACTAAAAAATATGCAAGGGCTTTTCAATTAAACTTTGCCATTCAAACATACTTGATACATTACTTTTATGGTGACATTCTGGTGGCGGCATTATGCAGTGTGTGCCTGAGCGGGCTGTTTGTTGTCGAGACTCCTGGATTTTCCACTTTTCACATGGGGCAGTGAGGAACATTTTATGTGATATTCACTGGCACAGGAACGGAGCATAATGGGGACAACCCGTTGCTGTGATGTTGGAACCGCGACTGAACTGAACTAAACATTAAGTAGATACATCTATGACTACACCCTTGTACTTTATGCTGTACAGCTGAAGGACCAAGAGAAACACTATAACTAACATGATTGTAATCACATATGTCATCAATGAACTGATCATCAGAATTAATTTTGATATCATTATCAGAATAATCAGATTCTAAATGTAATTTACGCCTGTGTGTTCCCAGGGCCCATAAGGGAAGCAGGAAGCCAAAGAAGAGAATAACACACATAGAACTGGTAATGTGAGCCGCTAAATGCTGCGGGGTTTACTAAGAAGAGGATCCAAGCACTTATGGACTGATTGGTTCGATGTGCAGTGAGGATAATCTGTCGTCTAACTAACTAACTAAAGGAAGCAAAGAATAGTAACACAGTAACTTATAATGCTGTTTTCCCCACCTGGATATACAGGATTATGAACAACGTCGTTAACGCCTTGGCCAGGGAGACTGCATAGCAAAATGCATGACATAAAAGGCATCTGAGGAGGGTTGGCTACCTCATCCCATAGACAACTTTAGCTGCAAAATCCAACCAGTTATGAACAAGACCACAAAGGGCATGGCATGAGTGGTTGAGAGGGTCGGTTCTCCAATGGGACATGAAAGGCAAAATAAGATACAGAAGAAATCTGATTCATCATTTCTGAATGATTGTACTCAAGCGCAACAGTTTGTCCTTCTGTCAATCTCTTAGAAAGGTGATTTCTTGGAATTTCAGCACATCTTTTTAACATCAAATGAAACAGTAAAACAGGCACAATGTAATAATTACACTGAGTCATGAGTGCAGAGAATGGGCAGCGGGCTGCACAGAGTTTGAAGCGCAACAGCTGATCCAGAGCAACACACATCAAGGTGACATAGTCATCTACACAGATGGTTCAGTGGTGAGAAACAGACGTAGTGGTTGGTGCTTTATTGCAAAGGCTAATGGACGAGTCTTGAAACAGGAGAGTCTGGCATGTGAGACTATGACCTCCAGCATGAGAATGGAGGTGGAGGCAGTAACAGTAGCATTCTGGTGGCTAGAGGAGACTACTGCAACACACGTTGTATTCATTACGGATTCAAAGGGTATGCATAGCAAGGTGGAGAAAGGAATGTTTCTTGTGGAATGGCTCTCGTCGCTTCAGAGGTCACGGATTGTGAGAATTGTATGGATATGTTGCCCTGGCCATGCGGGTGTACAGATGAATGAACAGGCTGATAGGCTAGCAGGGAATGCACCTCATGGTTGTATTTTGCCTATGGACAAGGGGGAGGTGGTCATGCGCTTGTGGGACCAGGTGGAGAAGGCGGAGGAACAGATTGAGAACCCATATGTGGAAAGAATGAGATTGCGGGGGATCGGCAGGGGTTCTGGAAGAATCTCAAAACTGAGAGGGAAGACCAGGAGAACTTTTAATCAGATAGTGGTGGGAACGATTAGTAGTATGACTCTTCGCTGGCTGTTGAATGAGGGGACAGAGCACGTATGGGAATGTCCTGAGTGCAGTGATGTCGGTTCTTAACTCAACTCAACTCATCAAACAGTAAATTAAAAATATTCTCATTTAACCCCTACCCACAAACTACTCATACTTCCTGAATTTATTATTATTACATTTTTGTGTGTCAGCTCCCATCAGTCTGAGGTAGGTGTTATTTTTTATAACTGTTATGTCGAGGCCTGGGTTTATACACAGCTGTAGCAGCATCACAGAATGAACCAATTTTTTTTTTAATATAAAACCATCTTGATAGCTACTCCAGCTGTGAAAGAACCATAGTCTCCATACACCAAATCAAACTGCATTTATCAATTCCAGTGTGAGTGCCAAGCAATTTACATAGGTAGAGCAGAAAAACAATGACCAAATTGAGTAATCAAACACACCAGTGTGGGTTCAAACATACCAGTGTGGGTTCAAACATACCAGTGTGGGTTCAAACATACCAGTGTGGGTGAAAAAGAGAGTTAATCATTCTTCACGAATCCCTGTACAGTTGACAGGTCATAAAACGTCGAATTCGACCATCACGGAACATTTGCTGAGTACCAACCTCACCCTTAATAAAAAAACAATTAGCAAATTGAGTAATCAAACATACCAGTGTGGGTGAAAAAGAGAGTTAATCATTCTTCAGGAATCCCTGTACAGTTGACAGGTCATAAAACGTCGAATTCGACCATCACGGAACATTTGCTGAGTACCAACCTCACCCTTAATAAGCAGGCTGCATTGATGTATACTGTATTCAACAAACAATAATTGATTGCCCAAATATATCAAAGCATTATATATTAGTAGATTCCAGCCATTACTGTGTAAACAGAAGGACTTCCTGCTAAGTGTTAGATTTCCGTGGATATGTGGTCTACACATTCACACAATGTCAATGATGATGTACGTCATATTTCAGCCACAGTATCATTCATTGTTTCACATGACTTGATATATCACTCATATTTCAGCCACAGTATCATTCATTGTTTCACATTACTTGATATATCACTCTGCAGTTATGCACCTGATGAGATGCAATGAAATATGCCAGACAAGAAATCGTAATAGACTCTTCAGTTACACCATTCACAGATTTTCTCACTGTGTGTTTCCTCCAGCGCCAGCATCTTTCTCTCACACCTCTTGAATCACTGGTATTTGTTTAGTTCTGTGCATGAGCTCTACATTGGTGATTCTGTCATGTTGAGTTGAGTTGAGCTAAGAACCAATATCACTGCACTCAGGATATTCCCATACGTGCTTCGTCACCTAGTTCAGCAGCCAGCGAAAAGTCATACTACTACTTGTTCCCACCGCTATTTGTTTGAATGTTCTCCTCTCAGTTTTGAGATTCTTCCAGAACCCCTGCTGATTCCAATTCTGTCGTACTATTCCAGTCCTTTTATTTGGTACATGCACCAATCATTGAATTAGTTAGTTAGTTAATCTTTCCTCTTGAGCCTAAGTCGGCGCATAGGGCAGAAGTCATGGCTCTCCATGCCTGGCGGTTCGCTGCTACCTGTTGTAGATCTTGGATGTTCACTTGGCCATTGAATGAGCCTTCTCTGATGATGGTTCTACGCAGGGTCTCTCTTGGTCTTCCCCGTTTTCTTTTCCCTACTGGTGACCATATGAGGGCTTGGTAGGGGAGTCTTGTCTTGAATATGTGTAATAAATTCTGTGCTAGAATTGAGTGTGTCTGCCAAGAGGTACAAATATGACATTTTCATTGGAAATAGATACACCACAAGTATTTGTTCAGGACAAACGAGACAGGAAGAAGATACATTGAGAAGCCAGGAGGTCAGCATGGCTGAATGGATAAGAGCATGTGCTCATAAACTTCCGGTGTGCTGATGCTGAGGTAGCGGGTTCATCCTCCACACTCGTCAGTTGGACTAAAATGTTGGCCTCTTGTCCTTGAATTGGGGACATAAATTACAAGTACCTTAAAAGTCGGAGTGGGTTTGCCTGATGGCGAGGGACACTGGTAATAGGGAAAGCTAATCCACATGCAAAAATTAGTCCAGTGCACTAGAAGTAGTAGCGCGTGTATGTATACTTGAGTTTAAAGCGAGCAAACAAAAAAACAAAAACTGGAAAGCCACAGAACTTTTATTTCTGTTGTTTATTTATTCTAATATTTAAATAAATTCACAGTAAAGCACTTGTTTTAAAAATCCACCCATTTGAAGCGAAGAGAAATGTAATTGTATTATTGTGATGTAATCTTCAGTACTTCTGTGAAAAAATGTGTTGTTGACACATTTATTATTGTTCAAAATCTCATTCAGAATTATTCAGATTGTTTTACAACATTGTGGCTGTTGTTTGAGTGATTTGTTTGCTAATTTCCAATTCCAGCTGATTGACTTAATTACAATGGTGTTTTTGTGTAGAGTGGCAGCAAAATTTGGAGAGCATCTGGTAAGACTAATTGCATGTAATACCTTTTTCTTCTATGAATACTAATAAATATATATGTTTATTTAACTATCTTGTTTTTTTAAATTTCCTCATAATTTCTGAAATTATGTATATTTGCAAGTGTTGTTTGATCCTATTATTTTTATATCCTATGCATTTGTCGGCACCATGGCGAAGAGGTTATGGACACAGTTCGTAATCCCACACACCGCATTCGAAACACAGCTGTGGGCGATTTGGCAGCAGACTGCCTTGCATTGGCTTTTTATAAAATGGCATGGGTACCGGTCGTTCAGAAAGCAATGGCAAACTCCTGAACAGAACTTGCCCAGGAATCACAAACAGCCAAAAATGCTGGGGTTGACTGATTTGTACTGTAAAGGATATGCAACTAACATTTGAGTTTTTAGTAATAACTTTCAGAATTCTATAATTCATGGTTATTTAAACAAAGAAGGCACAAACAAAAGATTGCAAAATTTATTGTCTGAGATATTTTGTTGTATCTCGTCAGTTGCATTACTACAAAATTAATGTAATATGAAATGAATAGATTCATACTTTTTTCGGCTGAAATACATAACACACATAGTTAGTGATATAATTCTGATGTAAGAGCATGTGCTACCAAGGTAGTCGCAGATTCATTAATATCTCTTTGTGAAAACACAGTGCAGGTTGTTAGACAGCGTATGGCAGCAGCTTCAGCAAATTTAAGGAAGTCTTTATTGTTTATGGAATACAGACAGTGTGACAATGTGTTACCGTGTGACCAAATTTCAGCAGATGAGTTTGTGCACAATAGATAAGGTGAAAGTCTATGTCTCTATGGTTTAGAGGAGTTAACCAATCACACCATGGCCATTCACAAGGGGTGGGGTGTCTTTGAGGAGTTAATCAACCACATCATGACACACACAAGAGGCAGAGTGGCTTGAAGGAGCTAATTCTATCAAACACAAGAGGCAGAGTGGCTATGAGGAATTAACCAGCTCATTGTATATAGACGAGGTGGAGTGGTTATATTGTGTTAAATACGTCATGGCACACACAAGGGGCAGAGTGGCTTTGATGAGTTAACTACACCATGACATACACAAGGGATGTGGTGGCTTTGAGGAGTTAACTACACCGTGACATACACAAGGGATGTGGTGGCTTTGAGGAGTTAACTACACCATGACATACACAAGGGATGTGGTGGTCTTTGAGGAGTTTTGAAAGCTAATCCACATGCAAACCATCAGTTCAGTGCACTAGACATGTATGGACTATGCTTGAGTTCAAAGTGAACAAGTGCCCCCCAAAAAAACCTAGTTAACCACATCAGTCATTTTATTTCATATGTTTTATGTCCAGCTTGCTGATCAAAATAAGTCATTTTATTTCATATGTTTTATGTCCAGCTTGCTGATCAAAATAAGTCATTTTATTTCATATGTTTTATGTCCAGCTTGCTGATCAAAATAAGTCATTTTATTTCATATGTTTTATGTCCAGCTTGCTGATCAAAATAAGTCATTTTATTTCATATGTTTTATGTCCTGCTTGCTGATCAAAATAAGTCATTTTATTTCATATGTTTTATGTCCAGCTTGCTGATCAAAATGTCATTTTATTTCATATGTTTTATGTCCAGCTTGCTGATCAAAATAAGTCATTTTATTTCATATGTTTTATGTCCAGCTTGCTGATCAAAACAAGTCATTTTATTTCATATGTTTTATGTCCAGCTTGCTGATCAAAATAAGTCATTTTATTTCATATGTTTTATGTCCAGCTTGCTGATCAAAATAAGTAATTTTATTTCATATGTTTTATGTCCAGCTTGCTAATCAAAATAAGTCATTTTATTTCATATGTTTTATGTCCAGCTTGCTGATCAAAATAAGTAATTTTATTTCATATGTTTTATGTCCAGCTTGCTGATCAAAATAAGTCATTTTATTTCATATGTTTTATGTCCAGCTTGCTGATCAAAATAAGTAATTTTATTTCATACGTTTTATGTCCAGCTTGCTGATCAAAATAAGTAATTTTATTTCATACGTTTTATGTCCAGCTTGCTGATCAAAATAAGTAATTTTATTTCATACGTTTTATGTCCAGCTTGCTGATCAAAATAAGTAATTTTATTTCATATGTTTTATGTCCAGCTTGCTGATCAAAATAAGTAATTTTATTTCATACGTTTTATGTCCAGCTTGCTGATCAAAATAAGTAATTTTATTTCATATGTTTTATGTCCAGCTTGCTGATCAAAATAAGTAATTTTATTTCATACGTTTTATGTCCAGCTTGCTGATAAAAATAAGTAATTTTATTTCATATGTTTTATGTCCAGCTTGCTGATCAAAATAAGTAATTTTATTTCATATGTTTTATGTCCAGCTTGCTGATCAAAATTCAAACAAGGAAACATACTCACCGCAAGCAGCATCCATTTTGCTGACCTCAAAACAATTGTTATGGCTGCCAAGTATTGTTCTTGCTGTGTAAGTTTATATCTCGACTTTTGGGTGTGTATTCTCTCCCCTCTCTCTCTCTCTCTCTCTCTCTTTTTTCCCTTCCCTTGGACTTCACTGAAGCCATTGTCGTTGTGTCTTAACATAAAATCTCAGAGACACGATAAACACACCTGTTGAGAGGTCACAGCAGTTAGGTTTAAAGATGAATCATCATCATCATCGTCACCCAGTGCCTTGACGGCTGGCGTGGGCGATCATGCCTCTCCACAAATTACGATCTCCGACGTCATGGATCAATTTGTGTGTTGACTCCCTTTCATGCCATGACACAAGACTGCCAAGAATCTTCTCATGCTGTCTTCCTCTATCTCTCTTTCCGCAAATCTTTCCGGTTGTCACAATATGTTCCAGTTTTTGTCTTCTCATAACGTGGCTAAAAAACGATGACTGCCTTTTTCTGTTTAAAGATTAAGACAGAAATAATGAGAATAAATCAAGCAAATAAAAACTCAATTTCTATTGGTCACGCCTCACTTCAAACCTCACTACTTTAGGTAACAATGTACAAAGTTGGAGGAAAAGACAGAGATATTAACAAAGAATGAAAAATAAAACAAGAGGAGCCTTCTTAGCACCAGGAAATTTATGGACGTCAAAAGAAAGTAATTTTAGAACCAAACTTAGAAATTTAACTCTAACATTAAGCCAGTACTGCTGTATAGATTAGAAATATGGGAAATGACTGAAACAGTTACTAATAAACTACAAATATTCATTAATTGATGCTTGTGCACAATAGTGGGACCAAAATGGTATGACAAAATCACTAATTGGAGCTCATGGAGAGAATGACACAAATGCCAGTGGGTCAAGAGGTCAGGGAAAGACACTGGTGCTGGATTGGACAAACACTGAGAATACCTGTTAAAAGTATAACTAGAAAGTTCTTCCTCTGGAGTCCACACACCAATAGAAATAGAGGGTGACCTAAAACACACAGAGGAGAGAATTATAGACAGAGATAAATAATATGACACACAGAGGAGAGAATTATAGACAGAGATAAATAATATGACACACAGAGGAGAGAATTATAGACAGATAAATAATATGACACACAGAGGAGAGAATTATAGACAGATAAATAATATGGGAAGGACATGAAAGGAACTGCAGGTGACAGCAAAGTAAAGAAGGTCTTGGTATGAGTTGGTTTAGGGACTAAACTTCATTGGGATATAAGAAGTGTAACTGCAAAGCACATATAAGTGAACAGTGTTCACAGAGCAAGGCGAAGGTAAGGGCAGTAGTCTGTGTTCACAGAACAAGACACATGTGAGGGCAGTAGTCTGTGTTCACAGAACAAGACACACGTGAGGGCAGTAGTCTGTGTTCACAGAACAAGACACATGTGAGGGCAGTAGTCTGTGTTCACAGAGCAAGGCAAATGTGAGGGCAGTAGTCTGACTTGTATTCACAGAGCAAGGCAAATGTAAGGGCAGTAGCCTGTCTAATTTGTGTTCACATAGCAAGGCAAATTTAATGGCAGTAGTGTCACAGTGTGAACAGAGATTAATAAGCCAGTGATCAAGTCAAAAT
Source organism: Cepaea nemoralis (assembly GCA_014155875.1). Classification (NCBI taxonomy): domain Eukaryota; kingdom Metazoa; phylum Mollusca; class Gastropoda; order Stylommatophora; family Helicidae; genus Cepaea; species Cepaea nemoralis. Next base: position 213,023 of record JACEFZ010027071.1, on the reverse strand, counting down.
GGTTTATTCTTTCATTGATGACAAAGCGTTGATGTTAGATTCCACTCACATCGAAGGTTGGATCTTAACTCCCCATACCAACCCAATACGTCACGATTAAGCATCTTCCACCCCTTTCAGTCTCAATGCTCAATCGTGCTGTATCTGTGTTTCCCACTAGATCCTAATAATACCCAATACTGTTACACCTCCCCATGTTAATTAAAGAATTTTCCTTTTAAAGGAAAAATCTTTACTCCTAATCCCCTTACTCTATTCCCTCTTTTTCCTTACTTCTCATAGTTCTTCTAATCTTTCCTAAAACCAACTCTAACTTATACGAATATTCAATTTCTTTAACTTTTTCCCCCTGCTATATAGTCAACCCCCTTCTTCTTCGTTTCTGGCCCTTCAACCAACCATAACATATTTACATATCTTTAATTACATTTCAAATTCAACTTTATATAATACATCATAACATCATAACACGTCTTCTTAAATACTCCTTCTCCACTTCAATAAGCAATCCGCTTTCCACTTCAAACGCTGATACCAACTCCTTATTCTTATCACCAATACTACTAATTCCCCACTTTCAACTAACCTGAAATCACTTTCATACGATAGGAAGATAAAGAATCGGTGGCCACCGGTATTTAAAAGAAGCTGTAGAACTCTTCCATACCAAAAACCACACTCAGCTACATCACACATCACACACCCCCTTTTCCAAACCATACTCCTTTACCCTCCTATGTCATTTGAGACTTTATGTAATAAAGTCTAAAAACCACACTCAGCTACATCATACACCTTTACCACTCATTATGGTAAACGTTTACGCTGCTATCTACAGCATCAAAAACATTATCCACATCCCATTGTCTATATACAGACACTACTACTTAACCTCAACCTCATATTTTACTGTTAACCACAGAACACATGTCGAGGACACAATTAAAAAGGTCTGTTATCCCTTAATACCACCTCTCATAACCGCATGGCTAATCTTCCCTTATACCTCAGTTATAATGACCATTTCTTATGGGCATATCTACTAAAACCTCCAGTTATGCCGTTATCAACAGCAACCTAGTAACTCCCCTTAAATGTCTATTTATTTCAGACACCAGTAACTTCGGAATGTCAATCAACAAACACAACATCGTAATCTGACCACTATATACATTCCTCTAGCAACCCACTTATTATTCTATCTCAGAAGCTGAATACTCCCAAAGGGATAAACACTTACATCCTGCCCAGGCCATGTAACCCAATGCCTCTCTAAAATCTTCCAATTCATAATTCAAGCCGTAAGCCCCAGCAGCAAAAATAACCACTCATGTCTGTGACTGCTTGCAATCAACTTTATCTCAGTCCCTTTATTACGGACCCACAAACACCCCATGTCACTATGTCTCCCCAATGTTCATTTCTCATTTACACCCTAACACCCCTTTATTATTGTACTGTTATCCACAGTGTTTAGTCAAACATGGATCCAATTCATGTTTACTCTTTGTCTGGGGTAATTTTCTTATTCTTCTATAACCCCGCAATCTCGTGTATATCATGGTTCTTCTGAACCCCCGGAAACTATGTTCAAAACTTTTTTCAGCTTTACCCCACTGAATATATTCATTAATCTTTTCTTCTCCCATGTGGTTTCTAATCCCATATATTTCTAATTAATGCTTACTTTAGTGTATCCCTAAACTTTCCCATAACCATCCCCGGTATATGTTTCTTCTTCTTCATAAGCCCATCAAGCTCACTATGCTGATTATCCCCAGCAATATACACCCATGAAGTTATTCTTCACAAAGAGAATGTGTCTCTCTATTAGCTCACAGTAGTTTATTATAACTTTCCGAACGAAGGGTCCTAATTAAAGCCCCCTATATTTTCTTTATTCTCGACAAAACCCTGTAATTTAAACATAACTTAATTAACTACTATTTAACATACAAAACATCGAAATCAAATCACAACAGGACATCAAACCCCCCCAAATTTTTTGTAACAATCATTTATGTTTGTTCCCCTCAACTCAACTAAAGGTATGATGATGATGACGGTGATGATGGTGATGATGATACAACATACATCCTATTCTATTGTTACCTAATACTACTGGTCTCTTTTACGGACCAGTAGTTTACAGATGAAAGTCTAAGGACGCAATAACCCTACTCTAAAATAATTACAATCATTTTACAGGACCAAATCAAGCAAAATAAACTTTATATATATGAGGCATTGTAAGCTCAATTACAATAAATATAACTGTCTTCTCGCTAAAGGGAAGGTTTTCAAAAAAAATATAATTCTCTTAGAATTAACCACGTAAAGTGACCCAGCAGCATTGGCCTCCTTTGCTAACCAATGTAACACCTATCTATTTAGCCAAGTCAAAACAACTCAATACCAAGCATTAAATGCCAAAATACGTATATACATATATACAAATATCTATCTGTTATCTACAGACTATCATAATGCGGAACCATACTTGTTCCCCTCAACCAAAATCACTACTCAACAACTGACCGTTCCTTTTTCTGGAAGTCAAACATTGATTATCTCCCCTCACAATTTTCTATCTTGTTCCAGCCTCACTCCTAATACGTCATCACATCTAAAATGTCCTTTTAAGCCATGACTGTAAACTACAGGTCGACTCACTTTATCCATTACCAATGTGGCGACTATCTCAACATTATCTCACTGTACCAGCAGTCATCTATTCACTTATTAATTAACCTGTGGCTCGGATTTTTACCAAGCATCAGTACAATTTCTTAATCAATATTACCGTTATCTACGGTATTTCCATTCTCCTACGTCCAACAAAACTTTGTCTATTTACTACTAGACCTATCACCAATACATCTACTTCCTGTCCTGATAACTAATTCACCTTTTAAATTTCTCGTCTATCCGAAGCAATTAATATTTCCTTCTCTTGCATCAGTACTTTCTGTATCTCAGCACCATTACCTCAAATCTCTCCTATCCTTTTCACATCATGACGACAGTCAAACCAGTCGGAACACCCTTTCTAACATTCATTTACCTCCTCTTGTTTACCTTCGTATCTTTCACTCCTATTTATCGGAATTCTTTCAGAACAGCAACTCACGTCAGTATATACAACGGACCTCATTTTTCTCGTTTCTCTGTATTTGGCACTCCTGCTTTGACATGTTCCTGTCAAGAATACTAAAGATGTTTTATGAAACGTCCGTCATAATATTAACTCTCTTTCCGTCAACCTGTCCTACGACTTCTATAATTTCCTTCCAAGATCACACATTCCAAACAAAAGACATCACACTTTAGCACAAACAAAACAGAGGCGACGACTATAGCTAAAGAAGAACAAACAACAACAATTCCGCTAACCGAAACGAAACAATTGATATTGACAACAGGTGTAACAAGGCTATTCAATTCTCTGGACTTATCAAGCACTCTTCGCATATTCACACGGACAATGATACACAACCTCACTCTCATCTCACGACTATTCTCGCATCGCGACAATCTAACATGTCCCTTCTATTACTACAAAAAGCACTTTAGACGCCACCTCAACATTCCAGCAATCATTCACCACATATCAACACGTATTGATCTCCTCAAAACACATTGACACAAGACATGTTAACGCCACTCTTATATTTTTTTCTATATATTTCACTTAGGCGACGTCATCACACCTCTCTCTTACTTCCTTCATCACGACGAACACCTGTCTGACTACAGTTATACTCACGTATGAACACCGCACAACTATACGAATTTTTCCAGAGGACTCTCTCAATTCACTGCTTTCTTATATCTCTACTTCTATACGAAGGTCAGACCCTATACATGACAATCTCGCAACTTATATTGTTTTCACAGCACTATTTACTATCTCTTCAAAACAAACCTCATTCCAACAGATCCCTAATCTCGTAACTATCATTCTATACTTCTCCACACACAACACTTTCTTCTTTCTCCGCAAGCACGACGTAACTACTACAGTCTTAATTGTCACATTCAACTGTCTACTTTACACACAGGATATTCAGTACTTCCTCAATCTATATCTCCTTACCAGCCAGTCTCGGTTCACCTATCAACAATACTATTCTTTCTTCCCAAACCAACAAACAAAACTATCTCGGACATCACGTCATAGCTCTGAGTCAAACTATTTCTAACACGAAGATTCATACTTAATTTATCTCTCACCCTCTACTAATTCTGTCCTGAATCTACCCTATTTTACTTAATATACTCTCCTTACATCGTAACCAAATAGTAGATATCCTGTACCATGCTACCCCAAAAAATTCATCCAAGGAACTTTAACCGTTATATAGTGTATCCAAATTAAACACTTCACTGTCTTTCAATACATTAACCCGTCTTTCACCTATAATGTCATCTTCACTATCTGTTGTCCACCTGTTAAAGAACTCAGGTCTTAAGGTCATAAGGTCTTCTATTTTACTTAAGTCACTTTCTGTTGTTGAATAAATTCCCGCTACCTGTCTACCACTATTCTTCTTCTTAAATGAGTTCTTTCTATATCCTTTATTTGCGTCAGTCTGTTCACTGTTTTCTGTGTACCTTATGTAACGTTTATACCTTCCCATCTCGTCCTCAGATGACACACTAATAATAGTTCCCTCATCAGACTCACTATAGTTTACTGCAAACACGTCGGCTCTATTCCTATAGTCGTCCCTAAAACGTCTGACTTTCTTTCTCTTCCTCGGTCTTCGTCCCTTAGCCTTTCCTACTGTCTTGTCATACAAACCAGTATTTTGTTTCAAAGAGTCACTACCCAAAACTCTGTCCGTCTGTCTACCAGCAACTACTCCATATGATGGAACATCACGCCTCGATTCAGGACCTGCCCGTAGTGTAACAGTCTCATTCTCCGAATCATCAGTAATAATATCTGTTTCAGCATCACTATAATATTCGGCTGTAGGAATATCTTCTCCGTAGCTTGAATTCTGACAGCTAATATTCCTACACCACTTGGGAACTAGTTTCTTGTCTATAGCTGAAGAAGTTGACATGGTACTACCTCTATTTACAATCATACTAACACTTTTCTTCATTGACTTCCTTTCGTCCTTGGTCCCTGTCTGTCCATCTTTCCTAACTTCAACCTTGTCTCTCTTAGTCAAATGAGTTGGTTTTGACTGAGTCTCTATTACATCCGTTTGAGTTCCCTTTGTTATCTTGCTGACTGATTGTACCTGAGTCTGCGTACTACTTTCTATCGTATTACCTGCTTGTGTCTGTGTCTCTCTATTTCTTTTCTTTACTAACCCCGTCGTCTTCTTTTCCTGTCCACTAGTCACATTCGCAACCATTTTAGGATTAGTCTGTATTTTATTTACAGGTTCAACTCTGTCTCTTACACGTGAGTTTAGATATTGTCTTTGTCTTTGCTCTAACCAGTCGTCACGTCTTTTTCTAGCAGTTGCACTGTGAGAGGGCCAGTTCCATGATTTCCTTGAAAAGTTTCTCTCACGCCCATTTTTGTTTTTATAACCCCTATACCCGTCCGACCTTTCACTATTTCGTCTGTTCTCACTGTCTTTTACTCTATTTAGATTAGGTCTTTGTTCGTCATAACTATATTGTCTTCTGTCTTTATTAAGCAATGGCTGTCTCCTGTTATTCTTTTCTACTCTATTACCGTCTACCATAATTCTATAAGGGTCTTGTCTAGTCGTTTTGTTCTTCAACGTTTTCAGAAAATTCTCTACTTCCGTAATTGACACCTTTAATTCTCCTAACCATGTGCTAACCCGTTGTAACTCCCCGCACAAGAAATTCATATTCAGTTCCTTTGAAATATCTATCCACCTGAAACAATATTTTCACTTCTTCTTCTGTATATTTCTTTGGTACCTGTAAAAAAAAAACTTGTCCTTAGTTCAGCTGAACTGTGCTGTGCTGAGTCTTCTAAGCTGAAATATTTATACAAGTAACCAATTTCATTTTTATAATTTCTTAATTTAACGTTAAAACTTGTGCTCAGGTGTTCTGTTCCGCCATGCTGAAAAATATACTGAAATAAAGCAAGCAAAGAACCACACAATTTCAAATTTCTTAATTTTTAAAGAGCACAATTCCCTTATTTTGTAAAAATGTTCAGTTAATTACTATGTTCATATAATACAGAATTTTACCCTGAATCTGTTTCGTTGTTCAAGGAATCACTTTCTTCGACTCGCCGTCATATTCGAACACCCGGAGCCTGCATCAGCTGTCCATCAGTCGCGGAATTCAGGTAGCTGAGCTGAGTTTAGGTAGCGGAGTTTAGGTAGCCTGTCTCTTCTTCTCAGGTCACTTCTCATGGGCTGCCGGAAAATTTTCAACCCCTGGTTGGGTCCCGACCAGCTTGTTAGTCTTTGCCTTCACCCCGGGTGGGGTACATCATCGATGTCTTGATAGGGTCTTAGTAATAACGAGGCCCCAAAAAATTATCAGGATCAGCCGAGGCCCAGCGATAATTGACTGTTTCAAGAACTTATGGCCCGATCAACGAATTAACGAAGTCTTTTTCATGCTGTCCTGACAACTCATGATTAGCTCTTTAACTTTGAGCCTGGAAGAATTTTTTTTACTTTTTTTTTTTCTCTGAGCTATAATGTTCAACTTGAATTGCTGGTTTGCCCAAACTCTCAGGATAGGATCACTCCTGGTCAATCAGAACGATGTAAGGCAGCGGCTTTGATGGCTCTTGAAACGTAAAAATTCAGGCACCGTCCATGTTAAGCCTGTTGCTAACAATCAAACTGCAGAACGGCGGCCATAACAAACTTCCTGCACTGCGAACTCTGCAAAACGGCTGGTATAACAAGCTTCCTTGTCGCTACTTTGATTGTTATCTGAAGTCTTAAAAAAGACTTACAAAGGACCACTCCTGGGCGAGCTTTTGGCCTCTGTATTCAGATATAACTACCATTTACAATTTAGTGGCCATCTTTTGGTGCGCCTGTTATCAGGTTCAGTAATTGTTCTCTAACGTGCCGCTAGTATTTTTTTTTTTGTTTAGTTCTTGAACTTCTCCGCGATGTTATTCGTCCTGACTTCGCATTGTTTTGTTTTTCTCATGTGATTATCTTCAGGTTCGTATCCTGGTCACAGGCACCATAAATAATCCTGTCACAGTGTGAACAGAGATTAATAAGCCAGTGATCAAGTCAAAATGGTTTATTCTTTCATTGATGACAAAGCGTTGATGTTAGATTCCACTCACATCGAAGGTTGGATCTTAACTCCCCATACCAACCCAATACGTCACGATTGAGCATCTTCCACCCCTTTCAGTCTCAATGCTCAATCGTGCTGTATCTGTGTTTCCCACTAGATCCTAATAATACCCAATACTGTTACAGTAGTCTGACTTGTATTCACTGACCACGGCAAATGTAAGGGCAGTAGTCTGACTTGTATTCACTGACCAAGGCAAATGTAAGGACAGTGGTCTGATTGCATTCACTGACCAAGGCAAATGTAAGGACAATAGTCTGATTGCATTCACTGACCAAGGCAAATGTAAGACAGTAGTCTGAATACAACCATGAAAGAAAAAAAAAACAGTAATGAGGTCACACATTTATTATAATCAATCCAATGACCATTTAAATATTTTTAACATAGCATTTGGTTGCCCTTTCTTTCAGGCATGCGTTGAACCCTTTCAGCATAACAACAACTTTAGCATTATCCACCGGGGCCATCACCAACCTGGCAATTCTTTTGGCCTTCTATTATCTGTTGACAGGTATGTAACATGTCTTATATTTTCAGGATCCCTGATGTGTTTAATTGATATTTACCACGGCTTCTTGTCATTGCAAAGAATGCATTCAGTTGTGTCTGGTCATTTTTACACGCCTAGAGGTGTGTTGGGTATATGGTGTTAACCCCATATTTTTGTAGACGTGTTGTTGTTCGATGGGTGATATGGTTAGTATCACACCAGCCACGTTACTTCCCGGGCCATTTTCTAGTGTCTATTTTAGGCTGGGTGCACTAGGGAACCCAGGTGACATTTTAAAATCCACTTTGATGTTAATTTGCATATATGATCACCAGCCGGTAGGCAAGAATTTGTGTTAACTCTAATTACTATATGCCCGAGGAGCGGCTGGCCAAGTGTCTAGAATGCTGGATTCTCCTTCGGGAGACCCGGGTTAGAATCCTCGGTAAGGTGTGGAGTTTTTTTCTGTTGGAGGCAAAAAGAAAACTCTAACCTGCACAGTTCACGGCGACTGCACTAGCCAGGCGGCCTTAATTCCTGTATCTGGGGAATCAAAATATATTCAAAATACCAAAATGTATCTGGGGATCACATTTGACAGGAGCTGCAATGGACACAGAGCAGAGAATGCTTTTCACACTATACCAGCACTTGATCCTCTCAGTAATTGATTATGGATTAGGTCTGCTCACTGTCTCAGAGAGTCAGCTGGTGAAGTTAGAGCGCATACAGAACGAATCTATGCGGGTCATTCTGGGATGCACCAGAGACACCCCAGTGGTGTGTATGAGTTACATCCTTGGTCTGCCGATTGTTGCTGGTAGACTCAAGGTGATGCAGGCGAAGGCATACTTCAGAGTAGCTGCAGACACAGACCACCCACTGCATGAGGCGCTGGACGCAGTTAAGGGTCAGCGACTGATAAGAGGGAAATCATGGATGGCTCAGGCAGAGGATACAATCAGACAGATGTGCCCCTTGGAGAACATTAGGTGTGGAGAGGAGTGGGTCAGAGTGCCAGCGGAGCAGTCAGAACTGTGCAGAGTTATAATCACATTAAGCCGGAAGTGCAGGGAGTGGCCAGCAGGGGCCACGGAAGTGGAAATCCAGCAACTAATTCAGGACAATGCTCACTCGGGTGATGTGATTATCTACACAGATGGTTCGGTGTCAAGAGGTGAGAAAAGTGACTGGGGGTTCATAGCCAAAGCCAATGGTCGACGTTTGGGGCAGGAGAGCCTGGCATATGATACCACAACATCCAGCTTAAGAATGAAGGTGGAGGCAGTCACTGCAGCTCTCCGCTGGATGGAGAATACGACACACACATCGTGATTGTAACTGACTCAGAAAGCATGCTGACGAGGGTGAGGACGGGCAGGCTTCGTGCAGAGTGGCTTGCTTCACTTCGGAGGTCACGGGTGACAAGCATCACCTGGATCTTTTCTCTGGGGCATGCCGGTATGCTGGGAAATGAACAGGCGGACAGATTGGCTGGCTCTGCAGAACTTGGTGGAGTATTGATACATGACAAGGCAGACATGGTTGCGGCCTTGTGGGAGCACATGCACACCTCGGAGGAGCAAATGGATTACCATGGTCTGGCAAGAATGAGACAGCAAGGAGTGACAAGGGGATCTGGCCGACGCTCAACGCTCAGAGGAAAGGCGAGACGGACATATAATCAGATTGCTACTGGTACTATTAGTGTTGGAACTCTTTGCTGGCTGCTGGGGATGGGGACGGAGCGCTTATGGGAATGCCCCGAATGCTGTGATGTCGATTCCTAAATCAATCAATCAATCAATCACCTTAATTCCTCAGGCTCAAAACCCTCCTGCCATATACTGCAAAATACTATACTGGCAGTAAATGGCAGTTGTTGACAGATGACTATATGCCCATGTGTATTAGCTCTACTGTATGCCCATTTGTATTAACTATAACTACTCATCTCTTAGTGTTGCTTTAGGTCCTCAATCAACACAAGCCAAACTCTGTGGAGACTTGCTCATGATTGGTTAGATTTTGCAGCTAGTTGTCTGTAGGATGAGATAGCAGGTCTTATGTCAACCCGTTCTTAGTCGCTTTTTATGACACGCATGGTAGGTTACAGTGTGACCACTCTGTGCTTCCCGCGTGGGTCCCGGAGACACATCGGCAAAAACAATGCTGCCCTGGGAAAATTGTTAAGTGAAAGAATCCCATCCTGAGAAAATTGTTTGGGGAAAACATGCTATCCTGGTAAAATTGTTAAGGGAAAACATCCTTCCCTGGCAAAATTGTTAGAGGAAAACATCCTATCCTGGCAACATTGTTAGGGTAAAGCAGCCTACCCTGGGTAAATTGTTAGGAGAAAACATCCTACCCTGGCAAATTTGTTAGGGGAAAACATCCTACCCTCAGGTAGATAATTATCTTGGATGGAATTTGTCCGGAGAAAGTCAGCTTTGCACTAATGCATATTGAAGTCCATTCATAAATAAACACAAGGGTATTGTTAGAAGCTCATAGAAATAGAAGAAAGAAGTAAGGGTTAGAGGACACACTAGACAACAAAAACATTGAAAGCTATACTTTCTTGTTATATACTTTCTTGTTCTATACTTTCTTGTTCTATACTTATATATAATTACCGTGGTAGACAATCAACATTACTGTGCGAACATGGGTATATTTCAGATTGAAGGATTTATCTAGTTATTTCACTTTACGTTGTGTGATTTCTGCAGTATGTATCTGACGAGATGCAGCGAAATATGCCAGGCAATAAATCGTGCAATCTATTGTTTGTGTCTTCGTTATTCAAATTGAAAGCTATAGTTACTGACCGGGAGTGTTTGTTTATATATGTTTACATGTGTCTTTGTTCGACACCTCGACACCGCAAGGTACAAGAGGAACATGATGAGATGAGACATGTGTCTTTATTCATAAACTATCTTAGTGACCTCAAATGGTTCCACAATTGATATTTCTGTATAATGCTGAAGTTGGGCACACTGGTTCTGCCAAGTGTATAATTAGATGTGATTCACTAGCCTCAAATGAGGAACAAAGAAGAAGATCCTAGTTGTAATGATATAAAACTGCAGGGTCCTATTTTCCTCTGCACACTCAGAGTACAGTGTTCTTTGATCAGAATGAGGTTAGAGGCATTGAAGAACATAGTGGTGAAAGAGCAGGCAGCAGTGGAAGAGGCAGAAGCAGACTGAAAGAAATTGATAGTCTATGACGATGGAGGAATATCAATAGAGTTGCTCCAGAAAACCCAGGATCATAGGCGCATGTAGAGACATAAATACCTATGCCACTTTGCATTGCACTTGATGTTGATGACTTCAGAGTTGCAGTTGAGTAGCAGATAAATGAAGATTGTTAACATACAAATTATTGCCATGATTGTTGCTTTACGTAATCAGTACTGTATTCTTGTTTTATTCTGACATAGACAACAGACTGTTGTGTGCCCTGTTCATATCCCTGGCCACTTACCAGGCCTTTTATCCAGTTGTTTTTCTTGTGCCAGCTGGGCTTCAGTTCTACAAGGTTTGTTATGTTTTATATTTATTAATGTCAATAATTGTTTTGTATTTGTATGCATTGTTGTAGCATTTTGTTTTAAAGTTTTTATAGAAACATTGACGAAAAATCGTCTTAACATTGATATTGCTGGCCTGCAGGAGACTCGCCTCGCTGAGGAAGGGTCACTCAGGAAAAATAATTACACCTTTTTTTGGAAGGGTAGAGGGCAGGCAGAAAAAAGGCATCGCGGTGTGGGCTTTGCAGTGAAGAATTTGCTACTGGGAATGATTGAAATTCCAGCAGGAGGAAATGAAAGACTAATTATCCCTGCGCTTGACAACCTCTTGTGGTTTTGCCACCATTATTACTGCATATGCACCGAAACTCGATTCCTCTGATGATGTGAAGGATTCGTTCTATGAGGAGTTAGACTCCGTGATCAAGGCAGTTCCAAAATCTGACTACATTTATATGCTCGGTTATTTCAATGCTCGTGTGGGCAAGGACTCAAGTTCATGGCCAGTGTGCCTTGGAAAATACAACATCGGTCGCATGAATGAAAATGGGCAAAGGCTGCTGGAGCTTTGCACCAGAAAGGACCTATGTATTACAAACTCCTTTTTTAAATCAAAAGAGATGCATAAGGTCACATGGAAACATCCAAGATCCGGCCATTAGCACCAACTAGACTTCATCATCACACGGAGACAACATCGGAACCATACATCATTGACTCGAAGTTACCACAGTGCTGACTGAGATATGGATTATTCTTTGGTTGTTGCAAGAGTAAGACTGAGACCAAAGAGAATCTACACAGCTAAACACAAATCTAGCCCCTGGATTAATATTATTAACACTCACGATCCTGAAAAGTGCTTTCAGTTTCAACAGTAACTTGAAGGCGCGTTAACTGATACACCAGAAGATTGTTCCCACCATAACAAGAACAAGGGCAATCAGAGCGACTGCAAAAATTATAGGGGTATCTCACTTCTGTGTATTGTTGGAAAAGTATTTGCCAGAAATGTTCTGCACAGACTTCAAGTCCTAGGAGATCAAGTCTACCCCAAATCACAGTGTGGCTTTCGACAGAACCGGTCTACCATTGAAATGATATTCTCATTGTGACAAATGCAAGAAAAATGCCGTGAACAGAATCAACCACTGTTTATTGCCGTCATTGACCTCACAAGGGCGTTTGAATTGGTCAGTCGTGAGGGTCTGTTCAAGGCACTAAAGAAAATTGGCTGCCCACCAACTCTTCTGTCCATTGTGGAATCGTTCCACACAGGCATGAAGTGTATAATCAAGTTTGATGGTGCAACTTCTGAAGAGTTTGTAATCAAGAGTGGAGTTAAGCAAGGTTGTGTACTAGCTCCCACCTACTTTAGAATATACTTTTCACTTCTACTGAAATATGCCTTTCGTGATCAGGATGGTGGTATATACATTTACTCACGCTCAGATGACGGCCTCTACAATGCTCAGAGATTGAAGGCCAAGACCAAAATTAGGAGGGTACTGATCAGAGAGTTTTTTTGCAGATGATGCTGCAGTTACGACCCACTCTGAGGAAGAATTACAATGTCTGCTATCTGCATTCTCCAATGCTTGTTCTGAATTTGGTGAAACCTGGACAACTTACTCACACCAAGAGAAACGTTTAAACAGCTTTCATATTCAGTGTCTGTGAAGAATTCTTGGTATTCAAAATCACGAATACTGAAGTATTGGAAAGATCAGGTTGTGTGACAGTTTATTTGATGCTCAGTCTTCGTAGGCTTAGATGGATAGGACATCTTAGGAGGATGGATGATGGTAGAATACCAAAGGACATCTTTTTTGGTGAATTACAGATGGGTAAGAGATCTCATGGTTGGCCTCTACTGTGGTACAAAGATGTGTGTAAGCAGGACGTGATTGAAATAGGCATTGATAATGCACATTGGGAGCAAGTCACCGCTGAACGTGTTGCATGGAGGGCAATCATCAGAAATGGAATAAAGACAAAGGAGAAAATGATTGCAGATAAGTCACACACCGAGCTTATGAGACGTAAGATGGTGCATGATGGTGGAAATGACCACGTGTTCACATGCACCTACTGTGAACGAACATTTACAGCGCCAATTGACCTTATCAGTCACATTCACTATCGCCATGGGTAAAAGTTATTTTGCCTTTTTGAAGCACAAACTATCTGTGAAGACGGCAAGGTGCCAATGGATGGATAGAAACATTGAATGATGGGAACATGCCAGACACCATAACAATAATTAATCTTTTAGTTAAGTTTTAAGAGTACAGGAAAATGGTGAACTGTCTGAACCCTTTCCTGTCACCAATGGAGTGAAGCAAGGATGTGTCCTGGCACCAACACTGTTCAGCCTCATGTTTTCAGCCATGTTGATGAATGCCTTCGAGAACGACGACATTGGAATAGACATCAACTACCGTATGGATGGAAAGTTATTCAATCTCAGAAGGCTGAAAGCTAAAACCAAAATTAACAGCGACACCGTCAGAGAGCTCCTGTTTGCTGATGATTGCGCTCTATACGCCAACTCAGAGGCGGACATGCAACATAATGTTTCAGCTTTCTCACATGCCTGTGCCAACTTTGGGCTCAATATCAACTTGGAGAAGACTGTAGTTATGTACCAGCCAGCTCCAGGGAATAATCACACTGTGCCGAATATCAAAGTGAATGATCATAGACTAAGTGTTGTGGACAAATTCACCTATCTTGGCAGCACCGTGTCACAAGCTGCCACAATCGATGACAAAGTGAATGCAAGAATCTCCAAGGCCAGTGCAGCCTTTGGCAGACTGTACAAGAATGTATGGGACAGAACTGGAATAAGCCTGCAAACAAAGCTAAAAGTCTACAAAGCAGTTGTATTATCCACACTGCTATATGCTTGTGAAACCTGGACTGTTTATCAGCGACATGCTAGGAAATTAAACCACTTCCACACAGTCTGCCTAAGGAAGCTACTGAAGATTAAATGGCAAGACAAGATTCCAGACACTGAAGTCCTAGAAAGAGCATCCATGCCCAGTATCCACACTCTACTGATGAAGAATCAGATTCGCTGGGCTGGTCACTTGACTCGCATGCCAGATCACAGGCTCCCTAAAAGAATTTTTTACAGCGATGGTAAACGCTCCCAAGGTGGCCAGAGGAAACGTTTTAAAGACACGTTTGAAAATTTCACTGAATGCTTTTGGAATTCATCATGACACCTGGGAGGCTGCAGCCAGAGACCGAAATTCGTGGCGTGCATCATTGCGCAAAGGTGCAGTCATATGTGAGGCAACCAGGACTGCAAGAGCTGTGAAGAAAAGGCAGGACAGAAAAACCACTGCAAGAAATCCTCCTCCAGAGACGTCAAGCATTCTTTGCCCACATTGTCAAAGAACATTTCGAGCCAAAATAGGCCTTATCAGCCATCTTAGAACCCACGGCTCCACACCTTCAACCCCACCGGATGAATTGAATGGTCATCATCATTCTTGATGGACAAACAACATAACAATTAATAAATTCTGCTTCTGCTTTTTATCCCCCTAAAGGAATTGTTTTGTCCCAAACCCTCCGATCCTTTAAGCAAAAATCTCTTTAATTCCTTCCTAAACAAAACAAAAACAAAAGTTATAGTCACAACCAAGAAAAACATGTTAACAGAGTGTACGATATCGGATCAGACAAAACTGAAACAAGTAGAGAGTCACTTATTTAGGGTCAATGATAACAACATAAAGGAAATTAACACAGAGATAACTTCCAAGCATAGACAGCATTTCATCAGATTCTGTGTAATTTATCCCTGTCCATGGAAGTCAGAACATGAGTTTTAGGATGTTAATTATTTCCCAAACCACTATGCCGGCGCTGTGGTGTAGATGTTACAAACACAATTCATAATCCTGTATACCGCACAAACACAGCTGCAAGCAATTTGGCAGCAGCCATATTGCATTGGTTTTCATACAATGGTATGAGTGCTGGTCATTCAGAAAGCAATTACAAGTTACTGAACGTAAACTTGCCAAGAAATCACAGTCAAACAATACTGGGGTTGACTGTGATGTCCTGTAAAGGATATGCAGTTAAATTTTAACTGTATGCCTGTGAATTATGGGCACTGAATAATGAGAGTAGAAAGAAACTTGAAACCACACAGATGTGGTTTCTTTGTAGATTGCTTAGAATCCCATGGACAGATTAGAAGACCAATCTCTAAATACTGCAAGAAGCCAATTTACAAAGACAGGTGGTTACCCCATGAGGACAAGACAGTTGGTTACCCCATGAGGACAAGACAGTCGGTTACCCCATGAGGACAAGACAGTCAGTTACCCCATGAGGACAAGACAGTCCATTACCCCATGAGGACAAGACAGTCGGCTACCCCATGAGGACAAGACAGTCAGCTACCCCATGAGGACAAGACAGTCAGTTACCCCATGAGGACAAGACAGTTGGTTAACCCGTGAGGACAAGACAGCCATCAGATGGATTACTTGAGCCACTGGGAAGAAAGTATACACATACATACCCAGTTCTTACCCCAAGGACAATATAAACCATCTGACAAGGAAGGACCAGAACTTAATTTTCAGATTGTGAACACAACACACATTACTTAACACTTTTAACCCTACGGGCCGGTATAACGGCTTCCACGTGTTTCCTGTTTACATCTCACTGTTAATTGGCAACCAGCCGACCAATAAGCATCCAGCTAGACATGGCAACATGTCTAGATGTAAGCTGGATGCTTATTGGACTTATAAAAATGATCAGCTAACATGACTTCAATGCTGCAGAAGAGACAGTCAAATTCTGCATCTCCCCCGATGTGTCTCTACCTTACCGTGGTGGGGGAGCTTGCGTGTCCCACTGACCCCATGTGCTGTGTCGATGGATGAAAACTACATATCGGACAGCTTATGGGATAGGGGCCAGACTAAGCGAGACACAACCTGCTGCTCTGCAGGTAGACTGAGGATAGCAGTCAAAAGTTTAAATCAGGCGCACGAAGGCAGTTCTTGGTCTGAAGATGTACTATAAGGCTCTCTGTCGAGGGTTGTGGCTGAACGCCTCTAAGCCATAAACCCTTGGATGTGAGAGCCTGGTCTATATCCACCTACCGAAAAATGGAGGTGAGATTCTGAGCACGCTACATGCCCAGTCCAGATACTTGTCTGAAGGCTCTCAGCTGGGGGATATGAGGGATCCCTGGATGAGAGGACCTGGCTGTTTCTCGCTCACTTCTGCACAGAGGTAAGGTGCTGAGCCAGCAGCACATGTAGCCTACCTCGTGAGCGAGTACAAAAAGGTAGAAGAAGAGCCCCAGTCAAAATGGTTACGAAAACTGTATCTACCTCGTAGAGAGTCTAGACAAAGGTGAAAAAATGTCTCAATAACACGAAATGGAACGCAGGGCTAGTGAATCCATTGCGTGGCCCGAAGTCCAAAGTGAAAGCTTACCTAGTGGATATAGGTAACCTAGAACACACCGTTCCTGGTGTGTGCTTGAGCGACCAGTGGCAAGCGAAATGCTCTCCACATGGAAGTGAGGAATTAAAGCAGCCATGAGCAGGACGTGGCAACTCCTCGGGTGAGCCCAGTCTTAGAGCAATATGTGCCGGCTCTGCAATTATGGAAGCCTCCTTGGATAGCAGGGGAATGCCCATGGTCTGCCCCTGCCTTCCCTTGAGGGTTTACCATGGTGTCGTTGACCGTTCCACTTTGACCAGCTGAGATGTGCGCAATACCACAGCACAAACATAACGTCTCTCGAAACCCCGGGAAGGTTAACCCATAAAAATGCCTGCTGAAGTCGGATGTGCTGGCCTACGGGTGCAAATAAATCAGGCATAACGCAAAAAACATCCGAGTGAAATTTCTTTCATGCTAGGAACAGCTCTGACTACCTAGTTTCCGAATGCCGCTCTTGTTCAGAACAGCTCTGACTAGGTAGTTTTCCGAATGTCTGTCGTGCCTAGAACAGCTCTGATGGGCACAAAGACAAGCACATTTCCGAACCGAAAACTCGCTGAGTGGATACCGTCTGCAGACCGGCCCGTGGTGAACGAAATGCCCAATATATTGAAGTGAGGATTTAAAGCAGCCATGAGCAGGACGTGACAATTCCCTCGGTGAGCCCAGCACCATTGCGCTATGTGTCGGCCCTGCAACTATGGAAGCCATCTTGGATGGCGGAAAATGCTATGGACTGTCCCTGCCTTCCCTTGAGGGATGACCAAGTCTTTGACTGTTCCAACTTGACCAGCTGGGATGTAGACGGTACCACAAAAGTGAGTCTCCCAGGAATGCTAACCTGGTCAAAACAGCATGCTAAAAGTCGGATGTGTTGGCCTGAGGGTTTCGACCCAAGGGTGCCTAACTAGACACACCACAATCACATCTGAAAAAATACTCCGGATGAACGCAAAGAAGAAATTCTGCATGTGGGCTATTTTCAATAGCTACATCATACATGGAGAATAAGTGCCAGCAGTTCCTGGAAAAAGGAAGACAACCTTACTGTCACACGTCGTTCTTGATGATAATATCAATGTTCTTGATGATCTTTGCTTGATATTGTCGTGTGATGGTCGTTGTCTAGGTAACGATGTTCATGGTGTGTCAATTGAGCTATCTGTCTCTTAATCCAACTCACCCCAGAAGTGCACCTTCACCAGTCATGAAACAAGATTGAGTTGGCGCACATAATCATTTATTCCAGAAATAAGACGGACAGGCTGAACATGTATATATATATCCAGAAACAATGTAAATCCATAGAATATAAATATCCTCCTCACAATTTAACCAGCACACATCAATACCTTCTCACGGCCTGCTTCTTATCTCAATCCACAAGACAGGTAATCCAGCTACTATCCACGGCTGGAAATCCTACAATACAACCCACACATTGGGTCGGAGCCACTGCTCAACTATATAACCCACTCTGGGTTTTAGGCCCTCACTCCCTATAGAACCCACTCTGGTTCAGGCCTGTCTTCATAACTCGGAGAACAACACAACACGGAGATCTCTAACTCCGCTTCTCCTTAGACTACCGATCAGTTCGGCATCTACACATCAACTGTCTGAAGTCCCTTGACTTCACACAAAGCTAACCTGTCCTTCCCCCATCCCCTGGGGTCCATGCTCACCCTTCCCATTATTTTATTTCTCAGGACTGGCTGTTTTCTCATAGCCAGGTCAGTCACTTTACTGTCTCCCACTCTCATCTCCATTCTTCCTCATGCCCGGTCACTCAACTCAATGTCAATGACCCAGGCTTATGTCATCACCCCCCTCTTAAAAGAAAACTTCGTTTTCAAATATTGGGAGACTAAAACTTACTAAACATGTGACCCAGACATATTGCCTGGGTAGCCCTAAGTATGGCTCTACCTCACTTTAGCTACCACCCTACATAGTACATCAAATGCTCATAGTACACTCCCATATTCCCTACTCATAAATACAACAACTTTCTATCTTGTGTATCAATGCATGAACTAATACATCACATAATAATAATAATACATCATAGAAAAGCATTATACTTATGTACCCACAGGTCTCTTACTACTTCACGACCTCACAATACTATTTGTGTACCGACCCTATATCGGGTGGTTCTGTTCTTGCATCAACCCACCTCTGATTCCTGTCGATGCTGTGTCTACCTTTCATGTACCCATGACCCATGGTACCTCTACAATTACAACATCCATTTGCTATCCCTAGCCCTGGGTCAGTAATGTCGCGAACACTCTTTTGACCTGACTCAACTTTCCTATCTGCATATTGCACCGATACACTTGCGTCTCTGTTTAGTCTGAACTCTTTATTCAATCTTGGCCAATATATCTGGCACCTTGCTTTCTGCTGCATACGCCTTATGCCTATGTGCCCTGCACATGCACTATCCTGAGCTGTTCTAGTATATCGGTCTCTGTGTGCTAAAGGTACTGCTACTTGCCCACGTGCAGTTCTGCTATCTGAAAACCTGCGAGTGAGAACATTGTTCTTCCTCTCGAAACACCATGTCCCATTTTCATTAACTCCGCCTATTTTTCCATGTAAGATGGTTTACCCAGATGGATTAAGTGCCAAATTCTTTTCACCCCTCCTCCTTTCCTGTGGACGGTAGTTTCATTTGTCAATCAAATTGACCGATGCCCCGCCACATTCCTGAAACAATGAATTGGCCCCTGCAACAGACGTTGCGTCATTACATTCCAATCTGCTGTTAACACAAGCCTTCCCGGTTGCTGGCAGGAATGTGTCAGCCATGTGTTCCTACTTTGCCGCCCGTATTGCAGTGAGGTGTTAAGCATCTGGTCCTAATTGCTCCTTTGTGGTGGCAATTACAGACGTTGTCCCGTCTCCCCAATGTCTGGACTTATAGATAGGTGTTAGGCCTGCATTATATTGCCGTCTTTGGATCACACGGGGTTTTCCCCTGAGTAGCACTGCCATGTATTATTTCAGACGGGTCTGGCTGACCCTCTTCTCTCCCATTCTGCCGTGGCTGGTTCACACGGTAGGTCCTGTTGAACAGTCCCTATTCCAACCGCAGGCTTGTAAACTAACACGTCAATCTCAACTGACTGGCTCCGCGATGTCTGGTTGATCAGAACATCAAAGGGAAAATCTCTTAGATGTAGAGACCAGACATTGCTTTGATCTACCAATGTAGTAAAAATGATAGTGCGGGCTCTAAGTGACTCTGTATTTTTCTCTTACGTTTTTATCCTCTTCTGGGGAACGTTTATTCTTTTAGAGAATTTTAGAAAAATATTGTGGGCTCTGTAATTCCTTGAAAACTTGGGTAATTATGATGCTGCTGGGGCTGTCCCGTCACATAGCTCTCCAATTTAAGTAGGTTCATTAATGAAGCCTATAACAGAGCCTCGGCAGCATTCAAGAATGTATCTAAGTTCTCTCCGTTCTCCAACTGCCTCCAAGTCTAGGTTCCCAATATTCTTTGTGGCAGTGGGATGTTCTATGAGTCAAAAGAAATATCCCATGTCCATCCTCCCAGGATAAATCTTGCAAATCTTTGCTTCTGGTGTTGTGTCGGATTTCCGGGCTATTGCTCGGTAATGTCCCTGTCCTCTGGAGGTTTTACTTTTTCCCAGCCGGGAAATTGCAAAATGTATAACAAGATTCTCCTGCGCCGCAGAGAGACTGTTATTATCCACTTTATTTCTGGCCCTTGTCCTATAAGCAGAGGAAGTGCCATTCGGTGTTTTCTTAAAAGAATTGGTCGCAGTAATGTTGCTCCATTTTCTTTCCTCCATCGGCCAAAGATCATAATAAAATCCTTTAATCTCCTCCTTTTGGCAGGAAATTTGCTAAACATCATAATTTTATGATGTGCCTTCAACTCATACTTGCCTCTTTCTTGGTAGGGCGTCCGTTTACTTCCTCCTGATTTAAGAGTTTTCTTCCCTCGATAATTATTTATCCAGGTGCGTTCCTCTTCAACAGAGTTCCATTTTGAATCTGTGTTTGAAAGTATAAGGCTAGTAGAAGTTGTCCAGCTTTGAGAAATCATGTTGTTCCCCAAGAACTGTGAATTTGTATCACTCCTTGTAGAAGTATACATAAACAGCTGTTCTCCCCATCCAACATTGGTTGAAGTGAAAGGTAAACAAGGTCCTGAGTGTTGAGTATACCAACCGCTCCGGTTTTGTTCCGCTGCAGAGTCCATCATTTGTGATCCCCTGTTAGCTTCAGCTGTGTTGATGATAGGTAATACCTTCATCCTGTCCAAAGAAGTATTTTCTTCTTTGTTGTTAGCAGACATGTTTATCGTCCCTGAATCAGAGTCCGTGGTATAACTTACATGAATGCTTTGTGTATCTTGAGTTTCCTTTTCGAAAGACTCCAAGATACTGACATCGTAAGAATTCTCCTCTGTGTCTTGTTTGTCCTCCATGGCCGGGCTCTCTTGTGCCAAGTCCAATTTAGGTATTCTCTCCCTGGTCTGGTTTTCTTGTGCCAAATCCAATAGAAGTGAATGTTGTGGGGTGTCATTTTCAATGCCATCCCCCACCTGAGATAAGTAATTCATACTGATAATGATTTCATCTTGTGTGGCCACACCGAGAGAAACACTGGAATCCTGTTTTACATCCATTCCAGTCTCAGCTGAATTCATTTCCACTCCTAGTTTCTCTGAAATGAAGGGAATAAAAGAGTCGGGTAAGGTCTCGCCTTCGATCTCTTTAATAGTTTTCCTCAGGTCCTCCTCCTCCTGGATTTTTCTCCTTTGGGAAGTCTTAGGAAGCTCCTGAGATTGCGGGGTTGCCAAGCCAGCGAATCCGCTTTCATTGCGGTGTAAACATTTATCACGTTTGTGACTGTTTACTGTACGTTTGGTACATTTATTCCTATTCCTTTTATTTTTAGGAATAGGCGAGGAAGGAAGCATCTGCCTTTCTGTGCCCAAGATTTTGTTTTTCTGAGCCATGGGGATTTGCGAAGGAATGCATGCCTCTTCTTCGTGACGGTCAGCTTTCCCACTTCCTATCAGAGTTTCGGCTTGAGTGATTGGCTTTTCCTCAGCCGAGCTGGTAGATTCCTCCATGTTCAGTATTTCAATTTGCTTCTTCTTAATCTCATCTTCTTCAGCTTTGTGACGCATATCTGCTTCTAATTCTGCAAGTCTTTTCATCATCTGTTCGTCTTCTTTGTCCCACCAATCCATTTCATCTCTAATAAATAGTTCTAGCTTCTCTCCTACTAAGCTGAGCCTTATGCCCCATCCTCTAGCGGACTCTAAGAAATCTGTGCGTGCATCCATGATCTCTTCTCAGCTTAAACTCAGGTAAGTAATTATATTATAACCCTACACAGAGCTAGTTAGATTTATGCTAGAGCAGGATAGTGACAAGAGGAACTGACACTGCTATGAGAATGATAGTAGTGAATTTGAGTGAGAAAGTTGATGCAAAGCAGTCCGTCATACACTGAATTAACTAAGCATTATCAAATTATTCATGATTAAATCAAATGATAAAGCATGTAATCAAAAATCATCAAGAAAATCATCAATAAACTAATTAATATCACTAATTAATGTGATTATTAATTCTACAGTTGTGGATGATGTAAATTAACTCATATGATATTATCCGTTATTAACTTTTAACAAGTTATTAAATTCTACAAACTTCCCTAGAAACAAATTCCTAAGTTAATACTTAGCAAATGTAATGGGTGAAGAATGAAAGAATGGTTTATGAAAATCAATAGTCTAGAATTTATTCTCTGATTCTATCATGGATGAGAAGTCCTAATGTGTCAAAATCTTGCCTACAATCAATCAAGCTATTACATTAGAAATAAATTATAACTAACTAATACTGCTAAGAATGTAAGTGAGAATGACCTAGGTTCTATCCATGGCAAGACCAGAATAATACCAGACTAACAGATTTGAAATAGGTTCGTTCCTTGCGAGCGAACCAAAGTGTTCTAGGGTTTACTCCCGGATTCTATAGCGGGCGAGCAGACCAATAAGTCGGAAGCGAACCAAAATTTTCTAGGGTGTACTCCCGGATTCTATAGCGGACGAGCAGACCAATATCTTGGACGCGAACCAAAGTTTTCTAGGGTGTACTCCCGGATTCTATAGCGGACGAGCAGACCAATATCTTGGACCAACTGGCTTGAGGTAGCTCCCGGTTGGGCAACCACTCAGCCAAAATCATTTTCTTCTGCTGGTGTTAAGTTCTGGCTGCAGTTTAAGATCCCCTAACTCTGTCAGAAGGACCTAATTGCTACCCCAGATCCCAGAGAGAAAACGTGGAACAAATGTCTGTTATGCTGATTTAAGACACTGTCCCTGATACTCAAGAAAACAGCCAAGAAGTGGCTCGTTGAAGATAGAATATATATATAGATGTGGCTGTACTTGGTATCACCAGAAGTGAGAAAGGAGGAGTTAAGACATGCAACGTAATCTGGTTACTTATGACTGCATAGGCAAGATACCTCCCGGACATAGATTCCCCACTTCTGGACAATATGTTGCGAACCCCCACTAAATGATACAATAATGTGTGTACTTGATACGCTACACCAACATTTATAAACATTTAGAATTATACGGACAAATTGAGTTTTAAAAATACAACAACTGTGTTTATTATTGCTATTGATGATCATGTGATGATGATGATTATATTATGGTATACGTAACTCATCTGGCTGAAAAGCTCAGAAGCACATAGGTCATGCTTCCCCCAGTGAGACGCAGTTCACTGTCAGATTGAAGGAGTCCAAATTGGTCCCTCACAAGGCTAAGTCACTTCCTGATATGGGTTGTTGACTGTCCATTGCTCCTAAGAGATCTGGTTTATAGCTAGGAAATTCCATCATAATACTTCGTACAGAAGTCCAACAGAACGAAATGTTAATGTTTCTCCAGTAGGTATCCTAAGAATGCTATTGTGAATTTGCGTCTCAAGTCTTGCTGGCCATGCATGTAGTTTTATTCTATTCAATTCCTGGCTAGTTTCCAGGTTGGTTAATTAATATGTCCCATTTTCATTAACTCCGCCTATTTTTCCATGTAAGATGGTTTACCCAGATGGATTAAGTGCCAAATTCTTTTCACCCCTCCTCCTTTCCTTTGGACGGTAGTTTCATTTGTCAATCAAATTGACCGATGCCCCGCCACATTCCTGAAACAATGAATTGGCCCCTGCAACAGACGTTGCGTCATTACATTCCAATCTGCTGTTAACACAAGCCTTCCCGGTTGCTGGCAGGAATGTGTCAGCCATGTGTTCCTACTTTGCCGCCCGTATTGCAGTGAGGTGTTAAGCATCTGGTCCTAATTGCTCCTTTGTGGTGGCAATTACAGACGTTGTCCCCGTCTCCCCAATGTCTGGACTTATAGATAGGTGTTAGGCCTGCATTATATTGCCGTCTTTGGATCACACGGGGTTTTCCCCTGAGTAGCACTGCCATGTATTATTTCAGACGGGTCTGGCTGACCCTCTTCTCTCCCATTCTGCCGTGGCTGGTTCACACGGTAGGTCCTGTTGAACAGTCCCTATTCCAACCGCAGGCTTGTAAACTAACACGTCAATCTCAACTGACTGGCTCCGCGATGTCTGGTTGATCAGAACATCAAAGGGAAAATCTCTTAGATGTAGAGACCAGACATTGCTTTGATCTACCAATGTAGTAAAAATGATAGTGCGGGCTCTAAGTGACTCTGTATTTTTCTCTTACGTTTTTATCCTCTTCTGGGGAACGTTTATTCTTTTAGAGAATTTTAGAAAAATATTGTGGGCTCTGTAATTCCTTGAAAACTTGGGTAATTATGATGCTGCTGGGGCTGTCCCGTCACAGACTGGCTGACTGTCTTTTTCAAAAAGAGGTTTGCACCCACTACAATCTTCATTGTTCAGCGTCTCAATTACTTGCGCTGCATTTGAGTGCTCTGTTTCTCTCATCCTACATTGATGGCTGATATGCCCATTCTTTCCACATTTGAAACAAGTAATCTCCCTTTTAGTGTTGTTCGTTGGTCCATCTGATGGTTGTGCATCACAACGTGCTGCCTTGTGTCTCCAGCTCCCACAATTCCAACATCCGGCATAATTTTGACGTCTCTGGAAGTTCCCTCTTCTATATGGGTACCGTCCTACTCTACCAACATTGTTTCCTCGGAAACCATTATCTTGAAGTTCTTGCTGCTCACCTTTCTGTGCTGAATCCACACTTTTCGCCCTTGGTCTGATGACTGGATTCTGGTCCTGTTTAGTGTACGCTGCACAGACTATTTCCTCACTCATTAGTTTCCCAATAGAACTGTTAGGATGTGCAGTCATATAGTTTTGCCCTAACTGAGACATTGTGTCTATGTCCTTTGGCTTCCGTTCCTCAAAGAACGCCACTAAATTAGAATTGCATGCAGATACTACCTTGTCTCTTAACATTAGATCTACTAATTTATTAAAATCTTTCCCTACTTCTGCAAGCTCCATCCATTTGTTAAATGTATTCTTTACAGTGTTAACAAAATCTGTGAAATCTTGATTTGTCTCTGGCACTAACTGTCTAAACTTTGTCCTATATCCATGCTCAGTGAGTTGGAACTTTGTCAGCAAACGTTGACGTAAGATAGTGTAGTTGTTTCTTTCTTCTACAGGTAAATTGAACATGGTGTCTAGTGCCTTACCCGTAAGAAATTCGCCAAGTCGTATCGCATACTCGTTTTCTGGGATGCCTAAAGTTTTCGCACTTGCTTGACATCTGTCCAAATAAGATTCAAGGTTGTCTCGGTCCGTAAAGTATGGCAGTTTTAATCTCTGTGACGACTGCGAAGGTTTTCTGCTTTTCTCAACTTGACCCTTCGAAGATAGTTCTAGTTTTCTGAGAGCAATTTCAGCTTCCATCTTAATCTTCTCTTTCTCAATTTCCACCGCATTTGTGTGTTTTAACTTTTCAAGTTCCATTTGTGTCTCTCTCTCTTCCTGTAGACGCTTGTTTTCTATTTCGGCTAGTTTTACTTGTGTCTCTTCCTGTAGACGCTTGTTTTCCATTTCAGCTAACTTTACTTCCTGTAGACGTTTGTTTTCCATTTCAGCTAGTTTTACTTGTGTCTCTTTCTCTTCCTGTAAGCGTTTTGCCTCACGTTCATTATGCCTCTCCTCTCTTTCCATCTGTTTTTGTTCTTTTGCTTCGGCATACTCCTGTAACTCTTTACCTTTCAGGCCTATTCGTTCACCTGCTTCAATATAATCCATTAAAGTAGGCATCTTGTACTTGCGGACACGTTGCTGTCTGTCAGCCAACTATAAATGTAAAGACTCTGCTACTAGTCCTTTGTGTGCCTTCAATACGTACACTACCACTCCTTGTGCACATAACTTCGTAGTGCTAAAATATCACTCTGTACTCACCCAGTCACTCTATAAGCACTAGGTAGTGAGGGAAAATATCACCTATGCTCCCTGGCATATATCTATAACAAATAGTTGTATATCCTTTCTGGAAATATTGTTAAACATACATATAAATACATATACAAACAAATGGATGATAACACTAAGTGATGACTATCCAACGCTAGACTTCACAAGCTGAGTACACGGAGACGATGATCACAAAGAAATAAACCACAGTAACAACCACAAGCTTGTGTAGGGACACCCACAGTGCGCGTAATATATAAATATAAATTGACAAAGACCACTAGACAGCAGAAATGACGAAAGATCACACTAAAAACATATATCCGAACCCAACAAATATCATATGTAAATATAATGAAAAGAAGAAAGAGAAAAGAAAAATTATAGCTTAACAATATACACAAATATGACGTGAAACAACTCGGCTCTAGATATTGGTTAGGACTATTCCAATGCCACTGCACGACACGTTAACTCATTAACGTTTGCCTTACAAAAAATATCGTAAGCACCAGAAAGAAAATAAATTTTTGTGCTGTATCCCGACTCTCGAGAAACACCCCAAAAATCCCCTACACCTGACAAACACCGGACCACATACAAGTAATAGCTTAACAACCGAAAACAATATTTATAAGACAATGAGCAGCAAACAGAATGTCCAACTCGTTGGCCGACAAATATGTGCCCATTAATCCGTCGCCACAAGTTCTTTTTATTCAGTCACCAAAGTTTTTTCTCGCTTCAATAGTTATTCGCAAGCCGCTGGAAATGTCTATGACGCTAGATTTCAAACCGACTTCTTGTTTTGTTGAGTGGTTATTGAATTCACGTGGTGATCACAAGTTCCAACTGTCGACAAAAGTTGAAGATGATAGTGATATCCAAACTGTTCTGTCTCGACACAGTCCGTAACGTTATTGTACTTTCTCTGTACGTGGTGGCACCACAGTAATAATCCAAAGTGTTCTTTCGATAGTCGTACGAATTGAAGATGATGGTAATTATCCCAAAATGTTCTGGATTGCCGATGAAAGACAAAGTTCAAAGGAAAAATTGGCCGCAAATGCCCAGTGCTATAACCCTGTACCGTCAGTTCTTTTTGGCAACTGTATGCACCCTTTGTGTGCGGTGATGACACGTTAAAATTGTTCGCTCATAACAGAATAATGATGACAGTAGTAGAACAGTTCAACAAAGACGAAACATAAAGTCTGGCTTTCGTTCATAAACAACCGTTGTTTATACAGATCTCCTGTGGAAAATCCCAGTAACTTTCCACTGTCCCCAACCTTGACCTTGCCGGACACCTCAAGTCAGTACCTCAGTCTTCTTTGTCACAATAATCCACACTGACTGTCTGTAAAATGACCGGACACTTTTCCGTCATACAAAAACACTTTCCACACAACTTCTCAGCCCCGACCCGGCTGCTATTTTTAACTTCGTGGAAAATACACTTTACACCTATTAACCCGCCCCAACTCTGGCGGTAGGGGCACTGTTTCCACAAAGACATCCTGCCCGTTGAATCAGCGACTGTCACTTTTCTCTGTGTATTCTACACATTCATTAACTCTCCCCTTCCCGGGAGTTTAATGTTCTCGTAAACAGCGCTGACCCGAATTGTCCGTGGAGACTCACAATTTCCACCTGCACTGTCTACGCGACATTTCCTCTGTGCTGTCCGTGACCAAACACCCCTGCTACTGCAATTGACTCTCCCGGTCGATTTGTGCTGCGTTAATTTAACTGTCGTGAACTTCACTTGAACTGTCTGCTAGCTTGTGATTTCCGCCGCGTACCCTCCCCGCGCGCTGACAGTTTTTCTTCGATGTGGCGTCTTACACACCCAAAAGAGTTGCTGTTAATCTCTGACACCCCCACTCGCTTCAGCGATATGGTTGGTTCCAATTCACCTGTAGTGGACTTGACGTGAACTGTCTGTAGCCAGTTCCCGCACGGAGAAAAACTCAGTGTTTATCCGGTGGACACACTCCGCTGTCCACCCTCTCTCCGCGAAGAGCCCACAAATATCTCAGAATGACAACACTGTCTAAAATGTTCTTGACCTACGTAGCCTTCCAGATACTCCTTACTAAGCGACGAGCGCCCAGATGTTCTCGATCGGACGAGCTCTCAGATTGTCACACGTCGTTCTTGATGATAATATCAATGTTCTTGATGATCTTTGCTTGATATTGTCGTGTGATGGTCGTTGTCTAGGTAACGATGTTCATGGTGTGTCAATTGAGCTATCTAACTGTCTCTTAATCCAACTCACCCCAGAAGTGCACCTTCACCAGTCATGAAACAAGATTGAGTTGGCGCACATAATCATTTATTCCAGAAATAAGACGGACAGACGGAACATATATATATATATCCAGAAACAATGTAAATCCATAGAATATAAATATCCTCCTCACAATTTAACCAGCACACATCAATGCCTTCTCACGGCCTGCTTCTTATCTCAATCCACAAGACAGGTAATCCAGCTACTATCCACGGCTGGAAATCCTACAATACAACCCACACATTGGGTCGGAGCCACTGCTCAACTATATAACCCACTCTGGGTTTTAGGCCCTCACTCCCTATAGAACCCACTCTGGTTCAGGCCTGTCTTCATAACTCGGAGAACAACACAACACGGAGATCTCTAACTCCGCTTCTCCTTAGACTACCGATCAGTTCGGCATCTACACATCAACTGTCTGAAGTCCCTTGACTTCACACAAAGCTAACCTGTCCTTCCCCCATCCCCTGGGGTCCACGCTCACCCTTCCCATTATTTTATTTCTCAGGACTGGCTGTTTTCTCATAGCCAGGTCAGTCACTTTACTGTCTCCCACTCTCATCTCCATTCTTCCTCATGCCCGGTCACTCAACTCAATGTCAATGACCCAGGCTTATGTCACTTACCATATGTATATTGAAACACTTTGCAAACAACTTTTCAGAAATTTCCATAGTAATGAGCCAGTTACCCCTGGCCGAGTTGTGGGGGAACACATGGAAGGACGACTTCGTAATGCACAGGATGAACCGATCCAATTGCATAAATATATTTTTTTTCACTTAGAAACATTTCCTATGTTGTTCACCAATGATTTTTTTCCCAGAAATAATGTCTTTTTCAGGTTGAAATATTGAAATATTATTAGTATGCTAAAAACGAGTAATTACCCGGGAACCCTAGGGTTCAAAGTGTTAAGCTCATCTGAGTGGACTCCAGCCACAGCTGATTTTGTTTGTAAATAACCTTACAAGACTGTCAAACATAGCCTCTTTGAGTGTTCAACTCTTAAGATATCAGGACATTGTTATTGCCACCTGAGTCAGATAAAACATGTCACACAGCAGCTGATCAACACATGTATTACAACTTGGAACAACACAACAGCTGACCAACACTTGCATGTATCATTACATGGAACAATACAACAGCTGACCAACACTTGCATGTATTATTACATGGAACAATACAACAGCTGACCAACACTTGCATGTATTATTACATGGAACAATACAGCAGCTGATCAACACTTGCATGTATTATTACATGGAACAACACAGCAGCTGATGAACACTTGCATGTATCATTACATGGAACAACATAACAGCTGACCAACACTTTCATGTATCACTACTTGGAACAACAACACAACAGCTGATCAACACTTGCATGTATCACTACTTGGAACAACACAACAGTTGATCAACACTTGCATGTATCATTACATGGAACAACACAACAGCTGATGAACACTTGCATGTATCACTACTTGGAACAACACAACAGCTGATGAACTCTTGCATGTATCACACTACATGGAACAACACAACAGCTGATGAACACTTGCATGTATCATTACATGGAACAACAACAGCTGACCAAGACTTGCATGTATCATTACATGGAACAACACAACAGCTGACCAAGACTTGCATGTATCACTACATGGAACAACACAACAGCTGACCAACACTTGCATGTATCACTACATGGAACAACACAACAGCTGACCAACACTTGCATGTATCACTACATGGAACAACACAACAGCTGACCAAGACTTGCATGTATCATTACATGGACAACACAACAGCTGACCAACACTTGCATGTATCACTACATGGGATACCTGGTCTGGAGCTGACACGGGACCATAACTCTTCAGTCCTCTCTGTCATCTGATATTTTGATGAACTTGACGTTGCTTATAGAACCTGTTGTGCTGTATGGCTGTGGATCCTGGAATGTAAATGAACAAATTAGGAAGAACTTGGAAGCAACAGAGATGTGGTTCCTGAGACGAATGTTGCGAATGATGGATCCTGGAATGTAAATGAACAAATTAGGAAGAACTTGGAAGCAACAGAGATGTGGTTCCAGAGATGAATGTTGCGAATTCCTTAGACTGCCAGAGTAACTATCAATGATTTCCTGAAAGTGGCTAATGAAACTAGAACATTATATATAGCAATAAGAAAGAGACAAACAGCTTTCTTTAGTGATGTGATGAGAAGAGAGGCATTGGAGAACATTGTGACAATGGGAAAGATCAAGGGGAAGAAAGGCAGAAACCAAGAGAAATGATGCTGGATGGATTTAAACGGTGGCATGGAAGAACATTATCAGCAGAGTTGATCCAGAACACCAAAGACCGAGATCTGTGGAGGCCTATGCCAGCTGGCAAGGCACTAGATAATGATGATGACATTGCTGATATTATTATGTGTTACCCAGCTGTTGAACTTGCCACATATTTCTCTGCCTTCACCTGCCTCTCTTGCCTAGTGTCCCACCCAAGGCTCATCTCTCATTCTACCTCTTGTGTTGATATGCCCACACATTTTATTTGTCCTTATGGTTTTGATATTATCTTTAGTTTCGTGTATAATTATATGTTGAAAGTTCATTTCTAAATATGGAGATTCCATATTTCTTTAACTCAAAAATGAAGTATCCACGACAAATTCTAAATGTAATGAGAAAAAAGCAAGGTTAGAATTTGTGATATCAGGAAGCCTTTGATGACAGCAACGATGTTAGACTAAATGGAAGCAGCAAATAAAATGGTTTTGTCAGTGTAATCAGATTATCACAAGACAGAGCAAGAGATCACCCCCGTTGACATGGCAGAAACAAAGCAAAGATCACCCCATAAGCAACAAATTGATGGCAAATCTGAGGCTGTTAATACCATCATATAGGTAGCACATTGAAAAATATCATTGTTACTGGACAAATCAGTGGTAGAAGTGATTTCAGTGGCAGACCAAGACAAATGGTGCTGCAAGGACTGGGACGGTGGCATGGAAGAATATCAAAAGAATTTATACAGAACACCAGGGAGTCGGATATGTGGAGATGCATGAATGCCTATTATACAGAACACCAGGCAGTCAGATCTGTGGAGATGCATGAATGCCTATTATACAGAACACCAGGCAGTCAGATCTGTGGAGATGCATGAATGCCTATTATACAGAACACCAGGCAGTCAGATCTGTGGAGGTGCATGAATGCCTATTATACAGAACACCAGGGAGTCAGATCTGTGGAGGTGCATGAATGCCTATTATACAGAACACCAGGGGAGTCAGATCTGTGGAGGTGCATGAATGCCTACTATTATACAGAACACCAGGGGAGTCAGATCTGTGGAGGTGCATGACTGCCTATTATACAGAACACCAGGGGAGTCAGATCTGTGGAGGTGCATGACTGCCTATTATACAGAACACCAGGGAGTCAGATCTGTGGAGGTGCATGACTGCCTATTATACAGAACACCAGGGGAGTCAGATCTGTGGAGGTGCATGAATGCCTATTATACAGAACACCAGGGGAGTCAGATCTGTGGAGGTGCATGACTGCCTATTATACAGAACACCAGGGGAGTCAGATCTGTGGAGGTGCATGACTGCCTATTATACAGAACACCAGGGGAGTCAGATCTGTGGAGGTGCATGACTGCCTATTATACAGAACACCAGGGGAGTCAGATCTGTGGAGGTGCATGACTGCCTATTATACAGAACACCAGGGGAGTCAGATCTGTGGAGGTGCATGAATGCCTACTATTATACAGAACACCAGGGAGTCAGATCTGTGGAGGTGCATGACTGCCTATTATACAGAACACCAGGGGAGTCAGATCTGTGGAGATGCATGAATGCCTATTATACAGAACACCAGGCAGTCAGATCTGTGGAGGTGCATGAATGCCTATTATACAGAACACCAGGAAGTCAGATCTGTGGAGGTGCATGAATGCCTATTATACAGAACACCAGGAAGTCAGATCTGTGGAGGTGCATGAATGCCTATTATACAGAACACCAGGAAGTCAGATCTGTGGAGGTGCATGAATGCCTATTATACAGAACACCAGGAAGTCAGATCTGTGGAGGTGCATGAATGCCTATGAAAGTTGGCAGAGCACATGTTGCTGTAGCACATAGCACAATTCTCTCCTGTCTTTTGTTTTAATCTGATGCCGAAATTGTAAAAGAGGGATTGAGAAGAAGATGACACTCAGTTATTTACTTCTTTTTCTTCCTCCTCCTCTATTGCTGCTGCTGCTTTTCTTCCCCCTACAGAGTATAAGCCCTCGGCCAACTCACATCAAGCATCTTTGTAGACTAGCTGAGTTTTGCACTCGCAGGTTTTTTGCGCATGAGGTAGCCTATTTCACGCCAATCATCCTTAGTTGGCCCTTATGGCATGCATGGTAGGTTACAGCATTACTGTTATTTTCTTCTCTTATCAATGATTTCAGATCCCTGATTCGAAAGAAAGAATTGTATTTGTTTCAGAACAAGTGCTCACAGTCCCCAACAAAATCCTTCGTCGGCAGGAAAGCTGTCATTAACTATCTTGAAACCTGCAGCTTGTGTTTTCTGTTCCTTAGTCTGCTGATTGGATTCTCATATTTAGCAGAGGGATCATGGGAGTTTCTTCAGTCCACATATGGATTCATGTAAGATGTTTTGTCTGATAAGTTTTAATGGTGAATATGTGTTTTTATCGTACTTTGGTGTTTAGAGTTCAGACCCAATATTGAGGTGTCTGCTGCCGATAAGTTAGAGTACCTGTCTCAGACATCGTGGGAATGTGTTCAGTAAAGCTGTTTCATCATCATGTGCTCTACCAGATGGTATAGGCATTGATATATCTCTACAGATCTTGGTTCCTGGTGTTCTGGGTCAGTTGCCCACATTCTCAAAGAACATTTTGAGCCAAAATAGGCCTTAACAGCCATTTTAGAACTCACGGTTCCAAACTTTCAACCACACTGGATGAAATGAATGGTCATCATCATTCTTGATGGACAAACACCTTTTGTTCCTCCATACCACCTACATAGGCCTTCAGCAACATTTTTACATGTCTATCTCTTCTACCACTGATCTTTTGATAAAGTAAAACATGATGAATTGATACAAATGTTGGAAGATCTCAACATTGATGGGAAAGATCTCAGAATAATAAAAAATATTTACTGGAAACTAGCGGCAGTTAGAATGGGAATTAAAGAGGGCAATCATGAATAAATAATGCTAGGAGTACAAGAGGGATGTGTTTTGTCAACTGATGTCTTCTTTCTCTATAGCAAAGTAATAATGAGGGAGATTAAACAGAGCCCCCCCCCCTCCCCGGGAAGGTTAACCCGGTCAACAAATGCCTGCAGAAGTCGGATGTGTCGGCCTAACGGCACAAGAACACAGCTCTGCTGTAAACAGGCACAACGCAATCACATCCGGAAAAAAAACTCTGGATGAACGCAGAAGAAGAAGATGAAGAAACAGAGGCCAGGAATATGAATTGGAGGTTTTTATATAAACAATCCACGCCATGCAGTGATAGTGTTGATGATGAAAAATGCAAAAGATCTGCAACAACTTAGGGACATTGTAGTAACAGAGTGAAAAAAAAAGACTCACCTTGAATATTACGAAAATACAAACAATTGTTACACCAAAGAAGAAGATGATATTAAAATGTGAGATAACAGTAGAAAGGAAAATGCTTAACCAAGCTGATAAATTAAAATACCTAGGGACAGTTATAACATGAAATGGAAGATGCACGACAGAGATTGAGAGCAGAATAGGGCAAGCAAAATCTGCATTTCAGAAGAAAAACAATGTGCCTATTCATTAAGTCACTATCATTCAATGTAAGAAAGATAGTGCTGAAATGTTATATAGAAACTGTTTTGCTGTATGGTAGTGAATCATGGAATGTATATTAATAAATTAGAAGCAACAGAGATGTGGTTCCTGAGACAAATGTTGCAAATACCTTAGACTGCCAAAGTAACTAACACCTATTGCCTGAAAGAGGTTAATGAAACTAGAACATTATATACAACAATAAGAAGAGACAAATAGCTTTCTTTGGTCATGTGATGAGAAGAGAGTCATTGGAGAACATCGTGACAACTGGAAAGATCGACGGGAAAAGTTGAGACAGACCAAGGAAAATGATGCTGGATGGACTGAGGCGTGGCATGGGGGAATATCATCATCAGAGGTGATCTATAACACCAGAGACAGATCTGAAATAACTAGCAGACAAATAATCTGCAGCGAGCACCAATAATCAAAATTGTTCTATTTCTGACCATCTGACACAGCAATTTGAGCCAGTAAATTGTCCAGCAGCAGGGGCCAATAATTAATTATTCCAGTTTGCTTGCAAAATCAATGGAAGAAACACCAATGTTTTGGGGCATGTTATGTGTTGATGGTCTTACCATATGAACTTAATCATCTGATTTCAGACTTAGTGTTCCAGACCTGACACCCAACACTGGGGTATTCTGGTACTTCTTTACTGAGATGTTTGACCACTTCCGGACTTTCTTTGTGTGTGTGTTCCAGCTGAATGCCATTGTGTATACAGTTCCACTTGCTGTCAAGTTTGCGTAAGTTCTTCTCTATTTATGGTATAGAAAATACTAGTGGAATATTTTATTTGTAGTATTTATTTTGTGTGTATGTTTTCTTGTTCTCTAGATGAGATCGGTGTGTGATGCATTTGTTTTCAAGAAACCTTAATCAACAAACCCCAAAGTTCCGCCGTATAATGTTACACTTATGACATAGACAAGAGAGCAACCTATTTTGTAAACACTCCCTAAGGCCATGGATTATGAAAAAATGTCATAATATTTTGCCAGTCAGATGCTTAACAGAAAATGATGACTAAATGACTACAAACTTTGTTAAAGATTGTTGTATAATGTCGGCATTCTAGATTTTTTTTATTTTTAAAAGCAAATTTTTTCACACATCTTAAAGCACAATGGACACATGGTGCTCGACCCATATTTTTAGAGACCACTGGGCACTAGGTGGGTGATGTGGTCCTTATCACACGGGCCACCTTGACCTTCTGGGACATTCTTGGTACCCATTTTAGGCCGGGTTAACCTGGAAGCCCGGGTCAGTTGTAAAAAATCTGAATCTGCCCAGCCACAGATTGAACCGATGACCATCAGGTCAGCAGGTTCATGTCTTGCCATTACGCTGCTGCGACTCCTTCTAGTTACTTTAGGCATTCTATGTATGTTTATCCTTATAATGTCTGCTTTCTAGGATAGGTTATGTGTATTATAATGTCTGCTTTCTAGGATAGGTTATGTGTATTATAATGTTTGCTTTCTAGGATAGTTTATGTGTATTGTAATATCTGCTTTCTAGGATAGTTTATGTGTATTATAATGTCTACTTTCTAGGATAGTTTATGTGTATTGTAATGTCTGCTTTCTAGGATAGTTTATGTGTATTATAATGTCTACTTTCTAGGATAGTTTATGTGTATTGTAATGTCTGCTTTCTAGGATAGTTTATGTGTATTATAATGTCTGCTTTCTAGGATAGTTTATTTGTATCATAATATCTACTTTCTAGGATAGTTTATGTGTATTATAACGTCTGCTTTCTAGGATAGTTTATGTGTATTATAATGTCTACTTTCTAGGATAGTTTATGTGTATTGTAATATCTGCTTTCTAGGATAGTTTATGTGTATTATAATGTCTACTTTCTAGGATAGTTTATGTGTATTGTAATGTCTGCTTTCTAGGATAGTTTATGTGTATTATAATGTCTACTTTCTAGGATAGTTTATGTGTATTGTAATGTCTGCTTTCTAGGATAGTTTATGTGTATTATAATGTCTGCTTTCTAGGATAGTTTATTTGTATCATAATATCTACTTTCTAGGATAGTTTATGTGTATTATAACGTCTGCTTTCTAGGATAGTTTATGTGTATTATAATGTCTACTTTCTAGGATAGTTTATGTGTATTATAATGTCTACTTTCTAGGATAGTTTATGTGTATTGTAATGTCTGCTTTCTAGGATAGTTTATGTGTATTGTAATGTCTGCTTTCTAGGATAGTTTATTTGTATCATAATATCTACTTTCTAGGATAGTTTATGTGTATTATAATGTCTGCTTTCTAGGATAGTTTATGTGTATTGTAATGTCTGCTTTCTAGGATAGTTTATGTGTATTGTAATGTCTGCTTTCTAGGAT
This sequence comes from Cepaea nemoralis, assembly GCA_014155875.1. Classification (NCBI taxonomy): domain Eukaryota; kingdom Metazoa; phylum Mollusca; class Gastropoda; order Stylommatophora; family Helicidae; genus Cepaea; species Cepaea nemoralis. Next base: position 176,179 of record JACEFZ010027071.1, on the reverse strand, counting down.
AGTTTATGTGTATTGTAATGTCTGCTTTCTAGGATAGTTTATTTGTATCATAATATCTACTTTCTAGGATAGTTTATGTGTATTATAATGTCTGCTTTCTAGGATAGTTTATGTGTATTGTAATGTCTGCTTTCTAGGATAGTTTATGTGTATTGTAATGTCTGCTTTCTAGGATAGTTTATTTGTATCATAATATCTACTTTCTAGGATAGTTTATGTGTATTATAATGTCTGCTTTCTAGGATAGTTTATGTGTATTGTAATGTCTGCTTTCTAAGATAGTTTATGTGTATTGTAATGTCTGCTTTCTAGGATAGTTTATGTGTATTGTAATGTCTGCTTTCTAGGATAGTTTATTTGTATCATAATATCTACTATTTAGGATAGTTTATGTGTATTATAATGTCTGCTTTCTAGGATAGTTTATGTGTATTGTAATGTCTGCTTTCTAGGATAGTTTATGTGTATTGTAATGTCTGCTTTCTAGGATAGTTTATTTGTATCATAATATCTACTTTCTAGGATAGTTTATGTGTATTATAATGTCTGCTTTCTAGGATAGTTTATATGTATTGTAATGTCTGCTTTCTAGGATAGTTTATGTGTATTATAATGTCTGCTTTCTAGGATAGTTTATATGTATTGTAATGTCTGCTTTCTAGGATAGTTTATGTGTATTGTAATGTCTGCTTTCTAGGATAGTTTATATGTTTTGTAATGTCTGCTTTCTAGATATGTTTATGTGTATTATAATGTCTGCATTCTAGATATGTTTATCTGTATTATAATGTCTGCATTCTAGATAAGTTGATCTGTATTATAATGTGTGCATTCTGTGATAGTGTATCTGTATTATAATGTGTGCACACTGTGATAGCGTATCTGCATTATAATGTGTGCAATCTGTGTGTGACTATTGTCCACAGAGAGAAACCAGTGTTCCTGATGTACATTCTCCTGGTACTGACCGCCATATTTAAGTCATATCCCAGCTATGCTGATGCTGCCCTCTATTTTAGCTTGCTGCCCCTGTGGAAGCATACATTTTCTTGTGAGTATTCTTTTCTTATGCATTATATTTGTAGATGGATAAGGAGTACTCATTATTTTGTTTTGAGTGCATGAAATTGCCACCATAAACCTAGTTACTGCTGCACTGTTTCATCAAGCCTATGGCCCAGTACATCAGATTTCAACAGACATTTTCTGTTGCAGCCTTGTTCTCTAAAAAGTACAGGAGATTATGAGGAAGTGGCCTAGAGAGACGACAGTGGAAGATAAGCTCTATGAACCGCTGTGTGAACTGAAAAAGACAGTTAAATTCATACAAGAGACAGCATTGCAGTTATAGACATATTTCAAGTGAACGAAAGAAGAAGAGAAAGGCCATTATGGTCTCATATTTGATGAAGGGAAACTGCCAACTGCATCTTCTTGTGAGGGAGATTAGGTAGTGTACAGCTTTGTGGCAAATGCAGCACCAGGGGTCTGAGTAGCCACTGGTATAAGTTAACATCTCTGCAGCTGATCAAAGCAGGACACTCATTTATCTTGACAGTTGGAAATTGCTATCAAAGGCAAGGCTAGTATATTCCTAGGTGAATGTGGTAGGCAAGAGTAAATCACCACAGTATCTTCCCAAGTCCTTAGGTATTGAACCAGATCAAAGGTAGAGAATACTTTGGACAGTCAGCATAACTAACAACAATTGTCTAGAAGAGTGAAAGTAGAACATTATACACAATTGTAAGAAAGAGACAAACAGCGGTCTTTGATCATGTTATGAGAAGAGAAGCATTGAAGAAGATAGGCTGTCCCTCGTAGAGCTAATCCATCGTCTTATGACATCAGCAACCCAACACTTATACAAAAGATGCTCATTCCCGCTAAGAATATGTTGCCTGTTCTCACGTGTTCCTCATTTGGTCACATACGATTGTGGTTTTGTAATGCTGACCAGTTCCACTTTACGTGTTTGTGATTTATTCGTTGAAACAATCAGGTTCTCTTTTATGCCAAGTCACATTTGATTTCAGATTCTAACAGCATTAAGTGTGCTGTTCTATTCATTATTGTGTTCTTGTAGAAGGGAGCACTTGTTGTGTGAGCAGTATACATGTTGTTTTATTTATTGTTATGTCATTGTGCACATGTGAACCATACGTGTATTTTATTGATTGCTATGTCATTGTACAACTGGTGATAAGTGTAATGTGAACCTTTTGTGTGTTTTACCAGTTTACCAGACTGCACTATATATGCAGTCTACATGTCTAAACTTGGGTAAGACCAGTCTACCCCAGCACACAAACAAGGTGCTGAAGACAAAGGCAACCAGCCTGCAGGCGTACCACAGCAATCAGGATGCAATTCATAAATACAGTGGAAACTTTTGTAAATAATAATATCATCGCATGCAAGATTGAAGTATATATGGAAGGGACAGAGTATCAGAAATTGAAGTATATATGGAAGGGACAGAGTATCAGAAATTGAAGTATATATGGAAGGGACAGAGTATCAGAAATTGAAGTATATATGGAAGGGACAGAGTATCAGAAATTGAAGTATATATGGAAGGGACAGAGTATCAGATATTGAAGTATATATGGAAGGGACAGAGTATCAGAAATTGAAGTATATATGGAAGGGACAGAGTATCAGATATTGAAGTATATATGGAAGGGACAGAGTATCAGAAATTGAAGTATATATGGAAGGGAACAGAGTATCAGATATTGAAGTATATATGGAAGGGACAGAGTATCAGAAATTGAAGTATATATGGAAGGGACAGAGTATCAGAAATTGAAGTATATATGGAAGGGACAGAGTATCAGAAATTGAAGTATATATGGAAGGGACAGAGTATCAGATATTGAAGTATATATAGAAGGGACAGAGTATCAGAAATTGAAGTATATATGGAAGGGACAGAGTATCAGAAATTGAAGTATATATGGAAGGGACAGAGTATCAGAAATTGAAGTATATATGGAAGGGACAGAGTATCAGAAATTGAAGTATATATGGAAGGGACAGAGTATCAGAAATTGAAGTATATATGGAAGGGACAGAGTATCAGATATTGAAGTATATATGGAAGGGACAGAGTATCAGAAATTGAAGTATATATGGAAGGGACAGAGTATCAGATATTGAAGTATATATGGAAGGGACAGAGTATCAGAAATTGAAGTATATATGGAAGGGACAGAGTATCAGATATTGAAGTATATATGGAAGGGACAGAGTATCAGAATTGAAGTATATATGGAAGGACAGAGTATCAGATATTGAAGTATATATGGAAGGGGACAGAGTATCAGAAATTGAAGTATATATGGAAGGGGACAGAGTATCAGATATTGAAGTATATATGGAAGGGACCAGAGTATCAGATATTGAAGTATATATGGAAGGGACAGAGTATCAGATATTGAAGTATATATGGAAGGGACAGAGTATCAGATATTGAAGTATATATGGAAGGACAGAGTATCAGATATTGAAGTATATATGGAAGGGACAGAGTATCAGATATGAAGTATATATGGAAGGGACAGAGTATCAGATATTGAAGTATATATGGAAGGGACAGAGTATCAGAAATTGAAGTATATATGGAAGGGACAGAGTATCAGAAAATTGGAAGTATATATGGAAGGGACAGAGTATCAGAAATTGAGTATATAGGGAAGGGACCAGAGTATCAGAAATTGAAGTATATAGTGGAAGGGACAGAGTATCAGATATTGAAGTCTATATGGAAGGGACAGAGTATCAGAAATTGAAGTATATATGGAAGGGACAGAGTAATCAGATAATTGAAGTATATATGGAAGGGACAGAGTATCAGAATATGAAGTATATATGGACGGGACAGAGTATCAGAAATTGAAGTATATATGGAAGGGACAGAGTATCAGATATTGAAGTATATATGGAAGGACAGGAGTATCAGATATTGAAGTATATATGGAAGGGTACAGAGTATCAGAAATTGAAGTATATATGGAAGGGACAGAGTATCAGATATTGAAGTATATATGGAAGGACAGAGTATCAGAAATTGAAGTATATATGGAAGGACAGAGTATCAGATATTGAAGTATATATGGAAGGGACAGAGTATCAGATATTGAAGTATATATGGAAGGGACAGAGTATCAGAATATTGAAGTATATATGGAAGGGACAGAGTATCAGAAATTGAAGTATATATGGAAGGGACAGAGTATCAGAAATTGAAGTATATATGGAAGGGACAGAGTATCAGAAATTGAAGTATATATGGAAGGGGACAGAGTATCAGATATTGAAGTATATATGGAAGGGACAGAGTATCAGAAATTGAAGTATATATGGAAGGGACAGAGTATCAGATATGAAGTATATATGGAAGGGACAGAGTATCAGAATTGAAGTATTATGGAAGGGACAGAGTATCAGATATTGAAGTATATATGGAAGGGACAGAGTATCAGAAATTGAAGTATATATTGGAAGGGACAGAGTATCAGATATTGAATATATATGGAAGGGACAGAGTATCAGACATTGAAGTATATATGGAAGGGACAGAGTATCAGATATTGAAGTATATATGGGAAGGGGACATGAGTATCAGATATTGAAGTATATATTGAGAAGGGACAGAGTTATCAGATATTGAAGTATATATGGAAGGACAGAGTATCAATATTTGACGTATATATGGAAGGGACCTGAGTATCCGAAATTGAAGTATATATGGAAGGGACAGAGTATCAGAAATTGAGTATATATGGAAGGGACAGAGTATCAGAAATTGAAGTATATATGGAAGGGACAGAGTATCAGAAATTGAAGTATATATGGAAGGGACAGAGTATCAGATATTGAAGTATATATGGAAGGGACAGAGTATCAGAAATTGAAGTATATATGGAAGGGACAGAGTATCAGAAATTGAAGTATATATGGAAGGGACAGAGTATCAGATATTGAAGTATATATGGAAGGGACAGAGTAATCAGATATTGAAGTATATATGGAGAGGGACAGAGTATCAGAAATTGAAGTATATATGGAAGGGACAGAGTATCAGATATTGAAGTATATATGGAAGGGACAGAGTATCAGATATTGAAGTATATATGGAAGGGGACAGAGTATCAGAATTGAAGTATATATGGAAGGGACAGAGTATCAGATATTGAAGTATATATGGAAGGGACAGAGTATCAGAAATTGAAGTATATATGGAAGGGACAGAGTATCAGAAATTGAAGTATATATGGAAGGGACAGAGTATCAGATATTGAAGTATATATGGAAGGGACAGAGTATCAGAAATTGAAGTATATATGGAAGGGACAGAGTATCAGAAATTGAAGTATATATGGAAGGGACAGAGTATCAGAAATTGAAGTATATATGGAAGGGACAGAGTATCAGAAATTGAAGTATATATGGAAGGGACAGAGTATCAGATATTGAAGTATATATGGAAGGGACAGAGTATCAGAAATTGAAGTATATATGGAAGGGACAGAGTATCAGATATTGAAGTATATATGGAAGGGACAGAGTATCAGAAATTGAAGTATATATGGAAGGGACAGAGTATCAGATATTGAAGTATATATGGAAGGGACAGAGTATCAGATATTGAAGTATATATGGAAGGGACAGAGTATCAGAAATTGAAGTATATATGGAAGGGACAGAGTATCAGAAATTGAAGTATATATGGAAGGGACAGAGTATCAGAAATTGAGTATATATGGAAGGGACAGAGTATCAGATATTGAAGTATATATGGAAGGGACAGAGTATCAGATATTGAAGTATATATGGAAGGGACAGAGTATCAGACTCTTAAACTCAAGACAGAAAATACAGAATTTCATCTGATTAACTGCCACTGTCCAAGTGACCGCCCTCAGGCATTAAATTAAACCCCAACAAAAGAAATAAAATTATAGTGTATGGAGATTGTAACAGCCACTCTCAGAACTGGAGCTATGATCACATGGACCAGAGAGGAGAGAAACTGCTGGACTGACAGGAAGAGAACAGATTAATCTTCTTTAACAAGCAAACTGACCCACCAGTCTTCTACTTTAGACCGTGGCATACCGCAACTGTTAAGGCCAATTGGACTATACAGTTATGTAGTAGCACATCTACACTATATACCTCAAGACATGTACAAGGGTCCTTTACTTATCATTTTGATAACCATTGAGTGCCAATTGGAAAAAATATATAGTGCTAGCAGAATTAACCCAGTATGCCTCATGGTGTGAAAAGGCTTTACTGACAGTCGCAATCAGCAAGTGCTCTAACTACTATGCCATCACACCTCCAACATGTCAGTATTTGTATTCCATAAATGATTTCAGTAAATAGTTATGTGATGATAGCATTAAATGACTGAAACAGATACTAGTAAACTACAAACATTCATTGACCACAAACATTCATTGGCCCCTGCTTGCACAGAATAGACAGACTTAAATGGATGACTGAATCACTCATGGGGAGCTTATGGAGAGAACTAGACAGATTCCAGTGAACCAAGAGATGAGAGAAAGACGCTGGAGCTGGAAAGGACACACATTGAGGAAAGACTGATTATAGTCTAACCTGAAAGTTCTTTTCTGGAACCTACAGGGCGAATGAAATAGAGGAAGACATATAGATACACGGATAAGAGACTTAGAAACAGAGATGAATATTATTGGTAAGATTTGGAAGAAGCTGCAGGAGGTAACAGAAGATAGGACAGCTTAGTGTGAGTTAGTCGAGGGCCTTATGCTGTAGTGGGGACAGAGGGCAGGAGAACAATGGTGGCATTAAGGCTGCTAACAACTTCCGTGTGTTATCACTGTAGCATTTGTATCATTGCTGAAGTATGTCAGTAGAGTATTTCACCAGGCTGAAGAATAAAGGCCGCTTGCCAAAGCAGTCGTTATGTAGTATACATGCTAAAAATTTTCCAGGCTACCATCCTTACCGAGGATTGAACATACATCCTGGAATTTGTGAGGCAGACATGCTGATTCTTTTGCCACTTGTTATTCACTGCTAACAGATGATAACGAGTAGTACCTGTTGTTTCAGATTTACGCAATACCTTGGTCGTCGGCCGGGATGTTCGTCACCTGCATGGTCCTGGCCCCTATCCTGTACCATCTGTGGATCTTTGCTGGCAGTGCCAACTGCAAACTTTTACTTCGCTATAACTCTGACTTACTCGACAGCACAGGTATGTATGTTCCTCATTATCATTGAGTTGCATTGCACTGTTTTATCAAGCCTGTGGCTCTGCACATCAGACTTTGACAAGCATTTTTCTGAATGTGTTTTCTCTCGCCCTTGTCTGTCCCCAGTCTACCTTAAAGGAAGAAGGTTTGTGTATGGTTTCATCTGGTCCCTATCCCTTGACCTGTCTGACATGGGAGGTCCTACCATTGGTATAATACTCGAAGTCATTGGAGCAGGTATACCCTTCTACCACATCAAGGGGTGTCTGCTTCTGTGTCTGATGTTTCCTCTACCACATCATGGGGTGTATGCTTCTGTGTCTGATGTTTCCTCTACCACATCAAGGGGTGTATGCTTCTGTGTCTGATGTTACATAATGCAGTAATAGAGCGTGGATATTAACTTCTTCTGTCTCAATCAATGCACCAGATGATCAGGAATTGTTCGTATATATCAAGAAATGCATAGCATGCTATTTTACCATTTACATTTGGTCTGAACGTACTAAAGGTCAGCATCAGCATTCATGTGGTCCTTAGCAGAATATTGGATTATTGCTGTCATCACGGCCTGCTGGAAAGATTCTGTATCCTTTGTCAGTTCTACTGAATTATGCATTGTCATGCCCAAGATGTCTGCAATTTACTGTGTTCATCTTGTTGAACGAGGAGACGGAGCGTGTGTAGGAATGTCCTGAGTGCAGTGATGTCGTTACTTAGCTCAACTCAACTCTTCTTGCTTTGTCAACCCCTGCCTTTTCTCCCTGGGACCATACCCTCTATCACTGTTCATTCCAAACCACTGGGATGTTTCTTCTTCTGCTGCGTTCATCCGGAGTGATTTTTCAGATGTAATTGTGTTGTGCCTAGTTTATTTGCGCCCTTAGGCCGACACATCCGACTTCTGCGGGTATTGTTGACCGGGTTAACCTTCTCGGGCTGGGATGTTTAATATGACCAAGTTATTTCAGTGTCCCAGACATGATACTGTGTATGATATTTTAACATGCAGCACAGTATATGTGGTGTCTTTGCAATAGTACACTCTCATTTTATTTTGATGTATGCTGTTATGAAGAAGAGAGCCTGTCCTTGGTTGGTGAACTGGGTTACAGCTGTTTTGTATTCTCGTAGGGTGGCTCTCCGAGTGCTGTAATGTCGGTTATTGACTCAACTTGACTCAACGCTTTGTTCATGTGGCTGTTGTTCCTTTAGGACCTGATGTTCTCTATAGAGATTCACTTGCTACTTCTTTAACTTGTTGATTTCTGTCTTGATGGGGTTTCTGGTTTCATAATCTCTGCTAGCATCAAATATGTCTTTAATCTTATTTCAATTTGTTTGTATTCACCGTTGTTGTAACAAGTGGATTTTTTTGTCTACAATTGTGATGTTTTCTAGCTAAATATTGTTTCATTTTTGTTAATGAAGACTTTGGTTGAAAAGTTCGATTGTATGTGTCAGTGCTTTCCATTTCGTCAAGTTTCCTAGTTCTGTTTTGTGTTCATTCCATTTCTTTAATGTTATTTTGGCTGTTAATTCTCAGCTTGCATCCTCTCTGGTACCTATTTGATGAGTTTTGAATGAACACCAGAGATGAATTTTTATTTTTTTTGGGGGGGGTGGGGGGGGGGGATGTGTCCTGTCACTATTGTGGATTCCTCTATTTCAGTTTCGTGGTGTAGGATGGTGGTTGCATTGTCTGTTTACAGCAGACCTCTGATATTTACAGCTTTGGGCTGACACATCTGTCCTCAACCCTGCATTTGTTATCCGGGTTCCTGTTCACGGGTAGCATCACATGACAGTTCACAGTCTCTTTGTGGTGATATCACCAATGTCCATTTATCCCTAGATTTAAATTCCGTCTGGCCCATCCAGTAAGCAGGGACAACACATGGGCATTCCTTAGCCATTCAAAGCGATTTCCAACAATGCGAAGCCGATATACACTTACTTGTTTTAAACCACCTAGACCACCATTCTGTGAGTTGCCGAGCGATGATCTTACCAATAAAACGCTGTCAGTGGCAGTGGGGAAAAAGAATGTGTATGTAAAAGTGCTGTGTAGAACTGATACTGTTATATGCATGTGAAACGGCACAGACAAGTTGGGAAACATCTATTGGCAGCGGAAGTGTGACTTCCGAGGAAGACGCCTAGAATACCATAGATGGACAGGAAAAAAATGAATGAGTCCTTCAAAATGAAATTAAAACTGTAAATTTATTAAAGAAATTAGACATCATAGACAGTCAAGATTTTTGGGTACATCATGAGGAGGAATAAACTTGAAAACTTAATGACAGCAGGCAGAATTTATGGGAATAGAGTGCAGATCACATACTCCAAGACTGCTCAAAGTATGACATACCTAGGCAAACCTTCTGGCCTAGAGAAACGACAGTGGAGGATAAACTCAATGGACCACTGACTGAATTAAAACTGACATTAAAGTTTATACAAGAGGCAACATTGCAGACATAGACAAATTTCAAGTCAATGAAAGAAGAAGGAAAAGAGCAAAGGGAAAGCAAAGAGATAAATATCTGGAGGGCGTAGCCATATGACGTAATAGAAACGAGAATAGAAACATAAAAGATTGTGCAAGATAGCACACCTTGACTGTCCACACATATCGGAATGGCTAATAGCTTATCTATCTGTTTACCTACCCGCCTATCTTCTTCTTATTCTTTTATTCGTTTGAAACATATCTATAACTGCAATATTGTCTCTTGTATGAATTTAACTGTACCGAGTACCAAAACGAGTACCATAACGTTTTGCAGTAATCAACACATTTCATGGTGTAATTGCGTCGTATTCTGATTTCTGTGGTGTGGCTCCTGGCTGGTTACTTCTGTCTTCAGCACCTTTCCTTTACTAGAGCAGACTGTGGTCTTACTCAAGTTTAGATGTGTAGGCATGCATACACATCTAGAGCGTTCTGGTTATTTTTCAGCGCCAGAGACTCACCGCCGCCCCTTCTCCTGTTAGTTAAAACAGTTCCGCCGCGTGATGGCCAGGAGTTGGACTTTTCCTGCAGAGGTGATGAATGCACGAGCCATTGGGGTATTTATGCAAGGTTGGGCGCTCACCCCAACTCTGCGCCACTGGCTACATAACAGCAACATTTGGAACATCTAGCTTAAGAGTGGAGGCGGTCACTGCAGCCTTCCGCTGGATCGAGAATACGATACACATATCGTGATTGTTGCTGAGGAAGGTGAGGACAGGCATGCTTTTTTGCAGAGTGGCTTGCTTCGCTTTGGAGGTCACGGGTGGAAAGCATCGCCTGCATCTTTTCTCCGGGGCATGCCGGTGTGCTGGGGAATGAACAGGCGGACAGATTGGCTGGCTATGCAAAACTTGGTGGAGTATTGATGCATAACAAGGCAGACGTGGTTGCGGCCTTGTGGGAGCACGCGAACACCTTGGACGAGCAAATGGCTCATCATGGTCTGGCAAGAATGAGGCAGCAAGGACTGACGAGGGGATCTGGCCGACGCTCGACGCTCAGAGGAAAGGCGAGACGGACATATAATCAGATTGGTACTGGTACTATTGGTGTTGGAACTCTTCGCTGGCTACTGAGGATGTAGACGGAGTGCCTATGGGAATACCTCAAATGCTGTGATGTCGGTTCCTAGATCAATCAATCAATCAAACATCTGGAACCCACCTGCCTATCTAATTGTATGTCTGTCTACATTACTCAGAAATGGTATTCAATAACTTCTATTTGCAGAAGTCAAAGGTGAAATGTCAAAATTGGTCACACATATGCATGCACATCTGCGTACGCAAAGCACGTGCACGCGCACACATGTGCATGCTCACGCACACATACAGGTGACAAAAACATAGTTACACATAGAAGATCCTTCTGTCTTTTATCTATCCCCATTTGACTGACGACTTTGGTCCATATTACTATATTAGCTCCATTGGTAAGTTTGGCGAATGAAGTTTTTGACCCTGAGCCAAATATGTTGCCTGGACTGTAAGTTTGCATTCTTCAAGATATCCTGAATAGAGTATATCCATCTGGTTCTTTGTCTCTGGCCAGAGCTTTTTTGATTGTCAGTAAATTTTGTACACCTCACACTTTCAGATTCACTAACAGTTTTGTCACATTGACCTCATTGATAAGCTTAGCTATCACACATTTGCTATCTATATGTGCTTGTTTCCTAAACACATATGTGTTTCTTATTTTGTTATATCATTTTCCCCTAATTCATGGTTTTTATTTTACAGATTTTTCTAATCACAGACTTGTTGTTTGCGTATCTGAGACGAGAATATGACCTTTACCACGGAACTGAACACAAAAATGCAGATGGTTCAAAAGCCCAGATTGTGTTGGAATGAAAATGTCAGCTTTAGTTCATTACTAATTACAAAAATTCCACGATAATTTCCATTATACTGGTATATGTTTAGGAGAATTCTGGCTTTTTGAGTCGCAATGTAATGAAATTAAATATTAATACATTCAGCGTTTCAGTTAAATTCTGATGATTTTGATTACAAAATCTCGGTGATGGCTGCTTTATATGTTTTATTTTAAAAGTCCTAAAGCAGAAACATGCTATTCATCATCATCATGTGCCATGTCGATAAACATGGGCGGTCCTATTTCACACGATCACCCGAGTCGTGGAACAGCTCTGTGTTCTTGTCTCGACCATACCACTTGGCCAACCCATACAGGTATTTACTTCTCTGCCTTTACCTTGTTCTTTTCCTCTCAATCTTGCCAGTTGTCACCAAGTTCTCAAATTTATTGCTTCTCATAACGTGTCCAGAAATTGTGACTGTCTACGTGCTATTGGGTCTGTGATAATCACATGTTGTAGGCCTGAGTGCACGGAGAAATATGTGACCAGTCTTTCCCTCTCTTAGCGGATGATGAACACTCATGGCATTATCTCCATAGCACCCCAGCAACTGCAGTAACTACTGCATTATATGTTTATAGAAGAATTCAGGCCACAGTAAGCCACAATGCAATGAAAGCAATTATTAATACATGCAATGTTTCCATGAAATTCTGGTCGTCAAGATGGACACTTTAGGTTTATTATTTATTGTTGTTTTTTGGAAATAGCCAGCTCTGTAGTGAAGGGTTATGGACGCAATTAATCATACCGCATTCAAAACACAGCTTCAGGCGATTTGGCAGTAGACCACCTTGTGTTGTTTTTTATGAAATGGTATGGGTGCCGGCCGTTCAGAAAGCAATGGCAAACAACTGAATGTAAACTTGCCAAGAGATCAAGAACAACAACAAAATATGCTGGGGTTGACTGCGAAGTCCTGTAGAGGATATGCATTAAACTTTTTTTGGAAATAGGATTGAGGAGTCAGTATTATATAAAAGTTTAAATAAGGAAGTTGGCCTGTATTTAGAGATCCAAGAAGCAAAACAAAATAAAAATAAATTGGACAGAAACTCGTGACTAAAGTGAAAAGACTAAAGAGAAATCAGTAGAAGAGAATGTCGGAGAACTGGTGAAGATATAGTCTAATTTGAAGGTGACCTCTGAGAATACAAATTGTTGAAGGGAAGCTAGGGAAATGTAATGAACACCTGATGATGATGTTAATTATAATTATTGTTATTCATGTTTATTTCCAATTGCTACAAAAGTCAACATGTACACCAAGTTCATAATTGATTTGTGAAATGTCAATGTTTAGTTTGGCTGTAATTAGCTTTCGCATGTGTTGTTTTTATTTGTAATTATTGTGTTTTAACTCAGTTACTGTATTTAAAAAAAAATAATAATTGTATTTTAATTTATGTCTATAATAATTGTATTTTAACTTCTGTTTGTTTATTATAATTGTATTTAAATTTCTACCGTTGTAACTTTTGTTGTTTTTTTGGTTGTTTATAATAATTGTCTTTTAACTTGTTTTTATGTTAAGTAGAACTTAGTTAGGTTATGCTTAGCGCATGTTTTGACCTTGAAGGGCTATTGTTGGCCGACTTTAAAGAACCTGCTGTCAACATCAACTCTACCCACTACTTGCAAACACTCGACAAGCTGCAAAAAACCAATCAAGAATAAACGACCCGGCATGCTTTCTCGCTGTATGATTTTGTTGCACGATAATGCCCGTCCGCATGTCGCAAAGATTGTGCAGGAAGCATTAGCAAGGAAGAAGTAGTAAATTCTGCAATATCCTGCCAATAGTCCTGATTTGTCACCATGTGATTTTCATTTGTTCAGACCTCTAAAAAAAGCTCTCAAGGGGCAATGATTTCACGCAGATGCAGACGTAATGAACGCGGTAAACACTTGGTTCAGTGAGCAACCACAATCCTTTTTTGTGGACGGCATTCACCGCCTACCTAAGCAATGGGATGCTTGCCTGAATGCCTACAGGACCTTCTTCTGACCAACCCATGGTGCATAATTCATTCAAAATGAATGCTTTGTTAAATTCTACCACACCTGTTAATGTTTCTTTCATGCTTTTGTAATAAAGCCGTTGGAACGGGTTTCAAATGAACATCCCTAATATCTCATACACACTATTGTACATCCGAGAATCATCCTCACGGCTTCATTCTGTATGTGCTCTAGTTTCACTAGCTGACTCTTTGAGAAGTGAGCATTCCCATTCCATACTCTACCAATGACAAGATCAAGTGCTGAAAAAGTGTGAATAGTATTTTCTGCCCCATGTCCCCAGCTGCCATACTCTTCCGGGCACTGAGCCCCTTCTGACATGTTGTTACAACTTCAACATGATTCCTTAAGGACAGGCTTCTATCAAAAATTATTCCCAGGTACTTCAGTCTGCTTTCTCTATTCACATTTCTACCATTTATTGGGAGGCCAGCATTAACAATCTTATTGTCCAGAGAGCACAAGACACTTAGTGTCAGCATTCATCTCCGTACAGCACTTTGTCCAGTGTCGCCTGCAGTTCCTGAGCTATTTGATTTCTTCTGTCCATCCCCTGTCCGTATGCGAGAACTCATGTCATCTCATCTCATCTCATTATGTTCCTCTTGTACCTTGCCGTGTCGAGGTGAAGTATAAACAGCGGGAGAGTGCCCGCTTATGGGCTTCATGTATCGATGTTCCCATGGACTCTGTTATTCCCTGCGTCTATCGTTTACGTGGTCGGCCTCTTCCTCTGCAAATGCTAGTATCCTTCCAGCCCCTGGTGCTTGCAGTCTTGCTCATATTGATATACGTATACACAGAGAGCCATGTACCCAGCCGGAGAACCACTCTACGAGAATACAAGACGGCAGCAATCCCGTTCACCAACCAAGGACAGACTCTCTTCTTGATAAGAGTGTACATCAAAATATCATATCTGACTTGTACGCGCAGTGGCGTGCAGAGGTTCTTTGATGCCTTGGGCCAACCCCTTGATTGGATGCCCCTAAATTGTTCTTTCGAGGAGGTGCTGCCCCCTCTCTCTAATTGGATGCCCCCCTCCCGGCTGGATGCCCGGGGGCCGTCGCACCCACTGCACACCACTGTGTACGCGTCCTCGAGATCGAGTGCTGCCACATCATAATCAAAAGTGGCTGCATTTGACCAGCTGTCTTTCCCTGGTCAGTACCTTAAAAACATGGGGGGGAGCGCGCACTTTTCCCTTTATAAATATTCCTGAAACTTCACAGCTAAGATAGAAAGAAAGAAGTATAATAATTCTTCAGTAGCGTTAGATATTAGAAAGAGAAAACAAAACAAAATCATTCTTCAATACAATACCTTTGAATATTATAAAGACAGATAGATAGTCACTCTTCATTACCTCTTTGGACATTAAAATGAAATAAAGGAAGAAAAGAAAGATAGATTATCAATCTACAATTCAAAAAAGAGAAAGAAACAATCACCTTTCAAAACCTTTTGGATAATAAAAAGAAAGAAGGCAAATCATTCTTCATCACATTTTTGGACGTTAAAATAAAAGATACAATTAAGTGAACAAAAATAAAAAGGCCAAAATTCTCCAATATGCTTTTACATTAGAGGAAAGAAGAGAAAGAAAGCAAAATAACAACAATCACTCTTCAATATTTCTTAGAACGAAAGAAAAATAATTCTTCACTACACTTAGATATGTTGAGTTGAGCTAAGGACCAACATTACTGCACACAGGACATTCCCATACGCGCTCCGTCCCCTCGTTCAACAGCCAGCAACAAGTCATACTGCTAATCGCTCCCACCGCTATATGATTTAAAGTTCTGGTCTTCCTTCTCAAGTTTTGAGATTCTCAAAGAGTTTAGTTTTAGTTTAGTTTATGGATCAACATCATGGCACACGGGTGCAACCCATAAGTGCTCCGTTCTCCTCCTAACTCAAACCTGAGTCTGGAGAAACTCAGCTCAGTGCACGAACTCCGTAGCACCGACGAGGATCCTGAAATACTTTGGGTAGATTTTTAACTCGAAATTTTGCCCGGGCAGCGCCGTTAGGCTATTCTTTTTCGATTTCCAACTGCCAAGGGATTTTTTACGTGCGCAACAATACACACGGGCTTCCGATCTCACTACCCAGAGACCAGGGGAAATTACTGGAAGTCCCGGTGGATTTTTTAAATAAATCCTGGTCCTCACCGGGGCCTGAACCCGGGACCTCCAGCACTCGAGGCGGACACCATACCTTAAAGATATGGCGAGAACAGAGGATTTTGACGCCAGTGATTCCACATCGCTTTCCAGGATGAAAGACCTGGGAGTAAGAATCGGCACAGCCAGACGCGAGAAGTACATCGGGAAAACAAAGCGCCTCGTCAACCAACACAGAACTGGCACTATTAGCCACCGGACGCTGATGCTTATGCTGGGGGGAGGATCTGAGCACCTATGGACATGTCCGGAGTGCAACGAAGATACCCCAACTGATAACTGATAACTGATAACCATACCTCGACACCACGCAGCCCCCTAGATTCTCAAAGAATCCCCACCGAACCCCCGCAATCGCATTTTTCCACATTCGGGTCTCCATCATTTCCCCCACCTTCTCCACCTGACCTGGTCCCAAAGACGCACGACCACCTCTCCCTTGTCCGTAGGTAATCTACCACCAAGAGATGCATTCCCTGCCAGCCTATAATCCTGTTCATTCCCTCCGCACGGCCCGGGGGGGGGGGGGGGGGGGGGTGTCCATACAAATCTCACAATCTGTAACCTCTGAAGCGAAGTGAGCCATTTCACACGAAATATTCCTTTCTCCACCTTCCTAAGCATACTCTGTAATGAATACAATGTGTGTTGCAGATATTAGAAAGAAGAACAATCACTCTTCAATACATTTGTCGAGTTCAGGAAAAAAGGTAAAGAAAAAAAAAAGGAAACACACAAAGGCCACAATTCTCTAATACGCGTTAACAATCAGAAAGAAGAACCGTCTCTCTTCATAACATTTTTAGAAGTTAGAAAGAAAGGTAGAATAAACAAAATAGAAAAGAGAGAAAGAACAAATGAAAGAAAAACAAACGAGCTTTAATTTTCCAATGTTTTTATAAATCCGAAAGAAAGAAAGAATGGCCATAAGTCTTCAAAATATCTCACAAATAAGAAAAATCAATTAATGTTCAATACATTTTGTAACTTAGAAAGAAAAAAAATGCAATCACTCTTCAACACATTTTTGAATGATAGAAAGAAAGAAAATAAATACAAAAACAACAAACAAACAAAGGCCATAATTCTCCGGTATGTTTTATAAATTATAAAGGAAGAAAGAAGGAAAGAAAAATATCAACGTTTTCCAGTATTATTGATGTATTCACCCAACTGATGTATTTGACCCAACTGAAATAACTAACAGAACCAGTAAGTGAACAAAAATAAATCCTAATAAGATGGAAACAGTACTTCGAACAACTTCTCAACATCCCACCAGATGTCACAGGAATTCAAGAAACCGACACAGATGTCACCGAAGAACTAGAACCAGATATACTGAAAGAAGAAATTATAGAAGCCGTCAGATTAGCCCCATTGAACAAATCACCATGGCAAGATGAAATACCAAATGAACTAATTAAAGCAGCAAGAGAAGTAGGAACAGCATGGCTACATAGACTATTCAACCATGTTTGTGTAGAACAACAGACACCACGAGACGGGGGAAACGCCATAATTATCCCAATTTGGAAAAACAAAGGCAGCAAAAGAGACTGCACACACTACAGAGGCATTTCACTGTTAAGTCATACTGGGAAAATATTTTGCAAAATTCTTGAGAAAAGATTACGAACTACTACTATAGAACCCTAGCTAAGTGAAACAACTTGGATATAGGAAAAACATAGGATGCACAGATGCCATTTTTGCTCTTAGACAACTTATAGAAAAATCAATCGAATTCAATGAAACACTCTATTTAGCCTTTGTCGACCAAGAAAAGGCATTTGATAGAGTAGATAGAAGCAAGCTGTGGGAGATCCTTAAACAATATGGAGCGAGTCCACATCTAACAAAGCTATGTAGAAGCTTATACAACAACAGTGACATTCAGAACCCTTCACTATAAGATTCGGAGTACGATAAAGTTGTGTCCTGTTCCCTCTCTTGTTCATAACATATATAGACAACATATGTAAAGAAACCAGCCAAACAGAGACCACAAGAACACTGCATGACGAGAACACAGCAGAAGAACCATCTGCAAATCTAACCATTAGAGAAATCCTGTTTGCGGACGACCAATCATTAATAGCAAAATCAGAAGCTGAATTACAAGACCACATGAATAATCTAAATGAAATGTGTAGGGAACATAACATGAAAATTAGCACAAGTAAAACAGAGGTAATGACTATAACTAAGAAGAAAAAGCAACAAATTCACCTAAACGAACATCCCTTGAAACAAGTAAAGAGTTTCAAGTACCTAGGAAGTATAATATCATCAAATGGCAAATCAGAAGACGAGATCGAAAATAGATGCAATAAGGCAAACCAACTCATTGGACAAATGGCACCAATACTAAAGAACAAACATGCATCAATAACTACTAAGAAAGCACTTTACAACACAATCTTCCTACCAACTCTATGTTACCAATGCCAAACCTGGACAATGACAGAAAAAGAGAAAAGAAAAATCATAACAACAGAAATGAGATTCCTGAGAAGAATACTCAATGTATCAAGAAGAGATAAGATCAGAAATGAAGAAATCAAGACTAAAGTGGTGGTTGTAACTGCACTAGATTTCATTATAAGGCAGCAAGTCAAATGATTTGGCCGTGCAAGTAGGTTACCAGCTAACAGTATACTACAACAAGCAATGATGTACAGACCAGAAGGAAGCAGAGGAAGAGGCCGACCACGTAAACGATGGATACATGGAATAACAGAGTCCATGGGAATATCGATACATGAAGCCTATAACCGGGCACTCTCCCGCTGTTTAATACTTCACCTCGAGACCGCAAGGTACAAGAGGAACATGATGAGATGAGATGATTGATGTATTCTGTAGAAATAGACATGACAGCGTGTTGTCTAATGTATTCTCAAACAAACTCTGTGTTGTCTCATTCGCCAGTTGAAAGAAAGAAAGAATGTAGAAGGAAAAAAGAAAGAAAATTACTCTTCAATACTTTTTTAAATATTTAAAAAAAAAAAGAAGAAACAATGAAAAATATCACTGCCATACAGCAAAATTTATGAATTACGTAGAGATAAAAGTCAGTGTCTTTCTTTCTTATCTCATCCTTTCTTTACAGATAAGTCACTGAAGTTGTTCTGGCGACTACATAAAAGTATGAATGGGGTAGTCAAGATTAAAGAATGTTCCTGACTTCCAAAGTGCTGACCTTATCTGGCAGAGATCTGACGAGAATAAGAGGAAAGCCATATCCGAACGCTATCTATAACAGAACAACCAGACAGACACGAGAGGCCGAAAATTTGCCAATTCGGTTACCTCAGGTAGGTGTAAGACTCAGAACATTGCAGTTTAAGACACAGCGACAGTGAAAGAGATCAGGGGTGTGCTTCGACGAATAAAACCCAGCGCAATAGAGCCAAATGGTATAAGGTATGATGACATCAGCATGCGTACCGACAGCGAGCTAGAGGAACTAGCAGATATGAACAACAACAGCATAGGGAGTGCGAGCATCAAGGAGGAGTTTCTCTTGCCGAAGCCTAGAAAAGACCACACAAAAATTCAGGGATATCGGGTAATAAACATGCAAAATATAATAGGTAAGCTGCTGGAGAAGTTAGTTGCCAGAAAAATATCAAGCCAGCTAGAGGGGCAAGGTTGTTTCCCACCTAGCCGTGGAAGGTATCGCCCAAACAGATAAACCCGGACCACAGCAACAGTTGTTGTCCATGATTGATGTCTATGAAGGTTTCCACTCAGGCATTGAAACATGTGCTGCGGCGATTGATCTTGAGAATGCGTTCAACAGAGTACCGTTGAATTTTTTAATGTTTCAGCTTCTTGAACTCAAGATGAGTCCAATTCTCCTTGGATCGCCGCAGCCCTCTTCCATCGGAAAGTAGTTTTTAGATGTGGCAGTTGGACCTCTGAGCCAACAACAATATATCCGGGTCTGCCACAGGGATCACCATATTTCGGGTGCTGTTCAACGCCTACACTGTGAGAATTGCCGGTGAGTAGATCAACTGGACCGGGGAGGACATTGTCATATGTCGACGATGTGTTAATGCATCGTCAGGGTAAGAATAGAGATCAGGTTGTTGTGGAACTACAAACCGAACTCAATCACATAAACCCTTGGTGTTTGGAATCTGGGGCAACAGTCAACCCGACGAATGCAGCAGTGACATTGTTCTCTTTGAATAACCATATTGTCAACACTCCAACATCAACTGTAAATCTGGTTTCAGAGACGGTGTAAAGAACGCAGGCATTGAACTACCAGGTGATACGTTTTGATCGACATCTTGCTTATCATGAACGCATAGACCGGGTGATAACAAAAGCCAAGTGAGGTTTGGCTGCGATGCGGGTGATGGCGGCGGCAAACTGTGAGCAGCGCCATTTATGTTTCCTGTACGAGGGTCTGGTCCTTTCTGTTTTGGAGTATGCCATTTTGATCCTGACTATCAGCCGTAAGCAAATAGAAAGGATGGAAAGGATACTGGGCGATGCGCTATCTTCTTGATTTTCCAACCATTGGGGACAGAATACAAATTTGCAGAGCACGTGCCTACCTCAGAGCAAACGCAAACACACAACATCCACTGCACAGTGAAATTAAGAAGGTAAAGAGCAGCAGGCTAAAAAGAGGAAAGTCGTGGATGGGTCAAGCAGAAGACATTCTTCAACAGGTGTGTTCGCTTGAGGCCTTAGAACCTGGCGAGGAGTGGGTACGAATGCTAACAGATTTCTGTAAGTCCTTTTCAGTTTGCATCCAACTAGACAGAAAATGCAGGTCTTATTTCATGGAAACAAAAACAATCAAATGCAGAGGTCTTAGAAAAAAAACTGGGAATGAAGAGAGAGTTGATGAAAGAAATAAAGAGGAGACAAGTGAAATATTTTGGCCACGTTAAAAGACATGATACTCTTATAAAAACCATACTGGAAGGCAAGGTTGAGGGCAAGCGAGCAAGAGGTAGACAACGATACAAGTGGGAGGATAACATCAAGAGATGGACGAACATCAGCCTGACAGAATGTATAGTCAAGGCGAGAGACAGACAATGTTGGAGATCCATTGCAGCCAACCTTCATTGCGGAGACGGCACCTGATTGATTGATTGATTGATTGATCAGTTATCAGTTGGGGTATCTTCATTGCACACCGGACAGGTCCTTAGGTGCTCAGATCCTCTCCCCAGCATATGCATCAGCGTTCGGTGGCTAATTAAGAGTGCCAGTTCTGTGTTGGTTGACGAGGCACCTCGTTTTCCCGATGTACCTCTCGTGTCTGGCAATGCCAACTCTTACTCCCAAGTCTTTCATCCTGGACAGCGATGTGGCTTCACTGACGTCACAATCCTTTGTTCTCGACATATCTTTAAGGACGTTGATAACATCGGCACGATCCATGGGCTGGCCATCTGCAGGGGGTGCAGAGCCAGCCAGTTTATCAGCTCGTTCATTTCCCTCGACTCCCACATGTCCCGGGACGAAGATGAAGGTGACTTTACGGACAACAGACTTCCGCAGCGACTCAGTCCACTGTCTATAAAAAGAGGTGTGGCCAAACAAGAACACTACGCGGGAAGCCAAAGAAGATTAATAAACCAACACAGAACTGGTGTCGTTAGTTGCTATACGCTGCGGGATTTACTGAGGAGGGGATCTGGGCACTTATGGACTGAATGTTTCGATGCGCAATGAGATTATCTGTCGACTGACTGACTGACTGACTAACTAACTAAACTAACTAAACTAACTAACTAACTAACTAACTAACTAACTAACTAACTAACTAACTAACCTTTCTTTACAATATGTATTGCATGCTGGTGTTGTTTTCTTTAATTTTTTCCTCCTGTCTTTCATTCTTTTTGACTGTCTTTCTTTCTGTCTATTATCTTTTCTATGACACCCGCAGGAAAATAAAATAGAGGGAGACCTAAAATAAAACGCTCGAAGAAGAGAATTAGAGATATTATTATTAGATATTAATGACATTATACAGGGAATACATGAACTTCTATTTGCAGACGATCAGTGCCTGTTTTACAGCGATGAGGGCAGACTACAAAACGAGTCTCGTAGCGGAGCGAGAGCTGAGGCGGTTCGACCCCCGCTCGTGACTTGCGGGATACTGAGCCGGCCGCTCAGAAAGCAATGGCAAACTACTGAGCGTAATCTTGCCAAGAGATCAACATACAGCTGAAAGATGCTGGTGTTGACAGCTAAGTCCTGTAAAGGATATGCAAAAAAAAAAAAAAAAAAAAATCTGAGTTCAACCTGCAGCAGATACAATATGAGTATAAATGCAGCCAAAACCGAAGTAATGCAAGTTAGCAGATCGCCAGGCCCACTAAGTATACATATAAATAACACAACGCTGAAACAAGTTAAAGAATTCAAATTTGGAAGTATGATCACAGAAGATGGCAGATTGGACAGAGAAATTGAAATCAGATGCCAAAAAGCTAGTGCACTTACATATCAACTGTCACCCTTACTGAAACATCCAAACATACCCATGTCCGCAAAACGACAGATAATAAACAGCATATTCACACCAACCCTATGCTACCAATCTCAAACCTGGACTTTATCCAAATGACACCTTCGCAAAATCAACACCTGCGAAATGAGATGCCTGAGGAGAGCTGCCAACTTAACAATCCGAGACCGAGTAAGAAATGTTACGATCAGACAGACTGTGGGATCAACACCTTGTGCCACATTTATTGACAGACAGAAGATCAAGTGGTTTGGCCATGTCGTTAGAATGCAACATCAGTAACTACCACCATCACTGGCCTTACATCAAAGATCATATGCGACGAGACCACGAGAACGTCCAAGAAGAAAATGGATTGACGACATCAGAGACATTGTACAACCACACGGAATGACACTATCCAGTGCCGTCCACCGGGCGCTGGAATGCAAATTATTCCTCCCCACGGCGCTTGACGGCAGAAGTGGAAGATGATGATGATGATGATGATGATGATGATGATGATGATGATGATGATGATGATGATGATGATGATGATGAATAAAGCGTAACCATATAATGAGAAGAGAGGCATTGGTAGTGACGACTGAAAAAAAATAACCAGTGGGAAAAGAGGCAGACCGAAAGAAAGGATACTGGAAAGAGTGACACAGTTTCAATTAGAAATATCATCAGCAGAGTTGACAAAGAACACCACGGACAGGTCGATATTTGTGGCGAGCCATGCGCGCATACGTCAATTGACAGGTCACACGATGATGATGATGACAGTTTTGATTTCAACATTTACCGTTTTCCAACACAGAAGAACTCTGTAGACATTGCAGTTGTAAGTGCATTCTGACGCATCGTGTGTGATGACCTTAAGTTTCGTGTTTACTGTTTACAAGTGTTAGCAAGCAACATTCTTGTCTCCAATATTTGTAGACTTATAAGGTAAAGCAAAGCAGACGTAATTTGATTTAGTTTGTTTCTTCTGGTTGATAGTAACTAAAGTCAAGTGCATTCATTCAATGACAATCAGTCCGATCACAATGTATCACTGGGAGCAGAGGTGTTTCCAAGGCACCAGGGCCGGGTTATATACTGGCCAAGACCTATTGACGCGTCCTCGTCGAGCGTCCTGGGCAACACGTCCCTTCGGGGTCCTGGCTAAGTCAATAGGATCGCCGATTCCTCCGAAGTCGGAGAGTGTCTGCCTGTACGGCGAGGAACCACCAATCTGCAACACCAATAAGCCAGACAAGGGACAACGGATATACTATCATATACTAATCATAGTTTCATACTCACGCAAACCTCAGTCCGGTATGACATCACACTGCTGATGTTGGACAACAGGATGCCTTCATCCGACATACAGGACTTCGCGTTGGAGCTCAAGCCAACGAACGCAAGCAAGCAAGCAACAATGTATCATTCGTATCTCTATTCTCTATGACTCAAATAAAAATTAATTATTAAAGTCCCCCCCCCCCCCATTTCCTATCTTATAATATTTACAGGGCATCGCTGCAAACACCAGCACTTTACTGCTGTTGTTGATGTCTTGGCAAGTTCACGTTCAGTAGTTTGCCATTGCTTTCTTAACGACCGGCTCCCATACCAACAGGGTAATTTAATTAAAACCGAGCGCCACTGCCACACGGTCCGGGTCTGCTGCCAAATCTGTTGCAGCTGTGTTTCGAACGCAGGTAATCGGAATTACGAACCGCGTCAGTAATGCTTTTGCCATGGAGACCGGCGTACAAAAATTAGATAAAGTAAATTAAACAAAACACAAATACAAATATTAATTGAAATAATTTCAGCAGATTACTGATGAGAGATCATCTCTCATAAGTAATCTGCTGAAATTATTTCAATTAATATTTGTATTGGCACTCTTCCGATTGACGGGTCTAAATAGTTCCGCAGTGAATAAGTCAGGGGTTAAGGGTTAGGGTTAGTGTTAAACTAACACTGACCCTAACCCTTAACCCTAACTTATTCACTGCGGAACTATTTAGACCTGTCAATCGGAAGAGTGCCTTTGTATTAATATAATTGTATAATTGTATAATATTTGTGTAGCGAGCCCCATCATGATTTAAAATTTGAGTATTTACTAATGAGACCACGACAGATAGATAGGCATTGAAATTCAAAATCTAATGGTACCCCAATTATGCTTGGATGTCAATTATGAGCGGAGATATTTACATCTGAGTGTCAAAATCTCGATACAGATTTCACCATTACTATTCATACTTTGAGACTGGAAAATCGCGTCCATTGTTATTGCCACTTCCGGCCAATATGGTTGTCTTAGACTGGCCGCTGACGGATATTAAATCCGACTTCATCCATATGATCCGTCATGTTAAATGATAAAAAATAGTACAAGTATACAAATAAATTATTAATAATCTTTAAACTTGTATTATTTTTAACTTTAGTAGTTTTAATTGCATGTTTGAGCGTTAAACAGTGTTCAGACTGGCAGGCGCCATCTTGGAGTTTCATTGACAAAGATTTTTTTTTAAACGACATTTCAAGCTATTTAAGCAATGAAACTCTCTAAATATATGTAAAAATGGGTGCATAATTCAAATATCCATCTAAAAGTATTAAAAAATTAAGAAAACAAGCTTTAAAATATAAAAGTACTTACTTTTTGTCAAATAATTAGTTAGTTAGTCACGGTTCCAACTTCACAGCAATGGGTTGTCCCCATTATGCTCCGTTCCTGTGCCAGTGAATATCACATAAAACGCTCCCCACTGCCCAATGTGAAAAGTGGAAAAGACAGGAGTCTCGACAAACAACAGCCCGCACAGATACACTGTGCATAATGCCGCCGCCAGAATGTCAACACAATAGTCCCCCACGAAACATCCAGTTTATCTCTGATGGAATCAGCAGTCATTTTCCCATCTGGATGTTTCCTAGATGTTCACCCTCACAGTCCACGAAAATACAGTTCATCGTAGATGGCAGTGGCAGTCAACCAGAAGCCCAGCAGCCACGCATTTCTGCATAAGGCAAAAACCGGTCAACTCTGGGACATAGCCAGCTGCCATCGCTCCGAACATGCAGTCACGTTCCAAAAAAAACCTCAGGCAGATTCAAAAGCATTTCACACGAAACTCACAGCTCACAGAGTCGCGCCACGCACTCACTCAGTAGCAGGGCGACGGAACCATAGCCTCCTTAGTCGCCTCTTACGACATGCGTGGTAGGATACAGTGTTGTTATTCTTTGCTTCCCTTATGGGCCCCGGCAACACACAGGAGTGTCAAATAATTATGTTTATTTAAAAGGTCATGATAATTTAAACCAATCGCCGTGCACGGAATACTAGGCTAACCTTTCCTGGAAAACCCCAGATGACGTATGTTGTTGCCACGTGATGAAATGAATGAATGAATGACGTCGAAAGAATGCATGGTAATACTTAGATAGCGACTTCCAGGACACGGTTTTTATTGGCGGGATGACACCGTACATGATTTTTGTTTTTACTTCGGGTAATGGCACGATGGAACACGCTAGAGATTGTATGCTGGTTGGTTCATGGATCTTCGTAAAAGAGTTTTAAATCCCAAGTCGATGCATTCATGTTCAGATCGCCTAAGCCCTGAAAATGGCTTTCATCTAATCATCTAGTAGTTCTAGTCTCTAGGACCTTTCCCCCAACCCGTTATCAAAATGGTGCAAATTACCATCACCATGGGAATGTTGCAGAGTCCTCGTACCTCACTCCAAGCTCGGAAACTAGCAGATTGTACAAGACTCTTACTGGAACTTTATATTTACGGAGAGGCATTACTACTTACTACAACTGACAACTGTTAATGTGTAACCAGGTCATGATACAACACAGCTTTAAAATTAATGGACTGGATGAGGATGGGACTATAGTGGATAAGGTCTAGGTTGATGTTTACTCCACAGGTTTTAGGGATTTCATTGTCAACCCAATGTCCTGTACTCTGGGACAACTGCTTGTAGATAATCACACTTCTCTAATTGTTTCAACAAGTATTACTGTTTTTTTTTTTGAGCTCGCTTGCTTTTAACTCATGCATACTCCATTCACATGCTACTACTTCTAGTGCACTGGACTAATTTTTGTATGTGGATTAGATTTCCCTATAAACATTGTCCCTCACCATCAGGCGAACCCACTCTAACATTGAAAACATTCTTCTTCATAGTGATAGCAAGAGGGTAAAGGGGCCGAAACATTCGGCGATGGGGGACATATTCTGATGATCAGAGTCATCCTGTCAAGCTTGCTCCCTGGCAGAGTTTTTACCACTTATTTTTTTTTGGAGTTGCATATCCCATACAGGACGTTGCAGTCAACACCAGCATTTTTCAGCTGCTGTTGATGTTCTTGGCAAGATTACTCTTAGTAGTTTGCCATTGCTTTCTGAGCGACTGACTCACATTTACAAGATGTAATTCAATGCTACCACATTTAAGTCATCATAAAATATTACTGGATTTTATTGGGGGAAAAAGGAGGGGGGGGGGGGGGATTATTATCTCTTTAAACACAAGGATACATGCAGCAAAACTGGATACCATATTGTATATGTACGTTTTGACAACATCCATGTGTATCATGGACATAACTGGAAGACACAAGCTACAAATGTACTCATGTGTGCATATTGTAGGCATTGATTTTAATCATTATCACAAGAACTTACCAACTGTTTCTGTCTGCTTGCAGTAAAAGATGTATGTAAATGTTGAATTGAATATAGAAGTAACCCATTCTGTAATATGCTTGCATAAAAGTTGTATTAAGGAATTCATTTACTTTGATACTAATACAAGCGGTATTCTTGTTTCACCCTTCACTCTCCATTCAGGCATAGTCTGTCAACCAACTCACTCCAAGCCGTCCTGTCATTAACTATGTAACTTGCAATTTGGCCCATGTCCTCCCCACATCATTCATCTGTCTCCACCATCCCTTCTCCATGTGTCCCCAGGTCTTCCTTCACCTCTTTTGCCCTGCAGATTCTCGACAAAGACCCCTCTAGCCACACTATTCTTTGGCTTTCTCAACACATCTGATCCAGCATTGGCTTAATTCACTGGCATCTGTCCAGTTCTCTTCATGAGCCCGCATGTTACCTGGCCCATCTCTTACTATATATTTTCTGTCTCTTCATTTTATCAAGAAAATTAGCAGAGATGCAATGGCCTAAACTAATGGGGATCAGTAATAGGTTATATTAGTGTCAAAAGAAATGAAGTCACTTACCTTAATAATCCACTTTTATACAAGCTTATTATAATTTGGTTAATTCTGCATCCAATTCTGTTTTTACATATGTCTTGGCACCAAATATGTACAGTTGATAAGTAATTACAGTGACTTAATCAATAAGTTATTACAGTAATGTTTAAGCAATCATAATTCATGTGGTTATGATCAGTGCAGTACATGTGCCTTAACAATGGAACTCTGTCACAGCTTTGCAAGCTGGGATATATATGATATATTTTACCCTACATTTTGTGTGTGTAATGGTCCTTCATGCAGATTTAATTCACTAACATATTTATTTCTCCACTTATATTTGATGTAGAGACTTGCATTAGGTACCATTAGATTTCATTAGCCAGTTTTGTCCATCATAATTTTGTTTTTCATAATTTTTGACATCTGAAAGAAATGTTGTGGCAATCAATCTTATTAACAAGAGTTTATAAGAGATAGATGCTACCTGACCTCCAGATTAAGAACATTGTAGGAACATTGAACTCAATTAACTATATAACGAAACTGCAATTTAAAATGTATTATATTAATGAGGTTGAAAAAGATATTAATCACTTTTGTGAATTATAAAATGTCTCTCCCACCCTGGAGAGCTCTGTCAAAAACAGTAAATATAGAAGTCAGTTCTTTACTCTGTTTAGCTGAACTCAACAATAGAAGATAGAAGAAAAATTAATTTTCTTTATAGGAGGAAGGCAGTAAAGAGTAAATGAAGGACCTTTTTTCCATGCCTTGAGGCCTACTCCGTACATCATAAGTAAGTCAAAAGTAAAGGACCCTTTTCCCTTCCCTTTAGGCTACATGGTGCTATTCACGTATTTTTATAGACCAATCAACACTTAATGAGTGATGTTAGTATGACACCAGACATCTTTACTTTATACAATATTTCCTGGTGCCCATTTTATGCTAGGAATGACTGAGGAGCCCAGGTCAATTAGAAGAGGGGAAAATATCCCCTGGTCGATGGGGATTTGATTACATGACCACTGTGCTGGCAGGCAAGCATGCTAGCCACTGCGCTAATGTAGTTCCTTGAAGAAGGCAATACTCGACAGCAGAGACGGGGTGAGGATTGGGAAGCCTAAACCCACAATCAAGTAGCCCAGAGGAAGAGTTGGCTTCCTAGAGACGAGCAGGAGTGCAGCTCTATGAGCCATGAACGGGGTACGAAGAAGGAAACATGGTAGCAATGACGTGTACTGATGTATAGCAAACAGCCGACATGGAGACAATGACAGAGGTGAACAGTCGAGAAAGAAGCCGGCTTCTCACGGCTAAAGGTGCTAGAATATGTGCAAGGGCACAAAGCACCAGGTGCATGATGTTCTCCCTGAGGGAGGAGCTGCTTGGGAGCAGAGACTAGTGGAGAAAACAAATGTCTCGATGCATGTTTCGAACTCCTTGCAACCCCAATGAACCAATCCCCAGAGAGTGTCAAAAAGGTAACAGGCCAAAACATTCCGGGAAGGGGGAACCCCTTCTGACGATCAGAAGCCTCTTATCATGCTTGCACTGCGATGGTTTTTATCACTTTAAATATGAAAAGTTATTACAGTTTGAAACATCATTCACTACCAATATATGGACAGTTTGTCATATTTCTACATATAAATATTTATGGTTTAAAAGTACAAAGATTTCAGAGGAAAATTTAACATTTATGTATTTGAAGGATTTCTTGCAGTTTTTTAGATTTAGTCTTGATTTTGTACTAAATACTACTATAACTTTATCTTGCCAGGTTTCAAGTTGTAGAACAGCTCTAACTGCCAGGTGTACTTTTTCCAAGCAAGATGTCAGTGACATTGAAGTTAATCAGCCGTGGTTTGGCTACCCCATTGTTTAGCAGACGGATTAGTGGTCTAGCTGGCACATACAGTAATGTTGATATTACTGGCCTGTTTGGTACACCCAGAAAAACACCACAGAGGACTTTGTCATGTCTGCCTCAGTCTGCATATGGAGGAAACATCTTGCAGTTATTGAATGCAACAGACAGATCTAACAACCACTCTATCAGCAGGTTGTATTCATCATCATCATCATCATCACAGAAAAACTCAATAGGACAGCTTGTGTACAAAGGGCGTGTTGCTAAAGGGCTTAGAGCATTGAAGATCTTCTCTCTTAGCACAAGTGCCATTGGTCTGCTTGCCCAGCCATATTTGCTGATAACCTATCAAAACATGCCATTGGTTGCAGCACTGCCAATTTTTGTAACTATTAATTGCTTTGTATTTTTGAATCCTATTTTAATTCATTTCATTGCCAAAAAGTATGTGACGGAGTTGTATTTTAACCCAGACACGAAGGTCTTCACCGCAAATATTCTGACTTTCTTTGCCAGAAAGGAAGCAATTACATTCACAGCTGCAGATGTCACTGTACCTGATATACCTAACATGTTTGCGATGCTAACAGTTCGGGGTCGGCCATTGTTTGTGCATGAAGAGGACTTCACTAGTATTGAAGTATACAAGCACTTAATGGGTTTTGATCGGCCATTACAGCTTTGACATGAAGATGCAGTGAATTCTGGTTACCAACAAGAAGACAAGACAAACCCATAATGTTACAGCAATTGTACAAGTTGTAGAAATGTTTGGTTGCAATATTTTCAGCAGTTTTGTGTTTTTCAATCCCTTAGCTTCATCTATAGAGGTAGGGATGTGGAAGTGTGGAAGTATACAAGTACTTAATGGGTTCGATAGATCATTAAAGTTTCTACATGAAAGTGCAGTGAATTTCAGTTATCAATGTGAAGACAAGACAAACTTTTTACAGCAGTTGTGGTGAGCTGAAAAAAAGATAGTGACGTTTATACTAGTAACAACATTGCAGAAATATACAATAAATTTCAAGTGAACACAGGAAAAAGAAGAAAACAGCAATTGTGCATATATTAGATATGTTTGGTTGAGACATTTTGAGCAGTTTTGTATTCTTCAATCCTGTAACTTCATCTGTAGAGGTTGTAGGGAAGTGGAAGTATGCAAGTACTTAATGGGTTTTGGCAGTCGATTAAAGTTTCTATGTGAAGATGCAGTGGGTCCCAGTTATCTACAGGCATACAAGACAAAACCATAATGTTCCAGCAATTCTTCTTCTGCGTTCATCCGGAGTTTTTTGTGTGTGGACGTGATTGCGTTGTGCCTGTTTACAGCAAAGCTGTGTTCTTGTGCCGTTAGGCTGACACATCTGACTTCTGCGGGCATTTGTTGACCGGGTTAACCTTCCCGGGTTCCAGCAATTATATAATTTGTAGAAGTGTTTGGCTTAGAGACTTTCAGCAGTTTTCGACCCTGTAGCTTCATCTGTTGGTTGTAGATATAGGTAAGCTACAGTAAATTTTGCTTGGATAAAGCCATTCATTGTTCCTTCTCTATGAAAAAATGTACACGTTCTGTAGCCTTCCGTTCTTTAATGTTATCAGTCCAGGTTTTATTTGTCTGGTGCTATGGTATTTGCGTTAACTGTTCCCTGAGGGATGGTTTCTTGCAAGAAATCAAGAAGAGCTACAAGGCCAAACCATGAAAGTTTAATTTTATGTAAAATAAATATATATTCAATGTTTTTGAAGACTGTGTCATGGACATTCCTTTCTTCTTTTGTGTCTGTCTGATATTTGTGTGTGTGTTTTCGGCTCAATTGTTTTGTGGCTGTTTATAGCAGTTAAAAAAGTTAGTTGTGTATCCTTTACAGGACGTTTGCAGTCAACACCAGCATTTTTTGCTGTTTTACGTTCATTAGTATGCTGTTGCTTTCTAAATGACTGGCACCCATACCATTTTGTAAAAAATGAGCGCAACACGGTCTGCTGCCAATTCGCGCATAGCTGTGTTTCAAACATGGGTATGCAAGATCACGAACAGCGTCTGTAACCCCTTCACTACGGAGACCAGCGTTTATAGCAGAGCTGGGATATTTGTGACTGTTGTCTGAAAATTTAAACTATCCTGGCATTTGTTGACCAAGGTAGCCATTCAGCATATGGACAATTTATAAAGATATCAGAAAATGCAGCTGAAGACAAAGAAATGTGGTTTTACAGAAGAATGTCAATAATATGGAAGCCAACCTTAGTGATGATGATTAAAAAGGAGCCCAAGATACAGGAAACTGTTGTACTATTCTGTGAACTGAATTACACACAATGACCTGTGTTATAGGGGAGTGTGTAGCGTATGAGTTCCTAGACCACTCAATTGTCACAAACTTGCATGGCAGATGAGATTTGTCAGGAGAATTTGGACTATCATGTTCAAGAAGGAGATGCCTTTCTCCATCAAAAATTAGACTGGAGACGAGTCCTGCATCATTATGAACCAAAGAGTAAGAGACAGTCGATGAGTGGAAATACTGGTTGTCTCTGGGATAAGAAAAAAAATTCAAGATGCAGGAATCCACTGGGAAAGTTATGATGACCATCCTTTGGGACATCAAGGGCCCTATATTGGTGCATTTCCAGGTCTAGTGCTTGATACAGTGACATGCTAGTGAACAAATTGAAGCCTGCGATACGATTGAAGTGCCGGAGACTTCTTTCAAAATATTGTTGCTGCATGACAATGCTCACCCTCACGCGCCTGTCGATTCACTACATGCTCTGAAATTTTAGGTCTTGAAACATCCAGCATAGAGTCCAGACTTGGCAGATAGGACTTCCACATGTTTGGACCCTTAAAAGAACATGTGTGGTGTCCGAGGTTTGCAGATGACGAGGTAATGGCAGTAGTGCAAAATTGGTTTAAAGGCACACCCAAAACGTTCTTTCTAAGAGGCATCATCATGCTAGTGGATAGGTAGACCAAGTGTGTTGCCAGGCAGAGGGACTATGTTGAGAAATAACACACAAAAAAAAGGTAGTAATAAAATTCCTATTACTTAGACTTCCCCACACAGTATTTCATTTAGTCATTCCCCATGTTTCTGATGCTTACAGCAGTACTGATTTGACTTCAATATTCTAAAAGTTGATGTAGCTCTATATTATTGTTTGTTGTCCAGCTGTTTAAACTGTCCACATTCATTTTCCCCCATATCTATTGCCCAATATTTTGCTACGTAAGGCAAATTTCTCTATTCCATCTCTTCTGTTCATATCCCCCATAAATTTCATTTGCCTTTTTCCTTATGGCTTGTGTGTCTGAATCTAGTAATGCTACAATACTGTAGCATTTGTTGTCTTCTTCCCATGATATTCTCAATATTATTTTTTTTTAAATACATCACACCTCCATTGTCCCACTGCCTCATTGGCCAGCATTTGCACCTATACAGAAGGCCAGGCAAGGTTAGATACTTCTTCTTTTGTTCGCTTGAAATATGTCTATAACTGCAATGTTGTCTCTTGTATGAATTTAACTGTCTTTTAGTTCACTCAGTGGTCCATAGAGTTATCTTCCACTGTCATTTCTCTAGGCCAAAAGGTTTGCCTAGATATGTTGTATTTTGGGTAATCTTGGAGTATGTGCTCTGTTGTCTGCAATGCCAAACCACATGTGCACATGGCTGACTCACCAATCTTGAATTTTGTATACATGCGGTTGCGTAATATATTGTGTCCTAGTTTTGAGGCAGCAGAATGATGACTTGTTGGTTAGAAACTCTTAAAAGCATTGAAGAACACTTAGTGGTGAGGGATCCGACTCTCATCAGCCCACTCACAAATCATGGGTGAAAAGATAGCCCTGCTTAAGACAGTTATACCAAGATCTACCCTACAGATAGGTCATTGCTGAATATTCATTATCTGTGTGTCAAAAGAATGACAATAAACAGCATTCTGTCTCAGAAATTGACATCCTTTGGCTATACTAAATGTCTCATTGGCTTAGAAAGAACAGTAAGAAAGACATGGCCCCAGAGAGAAGCAGGGCTTGCCCAACAAGACAGTGGATTCAGGACATTAGAGACACTTGGGCATGACACTGCATGAGGTAGGGCAACTGGCCAAGGTTTGATACTCTTCACTGAGTTGTGAGAATGATGTTCAGCAAAGGACTTGCAACAAGATGATGACCAATGACATTTCTTTGATACTAGGGGCTAGCCCAAATTTGTAGCAATCAATGCAGCTGGGCACTTATGCAACTGGGAACTATGGCTAATCATCCACTCATCAAAAACCTGCCTCTCACAAATTTATACAGTGAGAATTATACCCCAAACACTGTTCTGTTGTGGCTCACACTATCACCCAGAACAAGTCCACATACTCAGGCACTCATTTCTTCCAGGAAAACCTGCTCTTTATAATTTCGAAGGTAGAAGTTTTCATGACCTGCCCAAAGATAAAAGTCACTAAGACACTGATTCTGGAAACAAACGACACACAACTAAATTTCTATGGAAAGTATATCAAATGCATTTATTGCACACACAAAAAAAAACTGTTAAAGTGAAACAGTAAATGTATCTCTTCAACAAGTTAATGAAACAATTTCAACGTTAACAGTGCTTAAATTTCAAATTGTTTTCATATTCTTATAAAAGAATAGAAATTCACTTTCTGCAAGTATATTCCACCATTAAGAAGTGGACAATAAACATATATACATTAATTTGCACCAGAGGTACAGACATCTTTAAATAACAGGGGCACTAACCTGTGAACACAAAGGAATACAATATTCATGATGCATAGATATATTTGGAAGTTTGTGACAAAGCACTTACGCAGAGGTTCTCAAATAATGCTGTATTTTTCTTTACTTTAAATATCCACCACACATTTTCATTCCAAAAGTGCAACATCTTTATGAAGCTGGGTGACCCATTCCATTCTTAATTACATTTACTCAGAACCAAATGAGCTATGCATTTGTACAAGTTGACTAGGTAGTACCACAGATGTCAGTGAACTGAATTCCAATCATAACCACACAAACCAGCTCCAAAAACTACTAATGATGACTACATTTACAAGTAAAATTCATAAGCTGGTGCTCTGTTCATCCAGCAGTTGTTTTTTATGTTTACTCAAGACCCTTTATGTTATTACAAATTAAAGGAGGACACCGAAGGTACTTTGTCTGCACCAGCATAGCTAGTAAAGGCACGGTAGAATCACTGAGAATAATTCAATCACTGGAAATGTAAATGCTGGTCTTTACATTCAGTTAACATTTCCCTACTGATGGATTTCAGCAACACATGTTTAGGATGTTACGATACTGCCCACACTATTGTATGCCTTGAGTTGAGTGCACTGAACAATAAGAAAGAAATTGACGCCACTTGTTTTTCTTAGAATGCAAAGAAAACTAATGTCCACATGCTGCATGAGGAACATTAACAAGATAGGTAACTACCCACATTAGGTCAAGACAACTGTCATTATCTGACCATGATAGGAGAGGGTCTGGAGAAAGTTGTGGCAAGTTGGAAGTTTGAGGGTTCTGGAGACAGAGAAAATGCTGGATGGGTTGGCATAGTGTCCTGGAAGATGATCCACGACTGAGCTTATCAAGAACACAGAAGACATATGGTTGGGGAGGAACATGATCAGCTGCAACAGCCAGCATGCCACATTATGTACACTAAGCTAGAAAATTAAGAACACCAAGAATAAAGAGTAAACTACTCAACATGATGGCATTGTGAGCCATGTAACATTTCACAAAAGAACCACAGAACACTTTAAAATAATCAATGATGCAACATGATTCCTAAAATAGGTACCACGACATTTTTGGGAAGGTAAAGCAGCTGGCACAATACTGACCACATCACCCACCAAATGCTGATTGGTGTATACAATTATGCCCTATATACCTTATATGTAACAGGGTCCTTTACTTTTATGCTACATGATCATCTAAAGATATGGCTCTGTGGCAAAGGGATTATGAACAGTTCGTAATCCCACATACCCGCGTTTGAAACACAGCTGTGGGCGATTTGCTAGCAGCAGACCACATAACGTTGGTTTTTTTAATGAAATGATATAGGTGTCGGTTGTTCAGAAAACAATGGAAACTACTGAACGTAAACTTGCCCACGAACAGCCAAACAATTCTGGGGTTGACTGCTATGTCCTGTAAAGTTTATGCAACTAACTTTGTTTTGTGAGGTATACCATATAAACAATATCATGACAGCACATTTGGCATATAATAGTGGTAGGGTGTGAAATGATAGGTCTTCACATAATGTAGTTAATTTAGCTACATATCTTTTATAGGACATTGCAGTCAACACCAGCATTTTTTACTGTTGTGATGTCTTGGCAAGTTTATGTTCAGTAGTTTGCCATTGCTTTCTGAACAACCAGCACCAATACCTAGGTGGAAAAAAACAATCGCAATGAGGTCTGCTGCCAAATCGTGTGCAGCTGTGTTCCGAACGCGGGTATGCGGATCATGAACTGCGTCCATAATCCCTTTGCAGCGGAGTCGGCACATAATCTAGTAGCATCTCGAAAGTTCTGAAGACACTTCAGAGCAGAAACAGAGGCTTTTTAAAAGTTTCAGCGGAAATGTTGGCAGAGAAAAGTAAAAGAGAAACAAATAGTTCTCTTTACGGATGTGAAGTCAGTTGTTTCAATACTGAAGAGCAGAACTAGCTGACCTATGTTAGAAATCCAAACAGATTGTCATACAATGGTTTCTTCACATTGCAACCTGGAAATGAAGAAGCCGATTAGTTGAGCAGGGAAGACTTACCTCAGCCTGATACAGAGGTCAAGAGATTTAAAAGAAACATTTATAGAACCAAGTGGAAATCAGAGCATCCAGGTCACCAGAAAGATTATGCATATTAACAACTCGGTCGAAACATACAAGTGACAATCTTAAGACTCAGGACAGGACACAACAGGCTGAAATACCATGTTTAATGAATTAAAGAAAGGCGATACTGATGAACGTAACTGTAGGACTGGTAAAATGACAGCTAAACATTTGTTGCAGGAGTGTTAAAAATATGCAGAACAGAGAAAAGTATTTTGGCCTGCAACTGCTCCATTTGAGGACAAACTCTATGGACATGTCAACTAACTCAAGTTGACTGCTGCATTCTTTGCATGTATTCATACTGAGGTCTAAAGGTGGACGAAGCAGAAGCTTGCAAACTAGTATCTCTCAGCCACAGGACCAGAACACAAATGTGCTGTCTCCACATTTTGCTGATTTGATATATCTTTAAAAACTAACTGGTACTTAACCCATTGCACAGATCACAACCACTA
The DNA here is from genome assembly GCA_014155875.1 of Cepaea nemoralis. Classification (NCBI taxonomy): domain Eukaryota; kingdom Metazoa; phylum Mollusca; class Gastropoda; order Stylommatophora; family Helicidae; genus Cepaea; species Cepaea nemoralis. Next base: position 139,315 of record JACEFZ010027071.1, on the reverse strand, counting down.
CTTGAATAAAGACAGTGAATGGTCAGCTCTTTGTGAACATAATGCCACCATGTGCTACAGTAAGGTGATGGTGGTCCCAAAGGCAGATAATACCTGTGGGGTGGAAGTGATAGGTCCTCAGTAATCTGGGATGGTGCTACAGAGTTTGTGTACTGTGCTGATTCTCCTTGTGTGATCTATGGGAGGAGACTGGAGCGCTCGAGATATTCATGTAGATAAAATGATCCAGTATTCTAGGTTATGGTATTCTAAGGTTGGGTGAGCTGTTTCCTTCCTTTTCACCTTGCCTTCTCTGTCAATTCCCAGAAAATACTCAAAATTATCCAGTAGCCATTTATTTCTCTGAGCAGGATGTGTTGTTATTTTATATTTGTTTTTGGAAGTTGTTCACAAGAAGCCATGGAAGGCAGGTGGTGGATGAAACTGTGAGGGCAGCCGACAGATATTTGGTTATGGTCTCAAGTTTCGTGACGGTAGGCAGAAGATCTCTTTTAAGAGACAATGGCTAGCGTTACCGGCCAATATGGTCACTGCCAGGAAGGAAAGCAATGACAAACTACCTTCTTTAAAGTTGCCTAGTTTATCATGATTCACCTAATTATAGATCATCACAAGAAAAGGACAGGGACACTGAATCTGCAACATTCAGTAGATGCGGTTGTTGTACAGTGAACAACCAAGGTTAGAATTTAATTGTAAGAAGACACAGATTATGGTTGTCACTGAGATGAAGGAAATACAACACTAACACACAATAATAATATATACAATGGGCATATTCTTAAACATGCCGGCTTCGTGGCTTAGAGGTTATGACTTTTTTCCGTAATCTCGTATACTCTCGTCAGGTAACGTGATGACGGTTCAAATCAGCAGTGGTTCGAATAGCATCGGTAACTTACGAGGTATGTGAGCCGGCCGCTCAGAAAGCAATGGCAAACTACTGAGCGTAATCTTGCCAAGAGATCAACATACAGCTGAAAGATGCTGGTGTTGACAGCTAAGTCCTGTAAAAGGATATGCTAAAAAAAATTTAAAAAAAATATTCTTAAACAAGTGAATCTGTACAGTTGTCTCAAAACAGTTATAACATCTGATGGGAGATGCCTTGAAGAGATTAGAACAATAATCGTCATGGTGAAGGTAGCCTTTTGTAAGATGAAAAACATACTGACCAATAAAAAGATGTCTACTGAAACGATGAAAAGAGTGTTGAGGTGCTACATAGAACCTGTGCTTTTATATGGATGTGAAGTGTGGACAATGAGCAGACAGGCTGAAAAACATCTGATGGCTGTGGAGATGTGGTTTTTAAGGAAAATGCAAAGAATACCATGGACAGACAAAACCAATGAACAAGTCCTTCAGGAAACAAACAAACATCATAGACTGGTTAGAGACATTAGACGTAGACAGTCAAAATTTTTTTGGCATGTTATGAGGAGAAATGAAATGGGAGAACTTGGTGATAACTGGCAAGGTGAAGGGGAAAAGACCAAAGGGAAGACTGAGAAGTAAAAACCTGGATGGCTTGGCCATGTGCCACATGGCCTGAAGCCAGGAACACAGAGCTGATCCATGACTCTAGTGATCAAGTGAGACGGCAAATCATGACCACTCATGCTTATCGGCACGGCACATGATGGATGGATGGACTGGTAAGAAGAGTGAATGCTGGGATCACATGGCCAAAACACCTCTGAAGTCGGAGTTGGTTCGCCTGATGGCGAGGGACACTGTTAATATGGAAAGCTAACCCACATGCAAAATTAAGTCCAGCATTACTAGAAGTAGTGTGTATGGACTACGCTTGAGTTCTAAGTGAGCGAGCACACACAAAAAAATTGCCATAGTAACAAAATGCACTAATTACTGTGTTGTTGGGATTAGTTGATCTAGGCTATCATAGAGTGCACTCACTACTGTTGGATCATGGGGATAGAAGTGTGTGCTCAACTGCCTTAAAATATGGTGGAACTGCGATAAAGCTGTGAAAATGTAAGCAATATAAAATGAGACAAAGTAGCCTTACAATGGTATGGGCAGTATTTACACATCAGTTTGGTGGCATATTCTGTTGTATAATTTTTCATAACATGATGAAACATTAACACTTTAGTTAATAATAGTGCAATAATCATGAAATTTGGTTAAAGTGAGTAAATGCTTGGGTGCTTCTGAATCTTCTATCCAACTCACACACCAGCATGGCATGCCATACTGTTTGAGACAACATTAAAAAAATAAAACAACCAACGAAAATTCCAAGGAAATTAATATAATTAGAAAACAGTAACCTTCACAAAACAAAAAGAAGTATCACAGCTGGCTTTTGATCCTATCACAACCAGTTAGTTTAGTTTGACAAACTCTGCCATTTCATACATACTCTAGCCAATTTTTTTCATGATCATGAAGTATGTTCAGAAAAGCTAGCATCAGTGAAGCACAAATGCAAGTCATGCTGAAGAAACTGCTCATATAAAACATGTGTCAAAACCAAGGTAAATAAATGGAGTATAGGAAAAAAATTGGAAAAGAAAGTTAGAAACAAGTTTCAGGTTTAAGATCCCACACGCAAAACTAGTCCCATGTGGACCAAACTTGAGTTGAAAGCGAGCGAACAAAAAAGAAAAGGTTTCGAGATCACTGATGAAAAGAAGGAAGATTGACAACATATCAAAATAATATAAGAAAGAACAAGAATACAGAACAATGAACTAGGTATTTTAAAATTTAAATCTGAGTGCTGAGGACAAAGAAGCAAACAAGATATTTGCTTGGAGAAATTAGTTCTGCATGCATAACAACAACCTGTAAAAAAAAAAAAAATATTAAATGTGAGCTTGAGAACTTTTAGCAATGAGCTTGACCCTAGGTATTACACACATACAGATAAATATCAGTGGAATGTTAATGAAATAATAACTGTTATATACAGAACAATGGGCCATTCAGAGAGCCATACACCAAAGCTCCAAACATACTATCATTCTATGGGCATGTTTACTAGAAAATCACTGTCAATAAAGTAGTGGAAGCACAAATAATTTAGAACACACATACAAATGAGAATCGAAGTCATTATTCATTCACAAAACTGCTATACAAATTGTTGAGTGTAGAAAACTGCCGCTGCTCAACCAAACATTTATTCATGTTTTCTCCTCTGTAGAAATTGATTGTCTATATTTGCAATATTGTCTCTTGTATAAGCTTCACTGTCTTTTATAGTTCACTCAGTGGTCCATAAAGTGTACCTCTTGTTTCTCTAGGCAAAAAGGTTTGCCTAGATATGTCATATCTGGGGCAGCCTTAAAGTAAGCGTTTTGTTGTATGTATTCCAAAGGCTTGCGAACGCGGTTTGTGAGCCACTTACTAGGCGCTTGAAACGCAGCCACAACCGATTTGTGCAGCAGACTGTGTCGCTTTTGTGTTATAACGTGTTGGTATGGGAGGCGGTCGTTCAGAAAGCAATGGCAAACTACTGAACGTAAAATTTGCCTAGTACATCAACAGCAGCTGAAAAATGCTGGCGTTGACTGCAACATCCTGCAAGGGATATGCAACATTTAAAAAAAAAATTGTCAATCCACACGTGCACGCCAATCTTGAATTTTGTATACATATGGTTGTGTAATCCATTGTGTCCCATTCTGAGATGTAGAATAATGATTTGCTCTGGTCTGCCCATGAAATGTTAATCATCTTGTGGTGTTGGTGGCTTTCTGATTTGATGGCTTTCTGATTTGATGATTCTTTTCTTTTAATGGAATGTGACAAATACCTCAGGTTGTTCTTCTGTTGCTCCTGCCATAGCTAGTTAATCAGCTCTCTCGTTTCCAGGCACTCACAATGAGATATTCCCATTTATGTATGCTCTCTACCTGACTTTGTGTACAACTTCCCAAATAAACAGCAGTCAATAATTTGTCTTGTCAGAGTAAAAGATCATCTGACCATAGAACTGTGTCTCTGAATGAACATGAAGGCATCTTCGTGTAGTGGGTTGAAGTCTGTTGACACTGAAATACCTGAAACGTGTGGAGGATACATGACCAATCTTGGCCTACTCCCAGCCTGTCTATGTACTGTGCTGAATTATGACCTGGTTGCTTTAACATGTCCTTTCCACAGATATAAAGTTCCAGTACCAGCCTTGCACACCTTACGGGTTTCTGAGCGTGGAGAAGTGAAGAAGAGCTGTACAACACAGTTCGTGTGGGGATGGCACTTTGGTACTAGGTCAAGAGGAATGTCTCCACACCAACTTCACTTATCATACAGATGTGGAATTAAACCCTTTTCATTATATGCAACCATCTCTACCAGGCGACCAATACATTTGACTTAAGAGGTGAAAGTCTTCCTGAGGTTTCACAAGCAACAACAACACAGTGGATTTAACAAACACCAGCTTCTAGTCATAATCTGTGCAGTTTCTCACATTCTCTTGTGCTGTATTATAAAACATTCCACCAAGTACCACACAGGAACTTTTTAAGTATATAACAAGCCTTCTACAAGATCTGAACACTGAAGAACACAGGCTCACAGACAGTACCATGTCTCAGAAACTAAAATATGATTGATTGATTTAGGAACCGACATCATAGCATTCGGGGCATTCCCATAAGCACTCCATCCCCATCCTCAGAAGCCAGCGAAGAGTTCCAACCCCAATAGTACCAGTAGCAATCTGATTATATGTGCGCCGAGCATCGGCCAGATCCTCTCGTCACTCCACGCTGTCGCATTCTTGCCAGGCCATGGTGATCCATTTGCTCCTCCGAGGTGTACACGTGCTCCCACAAGGCCGCAACCACGTCTGCCTTATCATGCAGAAAATGAGAAACTAAAATATTTGGCCATATTAAACTTCACTGTGGCGTGGATATAACATGTGGAAGGCATGGTTCCTGGGAGCAGAGGTCGCCTAGCATGAGGATATTGCAAACATCTTGGGCATGGGGGTACATGAGGTGGCAGAAATGGCGCCTTGATGACAATGACATTGTGCTGAAGACCTGCCACGTACTTGGTGATACCACCAGACACATGCAACAATAGCAAGATGTTTCCCACCAAAACAGCACCATTTACTTCAGCACAGGTGGTACATGCAAATGCTCCATTTATTTCACAAGGAATAAACACTGAACAGTGTTACCTTTGCAGTCAAATATTTAAAAACGTTTAATACACACACTTTCTTCATCAAGTGCATTGTTGACTGGCATAGGTGATTATGCTTCTCCACATCTTGTGGCATCCAACAGCATGTATCAGTTTGTGCACTGACACCCTTCCATGCCATGACACAACTATCAAGATTCTTCTCTCATTGTACTCCTCTATCTTCTTCCACAAATCTTTCAAACTGTCACAACAAGATTCAGTTGTTCTCTTCTCATAATGTGGCTAATATACGACAGCTGACACTTGTGATAAGTTGTCCAATATACATCTATATTTAAATTACTAATGTTTACTTTCGAAGAATTTTTCAGCATTCTTCTGTAAAACCACATCTCTGAGCCCTCAAGAGATTTTTTTTTGCTTCTTTACTAATTGTCCAGGATCAACAGTCATAAGGTAAAACTGTTTCTATGTACTATGTAATGGACTTTACCAATGGTAATCATCACCCTAAATAGTATCCCACAAAGGACACATGTCAGTTGTTTTTGTGTGCACCTACAATGAGTTGCAAGTTGTTTTGGAGCTGAGGTGACAAAATGGCGAGTATGACTGCTTGCTAACGGTGGTTTGAGGAATGAATCCTCAGATGTGGCACAAATAGATTTTCCTCCAATCAGTACTTACTCAAAAGTCAATCCACCATTCAGTGGATGGTCCTGTGCAGTACTTCACCCTCCTAACAGTCTTTTGAAACTTTGATGTATCTGAAGCCAGATGTTTTGCCTCTGCTGCTGGCATGTGTCAATTATCTTTTACATGTGGAATCCATCTATGTTGCGTGGGAATGGCCTCCACAATAATCTTTCTTAGACCTTCATGTCTTTGTTTTGCCTGTCCAAATTATTCAATTTTCCTCATGTTTGCCCGCCTTAATAAACAATCTTTTTCAATACCGAGTTCTTGTTAGATATATTTGTTTGCTCTCCTCTCCTTTCTGTGCAACAAATTCTTAATAATCAAAGTTCAACCCTCCATCATCAAACTGCACAACAGGTATGTTCCTGGAAGGAACAGTGCTGGGGAAGGGAGCTGACTATCACACCTCATTATCGCATGACACGATATACGTGAAGGCCACATCCCCATGAAAATATATCACACAATTATCTTTACCATATACTACGAGTTTAAAACAGGTAAGGCAGGAACAGTTTTTAAACAAATAATAAAGGCCCACATTCCACGCCTTGAGGCATATTATATAGCCCTCTATTTTGGTAGACCAATCGCACTCAATGGGTATTGTATCCTTCCATCCGCCTTTCCTTCCCACATTCCCTGGTACCCAATTATATAGGCTGGGTCAACCTAGTAGCCCTGGTCAATAAAATGAGGGAGATTCAAACACACCACGCCACTGACTTACAGCCCAATTTGCTAGTCACCGAGCCGGCCACTTTCAGTCATGTGTTTCTCTTGTATGGTGGCATATTTTCAAATTTGTAGCCAACTGCATGGAGTTTGACGCTGTCAGCTGTAGATGGAAGTTCATAAGTACAGTATTTTGATGTACTGATATTATGTGCATGAAACTTACTTGTCTCCAATGGCACACTAACTTACATAAACAATGGCTAAAAGTTAAGTTTGAAAGGTCATATTTTATCTGCATCACAATGCCATCCATACACTACCAATCCTGCGGGAAACACCCAGATGCAATGTAAAACCATCAGAAAATGCCAACAATAACAAAAAATGCCATGCTTATGATATCTGTATGTCCAATACAAATACTTCAATGACATCACCTTCCTGTCAAGGTTTAAAGGTAAATGACATCACACGAGTCATCACTGTTGTAGAATTTTCCAGGACCACTATGATCTCCAGTCATATTTTGTTTTAAATTATCACAGAATAAAAACTACATACACTTTGTTAGCACCCAATGCCCTAATCCAATAATTTAAAAGACAACAGATATCCTAGATTTTCTAAAGCAACATCATACACTCTCCGATTCACCGCTGCAAGCTATGTCTAACGAAACACTTGGTGTTGAGGCATTCACAATGGAAGAATCTAGAAAGTCTACAGTGATAAAATTTACCATCCCATCCTGTGTGTTTAGAAAAGATACCTTTTCCTTACATTCTAACATTTCTCTCAAAACGCTGGATTCCAGTAATTTCTCACTTCTATTCATGCAGTCCATTTTTGTTGGAGAATCAAGGGTTATGGACTTGTCCTTGCTAACAATATCAATGGGATTTTCAGATTTAATAGAGGCTTCAGTATAAAAGCTGGCTTCTGAGTTCTTCTCGTCGACGCTTCCAATTCCTGAGTCTTGTAACACAACTGGCCCCAATCCACTCTCGCCAGCATCCATTTTTTGAGTGCCATCATTATCATCCCTGGAGTCTATCTTTGCCACATTTCTGGCTTGAATGCTCATCAGTTCATCATCCCCCTTTGCGAAGCCTGCCAACGGAACCTTGTCACCTTCATCTTCGCTGTTCAGCCCAGCTACTTTCGGTATGTGGTAGGTGACTGAATGCACAGTCACTCCATCCTGCATGGAGCTGAGAACGGCTGTATGAATTCCACCAATGAGTTCTGCCGTCAGCAATGCAGACTTTCCCTCCCCTACCCTCACAGCCTCTCCTTGCTCAGAGATTGTAGAAAGGGTGGAGTAGATCAACTGAAGCGGCGACACCCCGGTTGCTAAGAGACATGGACTTTCAGATAATCTGTTCATGTCGTCGGCACTGATTTGAGTGTCTCCATCGGGTAGCATCGTCACCTATAAGAAATATATGTAATCTGAGTGAGACAGTATATTTCTGCTTGCATATTAGTATTTTAATATGGTCGAGAATGGAGATAAAATATTAAATGTAGGTCAGCATGGCCGAATGGATAAGAACGCGTGTTCTTAAACATCCGGTGTGCTGATGCCAAGGTAAGGGATTCAATACCTACACCGGACAGTTGGACTAAATTGTTGACCTATAGTCCTTGACTTGGGGAAGTTAATTACAAGTACTTCTGAAATCAGGAGTGGGTTCGTCTGATGGCGAGGGACGCTGTTAATATGTAAAGCTAATCCACATGAAAAAATCAGTCCCGTGCACCAGAAATAGTGGGGGGGGGGGGGGGGGGGGGGGGGGGGGGGGGGGGGGGGGGGGGGGGGGGGGGGGGGGGGGGGGGGGGGGGGGGGGGGGGGGGGGGGGGGGGGGGGGAAAGACAGAAGTTTAAATAGGTTAATAGTGGCAATGCTAACATAATGGACAGTGCATCAGTTCACTTAAACTGAGTGGCTTCAATCTCCAGATGTGATTTGTTCTTGTCTCATTGGGCCCATTGTTAGGCCCAAGTCTGACACTTAATAGAATAATTTTGGTAGGAAGACTGCATTGAACACTGCTATATTTGTGTCAGTTGTTATATTTGTTCTGCAATATTAGTGATATATGTCCAGTAAATTTGATTTAATTTGTTGCACCTATGATGAGCAAGAGAATAAAATTATAAATTGTCCCCCCCCCCCCCCCCCCCCCCCCCCCCCCCCCCCCCTCTCAAAAAAGGTTAAGACCATCACAAGAACTAATAAAAGTATTCCATCATACACAACTATTAAAAAAAAATGTGACTGAATAAGCATTTGCACAGTTATTTATGCAGCCTCTGAAGGAGGGTCTTCACTTATTCTCGTGGAACAGTGTATGTGGTAGATAACACGTGCTTACATGTCTAGAATTGTAAAGAAATATATACAATAACACAGCACCAAAACATTGTTGCTACACGAGTTCTAAACAGACCTGTTGTGGAAAGAAATGAAAAGATATGCAGTAAAGGAGGTTGTACACATTTTAAATAAAGCCAAGTTGTGTGCTCTCATCAATAACTGCTTTTGTGGATGTCAAAGTGTTATTAAAACAACAGTTCAACCTTCTACCATAATCCTCTTGATATTCATTTACTACATTTTTAGTCTCCCTGAGGTGTAAATTTACTACTTCAGTTAATCCCCTTGCAACATAAAAATAATAGACACACACAAAGTATAGGACAGAGGACAGCTTTACAAAACACAGTTACATAAAACATAGGATTCTAAGACAACAGCCTTCATCAGCAAAGAAGAAGAAAACACAAGACATAAAACACTGAGATAACACTACAGTGACTGCATTAAGACATCATATGCAGAATGAAAACATAAATGTGTGGTTTTTTTGTCTCTGAGGTTTTGAATATGAAACAGGGTGAATTATGACAGAAGTCAGCTTATATAGGAGGCAGTAAGAGGATGTGCGGCTCTGAGGGTAGGGGTTGAAAGAGGAGAGGAGTAGTGCACAAAGGTGCTGGGAAAGGCAGGACAAGTGGAGAAAATTATAAAACAGTGATGGACTGAGTATGAACCTAAGGAGGAGTTGAAAGATCGAGGCAAGACATCCTTGTTCTGCTGCTGATCTTGTAACAAAATTTGCCAGATAAACTTGTACTGAGAAACTAACAAACTAAAGAAGAAAATCACTTTGATTAAGCTAACATTACCTGCATGTTAAACACCTCAGCCTCGATGCCACCTGAAAGAGCATCTCCGGCGATACTTGACAAGGTATTCGGTTCCTCACCAGGTAGCACTGCATGGAACTGAGGGTGCTTCATGAGTAAGGTCTCTACCTTTAAAAGAAAAATGTTTACAAGCATAGAAGACACAGCTACTTTTACTTTTCTTTGGATGAACAGACAAAATGGCCATCAGAGGTTTTAAACAAATCTTTGCTAACCCAACAACAGGGGACTGTGTGGGTGCTGCATGGTCTCAAGGTATGGTGTCCGCCTCGAGTGCTGGAAGTCCCAGGTTCAAGCCCCGGTGAGGACCGGGAATTTTTTTCACGTAGACTTCTAGTAATAAAATTTCCCCATGTCTCTGGATAGTGAGATCGGACGCCCGTGTGTATTGTTGCACACGTAAAAAATCCTTGGCAGTTGGAAATCGAAAAAGAGTAGTCTAACGGCGCTGCCCGGGCAAAATTTTGAGTTAAAAATCTACCCAAAGTATTTCAGGATCCTCGCTGGTGCTACGGATTTCATGCACTGAGCTGAGTTTCTCCAGACCCAGGTTTGAGTTAGGAGGAGAACAGAGCACTTATGGATTACACCCATGTGCCGTGATGTTGATCCATCGACTAAACTAAACTAAACAAACATTGCTCATTATGAGACTGCAAGAGAGTTTCAGTTATTTCCCATGGTGATGATAGACAAACAGTACCTAAGTCTTGCACTCACTGCTCGGACAGCTCATGAGTATGTTTGGAATGAGAACTGCTTGAACATAAAATATAGCTGGGAAGTTTGACAAAGGAAAGAGACACACAGATACAAACAAATGTTTTAATCAAAGTCTTTATGAACAAACAAAACAAAAGAATACTAAGCTAGAACACTGAAATATCACAATGTATGACAAGCAATGCACTTTATTTATAATATAAATGTAGCATCTACTGCATAGATTATACTTCATTTTAAAAATCTAAACAGAGTATGTATAGCATGCAGTACACTTAGTTTAAGATTTAAATGAAGCATATATACCACATAGGTTTTACATATTTCAGTTGTTCTAATTTGACATTTCATTTCAGCCATATAAAACAATAACACACCAACAGTCACAGACAACCTACCACTGTTTGTCCAGCTGCCTGTCGTTTAGCTGAGCCAGTCTGCAATCTCCGAGGTATCTTTTTGGCTTTAGGTAATTCTAATCTCTGCGGAACAATCTTATCTGGAATGAGGCCTTTCTTGTGGTCCTATGGATCATGTTGGAATAAATGATTAAGTACTTGTACATAATAAGTTTTAAAAACAGGATTACATGAATATCAATATTTTGTAATTATCCATCTACTAGAACTTTCTGTTGTCATGGATGTTTGTGAAATACAGGTCCTAATGATCACGTGTCCTGTCAATTGGCGAAGGCATGCATACATTTCCCCTAATCTTGGTTCCTGGTATTCTACATAAATTATATGGATGATATTCCTCCATGTCACCATCGCATTTAATCCAGAATCATCTCTCTTGGTCTGTCCCTGCTTCTTCTTCCACTGATCTTTCCAATCATTACAATGTTTTCAAATGCCTCTGGTCTCATTACATGAAATATAGGTATATATCTGTATTTTATGTAATATAGATGATGATAGGGTAGAATGTGGAAAGCTGAAGCAGCTGGGCAACAAATAATAATATAACCAACAACAACATCAAAATATCAGACGACAGAGAGGACTGGAGAGACATGATCATCAATCCCTGCTCCAGACCTGGCACCTCAAGAAGAAAACATAGAACAGAAGAAAAGCAACAATGACAGAAAGACTTAAAAAATGCTCAACGTATCAAATAAACATCTCTGCAACAGCAGTTGGTAACAAATTAGTGACTATAATGACAATGAATTGAAACAGACTTAAGATAAAATAAATAATGAAAGATAAAAATGAAACAATGAAAGTGTCCTTTACAGGATGCTGCAATCAACTCCAGCATTTATTGGATGTTTGTGATTATATGGATGATATTCCTCCATGTCAACCTCTAGGCAATTTTATTTTCAGTAGTTTTCCTATAATACTGCCCAGGAAGGCTAACCAGGGCAAAAAAATGACAGGAGCAAGCCGTTTGTGTTGACCTAAAGACGTAAACATCACAGCTCTGCTGTAAACAGGGATAATGCAATTACATCCAAACAAGATCAGATGAATGAGGAAGAAGAATGGAAGAATACTTTTGTAATTCACCAACAAGATGTCATCATCTTTTTTTTTTTTTTTAAATATAAAAACTAATTATGCCAGGAATGCAACCTGGTAAAAAATGCACGCTAAAGTCGGATGTGTTGGCCTACGGGTTTCGGCCCAAGGGCACATAACTTAGACACACCACAATCACATCTGAAAAAACACTCCGGACAAACGCAAAGAAGAAGGAGAAGAACCAATTAGCCCTACTGCTACAAGAAGAAAAATAAACTTAGCCTCTACTAACACAACAGTTATCAAAGATATCTTAAAAAAATGATGAAAGATTTTAACTCATACCTGTACGTGATTGCTGTAGATTTCCTGGTTGATGGTGCGGAACGGACACCTGGAGCACTGGAATATGCCAGCAGTGGTACCTGGATGCTTGTGTCGCATGTGTTGTTTCAGAGAAATGCTTTGTATGCATGTGTAAGCACACTGTGTGCAACGATACTGCTTCTGGCCAGTGTGGCGCATCTGTACAATAAGATAGAAAAGTCCAAAGTTTTGACAAGTAATAAGAAATATTTTAAACCTACAAACACACAAAGCTAAAACTAACTGGTTAAAAACAATAACACAGTTCAGAGATAAGAAGAATATAATAATTCTCTCTCTCTCTCTCTCTCTCAGAGTGCCCGAAAGTTCCTTCAGCTTTGTTCATTCGCAACTCACTTTGAACAGAAGTCATTTCTTTCACAGCTCCCTCATTCTGTAGTATAAAACCAACAGGTGCCAAGACTGTAATAATTACATTGAAAACCAACATTTTCTAATGTATCTGACCGTGGTTTAAAGGTATGCCTCAGCATCATAACAGAATCTTATGAAGGACAACATTCTCATGGAATTATCTCACACACACATACAAACATCCCCCCCCCCCCCCCCCCCCCCCCCCTCTTCCTCTCCTCTGTGACCAGTGAACTGTACGACTAGCTTACTGAACAAGCATGTTCAACATGGGTCAAATGAGGTCCCCCATGGGTCAAATGAGGTCCCTTGTTCATACTGCCTACATACAAAAAAAATCTCTTGATAACTGAAGTTTATTGGAAGATGTAAACAGTAGTCTGAACAGATCAAAGACAGACAACATTTCAACATTAAAATATTTATCATGAACAAGATATTCAAAGTGTGTTGAAGAGGGAAAGAAATAAAGGGGTCTAAATAGAATGCTTCAGCCCCCGGGAAGGTAAACCCGGTCAACAAACACCTGCAGAAGTCGGATGTGTCGGCCTAAGGGTGCAAATAAACTTGGCACAAGGCAATTACATCTGAAAAAACACTCCGGATGAACACAGAAGAATAAGATTCCTCCAGCCAAAAGGCACAAATTTTGCAGTTATATAAAGATTAACATTTGTTACAGGAGTGCCTAACATATGCAGAACATAGAAAACTGTTGGCCTAAACCAGCTCAATTTGAAGACAAACTCTAAAGAGATGTCAACAGTCTCAAATTGACTGCTGCCTTCTTTAAATATATTCAGGTTGAAGTCAAAGGTGTACAAAGAAAAAAAAAAAAGAAAATAACAAGAAACTTTTAATTGTATATGCAACCTCTGTCAAGCTTCCATCTATGTTAACTTATTTTTGGTCTTAGTTTGAGAGTAGTCACATCATCTACTGGCACAACAGTATGTTAAATTATATGTGCCAGTTACTTATATGGTGGAAAATAACAGTAACTATGTTAAACTAAATGTTTATTGAACCATTACCTTGTGACGCCTCATAGAATTGTGATCTCCTGTACTATAGCTGCATATATCACATCTACAAAATAAAACAAGACAAGATTATAACTTCCCTGAAACAATATAGCCATACATCAATTTCCCCTACACATATTTTGATATAGGATGGCAATGAAATAGAAGGTAGAAGAAGAAGAAAGAGGCAGGAGGAGGAGAAGAAATTATTTTATGAAGATCATATAACACTCACTTTGAACTCGAGCGTAGTCCATACACACTACTTCTAGAAGTTGTGGACTGAATTTTGCTTGTGGGTTAGCTGTCCCTATTAACAGTGTCCCTCGCCATCCTGACGAGCCCACTCTGACTTCAGAGGTACTTGCAATTTATGTCCCCAAGTCAAGGACAATAAGTCAGCATTTTAGTCCAACTGTCCGGTGTAGGGGTTGAACCCCTTACCTCGGCATCAGCACACTAGATGTTTAAGAATACTCGTTATTATCCATTCAGCCATGCTGACCTACATATAACAATTTATTTCATATGTAATTATTACAATTTTCCGAAGACTTGTGAAATTGGCTAGAAAATAGAAGCCATGTTTTCAGATGCAAGAAAATGAAACCCTAGCTGTTCATCCACTACCTCTCATTGAACGCCTCATGAATAACAAATTAATACATTTTTAACGAATACTTAGAAAAATCAATAGTAAATCTTTGTTGGCCACAAATAGGAAAGTGGTTGAATTTTTGAACTCCACAGAAAGAATCCGTGTTATCTAACCCCCAGATGGATGTCTCTATTCCTAATGCAAACATACTGTTAAGTGTACGGGTGGGGAAGGGGTGCCTAAGCTGGTATTCTACAGTCAGTTGTGAAGCCTAAGTTGTGTTGTGTCCAGGTTTCTTCTTCTTCTGCGTTCATCCGGAGACTTTTTTCGGACGTGATTGCGATGTGCCTGTTTACAGCAGAGCTGCATTCTTGCGCCGTTAGGCCGACACATCAGACTTCTGCGGGCATTTGTTGACTGGGTTAACCTTCCCGGGTATCCAGGTTTGATTAAGGCAGCCTTAATGTAGTCTGTCCATTATTTTCTTGGTTTTCCTCTGACGATATATCCAGATTTTGTTGTATGCTTGCATTGGTAGTTGCTCAGGTTTCATTCATATAAGACGAAAATCACTTTATTTATCTCTTGATGAATCTGATGCATTATGATATGCCTCTCATATTTATAATGTCATCACGTGATTCACTATCCAGCATACAATGCTCGAAATCAGATGCAGGTGATTTGGCAGTAGACTGCCTGTGTTAATTTTTAACAATGGTATGAGTCTCGGCCATTCAGAAAGCATTGGTAAAACACTGAACATAAACTTGCCTAGTGAATCACAAACAACCAAATAATGCTGAGGTTGATTGTGATGCCCTGCAAAGGACATGCAACTAACTTTCTTCTGGAAACCCCAGCAGCTTTTAAGCAAGCATTTCACCTCAGAAATTATCAGCGTTCTCTGGTGGAATACGATAGGGAATCCATTTGACACCGATTAACAAACTGTTCTAAGAAATATGTTTATCATTTGTTACTTGATTTTCATCACATCTTTGCTTGTGCCAGTAAAGAACAGCTGATAAGTCATCAATTTCACTTTTTGGCATCTTCTTTTATTACTCTGTCAAATTTTCAAAATGTGACAATACTGCCTCGTTATTTGAATTCAGACTTGTACTTTAGTGCTATTTATTTGTATATTTAGTGGACTAGGTGACTTGCTGATTTTCAATGTTTCAGTACAGAAAGAAACACTCACTTGAAAGGCTTTTCTCCAGTATGTGTACGTATGTGCAGCTCCATCATAGCCTTCCTGGCTGTTGTATGGCTACAGTACATACACTCGTAAGGCTTGTACGTGCTGTGAACTGCTGCTTTATGGTTTTTTAAACATTTGCTGATGAAAACATAAAGGAAACAAAGGCATGTTGCAGTATCACAAGATAGTAAAGAAGAAATAAGCAAAGCAAACACTGTAATTTTTCCTCTTCTTTTCTCTTCTGCCATTTATCTCATTTAATTTAAAAAGCACAACATGATAATGTTAACATAATTCTATTCAGGTAAACTGACCATAATTACCAGACAAGGTCAGGTTCATTTTTAGAAAACAATTAAGCATTATAAATGTATATATACACAACAGTATGTCAGGAGCAAACAAAGGTTTGTTATAAAGATCTGACATGAGTCTAGCAACTCAATCTGTGTCAGAACAGTCCTAAGCGACCCATTTATAAAACGCTAGAGGATCAACTTCATTTCATCAAAATGAATTCCCCCATCTGGCTTGGCCTCTCTCCACAGAATGGCAAATCGTCTGCCAGAACATCACACAAAGTACGAACTCTAAAGCTCCAGAAGGTGATCCCCAGAGGTCTCCAGAAAATATTGCATTAGTGGTCAGAACTATGCAGCCAGAACATGAACCCATGATCTTCAGAGCTCAAGGCAGATGCTTTGTTAATGCTCTGTCTCCCTCTTCTAGCACTGATCTTTCCTGTCATCACGTTCTTTAATGCCAACATTCATATTCTTTACTACAAAGAACACGGTTTGTTCTCATCTCATCTTATCATGTTTCTCTTGTACCTTGCAGTGTCGAGGTGAAGTATAAACATCGTGAGAGTGCCCGATTATGGGCTTCATATATTGATATTCCCACGGACTCTGCTATTCCCTCAGTCCAACGTTTACATGGTTGGCCTCTTCCTCTGTTTCCATCTGGTCTGTACATCACTGCTTGTTGTATAAACGGTTTGTTCTCAGTCTGGCTATATTCCCAGGATCGCCATGCCCCTATGCAGATGTGAAGTTTTAGTACTAGTCTTGCACACTCTGCTGGTTTCTGAGACTGGAGAGGGGAAAAGAGCTATGCAATAGTCTCAGTGAAGATACTGCTTTGGTACTGGGTCAGAAAAAAATGTCTTTACGCCAACCGAAGAGGTTACGAATGCAATTCATAATCACACCACGTTCAAAACTCAGCTGTGGGAGATTTGGCCCAGGAATCACAAACAGCCAGAATATGCTGGAGTTGACTGCTTTGTCTTGTAAACCAACCTCACTCCAATAGATGCAAGCCCTTTAGATGACAGGAATGCCAATGCATGCAACTTAAGTCTTCCAGAGTTTTCACAATCAACTGACCTAGAACTTTTAACACTGTCCAGGGAGTATGATCATAGCTTACCTGTTTGCAAATGCTCTATCACAGATATCGCAAGTCTTGGAAGAAAACCAACCCTTTCTGCCTTCTTTCCCTTCCTGAACAACATGAGTGACTTGATGATTCTTCATTTGTGATGCCTGACGGAATCCCTTGCCACATACATCACACGTGTACGGTTTACTGTCTGTATGAATTTCCTACAAAAATACACATCTAATCGTCAGCACCAAAAATATTTAATGTGATGCATTAAAACAGGACAAACCACAGGAAAAAGCAGTGCAATTAAAATACCAGATAATCTAACAAAAACGTACATTATAATTCACCATCGAAACCAAACAATTTGTATACGAGAGATAAAACTAAATTAATAAAAACAACGAAGAGCATTAAATTCCAATTCAAAACTTACATTCAACAAACAACCTAAGTCTGCCATATTTATATACACAACAACCACTTATCACATCACCTTGATCTTCTATTTACCTGTTTTTTCCCCCATGAACTTAGGAAGACAACTAAACAGACAGAGGAAGCTGCAGGAGATAACAAAAGACAGAATGACTTGGCATCACTTGGTTGAGGGCCTAGTCTTCAATGGAGGATAAAAGGCAGAAGAAGAGGGTGTAATAAGGGCAAAAGTATGTGGAGCAGAATGACAATTTGGCCTTCTTCGTTTCTACATAGGGATACAATATAGAGCTGAGAGATGCCTGAGAAACTTTATTTGAGAGTTAGATGTGGCTATTTGACAGCAAATTAAGAAAAAGAACAACAAAAGACAACAACTACATACCTTGTGGATATTCATTTTATGATGTGTGTCCGTCTTGTAATCACATTTATCACAACTAAACAAATCACAGTCTATCTGGAATTAAAAAAAACAAAAAAACAAAGTAATTTCAAATCTCATATAAAAGACATTACATATGTAAAAGAAAGTTACTGTTCAAGGCTTCTTATAGTGACAAAGACATGTTATTGCTTTAAACATCAAGAGTGGGTGACAATTTGAATAACCATTGTCATTGTACACAGGTATCTCCATAAGTGCTCCAGTCTCCTCCCATAGGTCACACAAGGAGAATCTCAGCATGTTGCAGTTAACTCTGCAGCACCAGTGAGAACCAACATGTATGTATGGCAGATTCACACGTGCTATACATTTTTTGTGAGTAGCTTTTCTAATTTATAAATTCTACTTGGGCAGTGTCCTTTGTGGCCTAGTCTTTTTGATTTCCAACTGCCAGAGAATTGTTTTATGTGTGCAATGTGCACACATACCTCTGAGGTTATTTCACCATCGTCTGAGAAGATTAGATAGATGTCTGACCCACTACCTCAGGATCAGGGTGCTCTGCTTGAGCCAAAGATGGATGCCATAACCTTTGATATACTACGTCCCCTACTATACAGAGTTGTTGTTAGGACTCCAGTGATTCACATTTACCCTTGAATGATTTTAAGAAATTTGGTAGACATGTAACACACTCAAGGTGAGCATGCTCATGAGCTCTCCAAGTGGTGAGTGCAAAATGTGTGTGCTGATTGTCTACCATCATCATCATCATCTTCCACTTCTGCCGTCAGCGTCGTGGGGAGGAATAATTGCGTACTCAGCACCCGGTGGGCGGCACTGGATAGTGTCATTCCGTGTGATTGTACAGTGTCTTTGATGTCAATATCATGTGAGAAATTACCATGACTTTCTTGCAATCTCTTAGAGTGCACAGATTGCAGTCCTCAGCAGGCAGTGGAGACCATGGTCAACCCTCACTTGTATTAACTGGACACTTTCTGTCCTGAGTGCCCCCCATGGAAGCAATGAGAGATCTTGGTCAGAGTGAACCCTGACCCTGGAACACTCTTGAGACTGCTCAAGACATTGAAGAGAAGTATGTTTCTTCTAAAGGCATTGAAAGAAAATCTGTATTTGCTCAAGACATTGAAGAGAAGTATTCTTTCCCTCTCTTTCTTTGTTACATATGCAGAGTGACAACTAAGTAAAAACTACACCACTGTTAGATTGTAAGATGTGTTGTATAAACATTGTGTGAGTTCCTCACTCTTAATATGACATGAAGAATTTGGAAAGAGTGGTGATAACTTTGTTTCCATCCTGGTAGTAAATAGCACTCAAACTGATCATGCATGTGAGATCTCTAAGTGTGAGTGCAAAGTTTGGGTGCTGAATGTCTAACATCATCTGTGGATTTGCTATGACTCTTTAGTTTCAAACCATGCATGGCATGTGGACCTCAGCAGGCTTCATCACAGCAAAGATACAGAACCTCGGGGAGGTGAGGCAAAACCATCTTATTCCGACGCCATTTGCTGTCTAGTTAGTTGCTTATCCTTTACAGGACGTCACAGTCAACCCCATCATGTTTTGGCTGTTTGTGATTTCTTGGCAAGTATACGTTCAGTAGTTTGCCATTGTTTTCTGAACCAGCACTCATACCATTTTATGAAAACTAGCTCAAGGCAGTCATCTACCAAATCGCCCGCAGCTGTGTTTCGAATACAGTATGCAGGAATGTAACCCCTTCACCGCAGCAGTGGCGTCTAGAAAGACATTTAAAAGACGCTCTGCTCCAATAACTTTTATTGGTCAGCAAGACCCGTTCTAAAGAACATCACACACAGCACCTCAAGACAGCAATAGCCTTCATGAATATGCTTATTCATAATCCACAGCTCTACCTGACATAATAATATACAGCTAACACAGCACTATGATGCCCCTCAGTTTTAAATGATAATGTAATTCATTCAGAAAATAAGACCAAAGCTGTGATGGTATTACAACATTCACTAACCCTATGTTCTCTCCACAGGTGCATACGCAGCTGCTTCCAAAATTCATGCGGGGCCTGGCACTCCTTGCAAGTAAAAGCGGTGTCATCCAGATTGTGGCATGACATGTGAGCATGTAAACCTGGATAGAAAAGACACAGCACCTCTTTAGATAATACACACATTTTACTCTAAACAAAAAATGATGAGAATAATGGCTGCACATGACAGATGAAGACAGTAAAAAAAAAAGGCAATCGTAAAACTAAGTGTAGCTGGGAAGGCTAACCTGGTCAACAAATGCCACAGAAGTCGGCCTAACGCAGCTCTGCTGTAAACAGGCACAACGCAATCACGTCCGAAAAAAAAAACTGGATGAACGAAGAAGAAGAAAGAAAGAAGAAAGACTAAGTGTAGATCATAAGCACCAAACTTTATTCAAATGGTGACACATTATGTGAGTGTGCAGATTCAGATCAAACACAAATTTAGTCAATGTATCTTAGCCTAAACAAAACAATGAGGATAATAAACAGTACAACTAAAGGACTCTTTTATATGCCTTGAGACATACTGGGTTCATGGTGCTAGTTCCAATATTTGTTTTATAGACCAACTGGCAACTGATGGGTGATGTGGTCAATATCACACCAGCCTTGACTTCCCAGGACATGTCTGGTACCTGTTTTAGGCTGGGTTGATCTAAAAGCCTTGATGGGGATTCAATCACATGACCACCAGGCAAGAATGCGAGCTGCTGTGCTAACATAGGCTCCCAATGAGGATAATACAAAGGGGGGCTTCAAATTAAAACCTTAAAAGGGTGATAGAAATTACAATAACCATGCCATTGTTTTGTAAACTGTTATCACAGTGCAGATGAACACGGTGATGTCACGTGTTTAACACTCTTGAGATCTTTAACAATATTGACAGTTTACAAGACAATGGCATGTTTATTGTGCAGACGACCTCGGTGATGTCATACAGAAAGATGTCCGCCTTATTTTTGACCATGCACCAAAGAGAAGCAGTATTCTTTATCCGTGTTTGTTTATCAGTGAAGGGGTGAAACCTATAGAAATGCATCGGCATATCAAGGTCCAATATGTCTTATCAGTCCAGCAAGTGTATGAGTGCAATAGGAAGTTTCAAATATGGCATGACTTCTGTGAAAGACTGTTCACTGTTAAGCACACCACATCATCCATGATGTGCTACAGTATCATAAAGTGTCTGCAAGGTGGGTGCCACAGGCAGCTTACTCCAGAATTGAAATGACGACACATGGATGTTTGTCAAGAACTAGCCCCAAGTGATTTCCACCTGTTTGCACAACTGAAAGTGTCATTGAGAGGAAAGACTTTTTGGTCCGATGATGAGGTACAGCAGGCGGTGCATGAGTACGTGACCAAAAACATTTTTTTTTCTACAGGAATCCAAGCACTTTAACAATAATGGAGGACTTAAGGGGCGATTATAATCTGGACATTGCATTTGTAATTTGCTGTTCTGATAACTTTCACTTTTAAACATTGCTGTTTAAAATGTGTATACATCAAATTACTTTTATAATCAGAGATTCTAAACCCTTTACAGGGCAGAACGGCCATTAGCGGCCGATCGCTTAAAAGAGCAGATCGGCCGATTACGTCCGATACTATTATGCATTGTAAAAACGCGATCTCTCGGCTTTCCGACACTTCCGACGGCTACTTTCGCTTTTGCCGATAGCTTGACAACGTGGCCGCCATTTGTAAACGCGCTACTATGAATTTGAACGGACTTTTACTGACTTTTTTTTGATAGTTTTCGGGATTTTTACGCTGTTTTTCAAAATGGATTTCGGCGATTCTTCAAGTGATAGCCGAGATTTCGCTAGTTTCAATTTAAATGACATTAAAGGGCACGAAGTTGACTATTAATCGGAGCTAGATATCAGTGCAAAGCGTTACTTTGCATTAGCAGTCTGAGTCAGACTTTAAAGAAAGTGATTATGATTCTGAAACTGTGTTTGTAAATTGCCGTATAGATGACGCAAAATCACAAACAACATGCTGTATTTCGTAAATATTTGTGTTCATATATAGATTACCGACAACAATCATGTGATTAACATATTCTGCATGCTTTTCCCTTCATTGTGTTGTTTATTTAACTACAATCGGTTGACTAACACCTTATTTGTGATGTTTTAACGCGACCCAAAATTTTACCAAACCTGAAAAAATCTTGCCCGTTCAGTGCTAAAAAACGGACAAGCGTCTGCCCTGTAAAGGGCTAGAATACTATTTAGTTTTTCCATTGAAGTCAGGCCGACATCTCGCCTGAATTTTTTAAAACAGATGCAAGTGTTTATTGATGTTTTTGTTAAAGTGTTTTTCCTCCAGTACATGTTTGTGCTTATAGTTCTGTATACAAGAGCACTTGTCAAACTGATTATCAGTGAGATTTTTTTTTTAAATTCAACCTTTTCTCTTTTACTCAAGGGTGTAGAGGTACCTTATGTTATCAGTATTTTAATTTTTAGGCATGACTCACATGTGCACACACACACACACACACTGTCTCTTTTGACATGCCAAACCAAGGCTGAAAATATGCCTCGCTGGGAATTAAACCCTGGATCTCTACAGCAGTGGTCAGTGTTTTCTTTACATCAGAATGAAATAAACAAACAAATAATAAAAATGTATTACCCATTTCAGTTTTAAACTTTGCTTTGCAACTCATCATTGGACAGGATATCTTGTAACCCAGATTAAGACAAGACTCTCGAATCCGTCGCTTTAAACGTTTTCCAAGGACAAAGTCCTCTTTCAGAGCACGTGGAGGTTTAACTTTTCGACGCATTCGACCATCTGGATGAGGAGTTCTATTGTTGTCCGTCACACTGGGCAACCATTCTATATCTTCTGTGTCCAATACTATTTCCTTAAACTTTACTTGATCAGCCTTGCGCTTGCGGCCTCGTTTTGCACCACCTGCCTAAAATAAATGCAATAACTATATTACGTATCACTCAATTGTGCATTCCATTATCTCAGGTTAGAAGAATAAGTAACATGAAAATGATGAGGAGGAGATAACAACAAAAAAGTAGGCAGAAGAGTAGACAAAGCCCATTCTCTACAACAAAATTATCATCACCATATGCCCTACAAAATGGGGTAGGCATTCATGTCTCTCCCCAGATCTTGGTCTTTGGTGTTCTGGATCAATTCTGCTGCTGATATTCCTCCATGCCACCTTCTCAGACCTTCCAGCATAATTTCACTTCATCTGCCTCTGCCTCTTTTCCCACTGATCTTTCCAGTTGTCATGATGTTCTCCAATGCCTCTCTCTTTTCATTACATGACCAAAGAATGCTGTTTGTCTCTTTCTTATTGTTGTATACAATGTTCTAGTTTCATTAGCCTCTTTCGGACAATCATTGTTAGTTACTCTGGCAGAGCAAGGAACTGCAACATTCATCTTAGGAACTACATCTTCATGCTTCTAAGCTCTTCCTAATTTCTTTATTCATGTACCATCATTAACTGCCATAGGAAAAAACAGGTTCAATTAAAAATTTCTGGAATCTCTTGCTTACATTCACAATCAGTTAGTGCACCGTATTTATAGACTGTACATTTAATGATAGTAACTTACTGCATAAGATACTTTTAATTTTCTTAAATACATCTTGTGCTCGACCTAATCTGCTCTTAATCTCTGTCAAGTATCTTCCATCTGATGTTATAACTGTCCCTAGGTATTTAAATCTATTGACATGGTTAAGCATTGTCCCCGTCTATTGTTATCTCACATTTTGGTGTCATGCCACTCACACATGCTATAATTTTTTGTGAGTAGCTTTACTGACCACATCACTCACCGATTGGTCTATAAAAATATGGGTCTACACCATATGCAGAAATCCCCCAAGACATGTAAAAGTGTCTTTCACTTACTTTTTTTTAAAAAGAGCCAGAGGCAGACTAAGAGAAATGACACAGTAACCTCTTATCTTCTTCATCTCCAACTCCTATAAAACTATGCACAATTTCTCTACAATAGTTGGAAGTCCCTACACCATATTTAGAAGCTCCATCACAGCTTCAATAATGTCCATCATTATTGTAAGCACATCTGACATAAAAATGTTGCAGTCATTCTCTAAAACATATGCTCATAAGTGGTCTTTTTCTTACATTCTATACCAGACTATGTATGAGTCCAGTTACAAGCTTGGATATTGTTTTGGACATGCTGAGACCCCCTTATAGTTTTTCTCTGACTGAAGTTAGTTAATTATGGTTCCAACTTCACAGCAACAGGTCATCCACATAACAGCCCACCACTATAACTACAGTTCATCGTCGATAGAAGTAGCAGCCACTATGGACCACTGAGTGAACTAAAAAAAAAAAAAAGACAGTAAAATTCAAAGAGACAACACTGTAGCAGTTATAGACAAATTTCAAGCGAAAGAAAGAAGTAGCAGCAGTCACTAGACAACCAGCAGTTGCACATGCATTATTGCATACGGAAAACTAGCTAGTTCAGCAACCAGCCACATGTCATTTTTCTGAATATGCAGTTCACAATTCAAACCATGGACAGATGGAAAAGCATTCCATTTCTGAGCATTCGCTGCACAACATATGCTTGACTACTATCTTAGAATAAGTCACTACTTTTTCGAAAAACCAGCACCGCTGCGTTTCGAACCCAGGTATACGGGCTCACAAACCGCGTTCGCAAGACCTTAGCCACGGCGGTCGTTCAGAAAGCAATAGCAAACTACTGAGCGTAAAATTTGCCCAGGATTCACGAACAGCAAAAATGCTGGGGTTGACTGCTACATCCTGTGAAGGACATGCACCTAAATTTGTTGTTGTTATATGCAATGAATTATGAAATTTGAACCCCCCAAAAAAATCAGGAACAACTTGGAGGCAACAGAGATGTGGTTTCTGAGATGAATGCTGTGAATACCTTGGTTGGTCAGAACAATTAACAAGTGCCCAGAAAAGCAAAACATTATATACACAAATTTAGTGACAAACACTACACTTTGATTATATAATGAGAACACACATATTGGAAAACACTGTGACATCAGCAGAAGTAGAGGCAGGGGCTGACCAAGAGAAATGATGCTGAATATAATGAGAATGTGACGTGGAATAATATCATGAACAGAGCTGATTCAAAACATAAAGGAACAAGAGATATTTAATGTTTACACTTATGCATATTGTGCCACTCATGTTCATCAGCACCCAGGCATAATGTTGACTTCCCAAGTTATGGCGATCAGGCATCTTGATCGATAATTAAACCACATGCTTACATTTTAATGTAAACAACCGCTAGCATCTAAATCGTTCTTATTTTTATGGCTTATGGCCAAACATATCTCCAATAACTGAAAACGGTCTTCTAAGATCCCATTTTTGGTATAATTCAAATTTCCTGACTATAGTGTGCAAAATTTAAGGTTTTTCTCCTTTTCTGTTATTTTCCTCGACTGCGAAATATTAACCTGCCATTCCTGAACGCAGTGATGTTGATTCTTTATTACATTTTTCAAATGTCTTAAATTTTAACTTCATCTTTCCTATAATTGAAACATAATCACTATGTTAGTCTACTCATTGTCTAGTTTCTGTTCCTACTAAACTGCTTCTGAATTTCTATGGAATAAATGTCATAAATTTGACTGCTAACATTATTTCCATCACTTTTCCAAGTCCATACTCATCAAGGACGGTGCTCGATGGTATTATCTATTATTATATCATGAGATTATGCCCATGCTATTCATCTGTCACTTCACTCATCCCTTTCACCGAGGCCATAGCCACCACTCATGCCGCTCACATTTTCATTGCATATTTTGCATTTATCACAGTTATTTCAAAAGTTTTGGAGACTACATCTATATTTTCTTCTGTGCTATTTGCTGTTGGGGCCAATGCCAGAATTATACTGATCTTCAATTGTTTGCCATGGAGTTTCACCAATAGCAATCAATCTTGACTGTCCAAAATCCTGTACCTGCTTTTGCACTGATGGCCAGAAGCCTTCAGCTGTTTTTGCTCTCTGCTGATACAAAACTATGTCAACTCCTCCATTCCATTATTCCCCCCCCCCCCCCCCCCCCCCCGAGTAAATAATTCTGTGTTTATTTAAATATTGTTCTCCTGCACCTGGCCATTGAATTTCACTAATACCTTATATATGACATTAATTCTATCCATATAGTTTTTGATGTTTTCCCATTTGTATAAGTGTTCTGACAATCCATGAACCAATGTGTAAGCTATTTTCAACATTTAATTTACAAATAGAGAATGATGATAACCAGGTATCACCTGTAGGCATGATACTCCATACCAGACGAGGTGATTACTATGTCATTAACTTGGTTCAATGTTTAAGCATGTGTAATAATAATTACAAATAATTTGTCCTGAAGCAGTTTTATGCTATTGGTCTGTGATGTGATAGAGCCATCACATTGTGAAGGCCTGAATGCTCGGACGAATAGTTGGCCAATCTCTCCCCTCACTTTCGCAGGTGCAGAACCCATGACTGACTATGTGCACGACATTATCAACACAGTTCACCATCGATATGTGCAACAAAGAATAAATACAACAGTAGCCTTCCCTTGCATAAGAATTCATTTAATAACGAGGGCTTTAGGTAAATTTTTAAGTGGTTTATATTTTCAACTGCACTCCAGATTTCTATTATGTCCATGATTAGACTGCCTGAGACACACATCTTCTTATAGTCCATGCTGTGTGGCATTGGTGATCATGTCTGTCCACAGCCTCCTGTCTTTTGTTCTGCGAATCATTTCTAATATCGACTGTCCTCCACGCCATGATGTCAAACTATCCTTCATCTTCTCTCTTGGTCTCCCCCTGCCTCGCTTACCCTCCAACCTACGAATTGTGACAATATATTCCAGCTTTCCTCTTCTCATGACATGTTTAAAGAACGTGGACTGTCTTCTTTTAAAAATGAGTAACCAGTTTTTTTTTTGCGAGTTGACTTCTTTCAAGATATCTTTATTGTTAGGGTGGCAGAGTAGGGATATATCTTATCAAAGGAGAAGTAAGGTGCCCTTTGCTAGCCTACTGGACATCCGTGGCCAAGGTGGAATACCCGCTTAGCCCCATGTTCAGGGTCATGAGAAGCCATAAGAGCAAGTGATGGATGAAGCTGGGGCGCAGACAACAGATAGTTGATTATGGTTTAGAACACAAAATAAGGAAGAGTATCCATGACTGCAACACATTATGCTTCTTGAAATGAAACCAGCTACACTGATAACACCATGTCCAACAAGGAAACTTAAGGTGACAATGAGAATTATGGCACCCTGTTTGCACTTGCAAATGTCGAAACACCAAAGCAAACCAGAGCATAAAGACTTCACCAGACAGTGAGGAAATCTGGTCCACAGGAATGACATTTCGAGATATACTTTGAAGAACCAATGAAGATCGCAAACAAACCATCCAGTTCATGACCCACGCCAGAAGCACAGCAAATGTTAATCTCTGAAAAGAATAAGCTAACAAATCTTGACGGTGGTGGACTATTTAAGTTTTAAAATAACTGATGAAATTGCTCACCTGCACGCCAATGCTAACCCCAGTGCCTTGCATCAACTCCTTATGTTCTGACTGCATGTGGGTCTGGCATTCTTCCATGGTGGTGAAAGCCAGTTTACACAATCCACACAGCAGAAATTCCTGATGATCATAAGAAGTCATAGTATCAATAACAGGCAGTGAAACACTGGCACCTGGCCATCTTGACAGATGATAGTTACATTGTGCCTAAAAAAAAGGCATAACAGCTAAAACCCATGGCGGTAGTAAATGTGACTGATCAGACCATTTCGTGTTGTAAATGTTCGTCCACAATGGTTGCATGTGAAATCATGGTCATTTCCACCATTCATGCACCATCTTACGTTTCACAAGCTCAGTGTGTGACCTGTCTGCAATCATTTTCTCCTTTGTCTTTATTTCATTTCTGATCTTTGCCCTCCATGCAACATGATCAGCGACGACTTACCACCAAGGTGCAATATCAACGCCTGTATCAATCATGTCCCGCTTACACACATCTTTGTATTGTAGTAGAGGTCGACCCCAAGATCTCTTACCCATCTGTAATTCACCAAAAAAGATGTCCTTTGATATTCTACCATCTTCCATCCTCCTAATGTGTCCTATCCATCTAAGTCTACGAAGACTGAGCATGGAACAAACTGTCACACAACCCTATCTTTCCAATACTTCAGTATTTGTGATTTTGTCTTGCCATTTAATACCAATAAATAACAGGCAGTGCATTAGCTTAAAGATGTTCATAAGATTAAAGATGTCCAACACAGAAGATTATTATCATTTTAGCTTAGAAAAAATAAGGATGGGGAGAGGAGAGGATACAGAATAAAATAACAATGAGATAGTAAAATAAAATATCAAAGCTAGAATTTGATAGGGTAAGAAGAGTAAAGGATCACTTTTCAGGCAGTGAAGTATATTGGATGTATGGTGCTGGTCCTATATTTTTACTGAAAATTTTCTACAGCTCGTTTTTAGGCAAGGATGACCTGCAAGTCAGGTCATTGAAAAATATCTCCACCTCAAAATGGGATCTGAACACAAGACTAGGCAAATGTGGTAGCCACTGTGGTACCAGGGCCCACAAGTACTGATTTACAGGAGTAAAGCAGAAAAGACTAACAGGGAGAGATAAAAATCACTCCCATTTTGGAATGTAAAACCATGTGGCTGTGTGTAACCAGCATAAATACATACTGACCCAGAAAGCTTGAATACTTTCCTGAGGTACTGAAAAGGCACATGTAGGACAGTGGGTGAGTGTTACACTGCTCAACCTCGCAGGCAGGCACACACAGAAAAAGAGAAAGAGAAAGAGAAAGACAGACAGAGAGAGAAAGCCGCAGGAAATTGTAAAAGACTGGATGGCTTGCTGTGAGTTGGTTGAGGGCCTGTGTTCCATTAGGAGATAAAATGCATAAGAAGAAGAACTAAACATAAGAAAGACAATCTTTCGTGACATGCTGAATGGTACATATGGTGCATTGCTTGGCACAGAATCCAACCAACTGTCCATCATACAGTTGATGCAGCCCAATTTGTTATACACACTACAGCCCGCCAACAAGTTCCCCATGTTTATCATTTCTAAAACTCATTAAACTGCACTAGGGACATAAGTTGGCATGATAAATTCCCTTTCTTGTTTGCTTGCCCTTTTGTACATCAGTAACTGGCTGCCCACTTGACATCCTGTACAACATGATAGACTAGCACTCTTATCTATTCTGCTACTACATACAACTAAAGTACAGTTAATTTAACAAGTAAACTGACACAAGAGCAGGTAAGACACCAGATTACCTTTGTCTCTGTATGTTCAGGTATGTTCATAGGTTCTGACACTGGCGTGCTCACAACATAATGTGGAAGTGTATTTGATCCAGTTACGGCTGAAAGACAACATGTTAAAAGTCTAGAGAAACAAACAAACAAAAACCACAAGCTCTTCTAAAGCATATAAAGAAATATATAACGGCTATAAATCAAGGTTAACACTGTACAGGCAATTTCCATATAAGATACTGTCACAAATACATAGTGTAAGGACTGCCTGTATAAAATTTGAAGTTATGAAGTAAGGTAATCATTTCCATTTATCATGAGTCTTCTTCTAATCTCATATCAAAAACAGATACTATTGTAAAACTCTTATGCACACAAGTGATCCCACCTGAACTGAACCAGAAATAAGCAATAATGAATCCCCTAACAGTTCAGACTATTGCCAAGGTTTCAAAAACCAGCTGAATATATTTTCAGCATAAATACACTATAATGCATTAAAATGTAGACAATTCTATAATATTGTTCAATCACTTGTAAAAGCATGCAACTTGAAAATAAAGTACATTTACATCAGCATATATCTACACATTGTTGACTTCACAGCCACATGTCAATGGAAGCATGTCTGATAGGTTATGGCGTCCACATCAAGCTAAGAAATTACAAGGTTCAAATCTCCACATAGGGCTGGGCATTTGTACAAGAACCATTGGTTTATAACAATACTACATGCCCCTGGTCTCTTGGGATAGTGAGATCAGATACTCCTTCTTCTTTGATAAGGGTGAGGGAAAGAAAACACAATGAGAGGCCAGGTGCAAGTTTAAAATATAATAACAGTTGGAAATCTCAAAGAAAGGTCAATGCTGAGGCTACCTTTTAAGGAAAGAAAACATCTTCACAGGTAGACAGTGCCCGTTACCTTGAAATCTGTCTAGAGAAAAATAAATCTACACAAATACATTCTAAAATAGGACATACTGATCTCAGAGGTGCATGACTAGGTGTAAAACACTCACCTTGAAAGAGCAATGGGGAAGAACATATGGCCAAGACAATAACAACTGCTGAATGAAGAGAATCCAATTGAATAAGTAGAAATGATATTTGATGAGGAGAGTAGGAAGATAAAATGAGAACTTGATGAAGAAATATTGAAAAGGAGATCAAAGAATACAGATCAATAGTTAATAAATATTCAGCCCTCAGTTAAGAACAGAACTAATTCGATGAACTGTATATGTGAAGCAAGCAATGGCACATAGACTGTTGTTTGCTAGCAAAGCTGGGATGCCAAACTGCTTTATCAGCCAAATGTTGCTACCATCACAACCAACCAAAATAATTCTTGAATCTTTTTCAACCCCCTGTCTCATGCTCTGAGCTGATCCACGAGTCTGGTGATCGAGTGAGATGGCAGAACATGACCGCACACGCTTATCGGCATGGCACATGATGGATGGATGGATGTCTCATGCTTTGTCATGCCCAAAGTGTCTTTAACATCCTGAATCCATCTTCATTCTGGTCAACTAATGAACATTTATATCCTATCTTCTTCCAGGAACCATGTCATCCATTGCCGTTCTTTCCAAACCACTGTGGCTTTTAATACAGCTAAAGTATTTCAGCATCTGTAACATTCTGATATTTATGAGCCTTTTTTTTTTCAATGTTCAAATCTTGTAGAATGTTAGTATTTTTCTCCTTCTGGGCCTATGATATTCTAAAAATGTTTCTGGAACATTTAAGATCAAAGGCACCGGGCTTCTTATTTAATGATTGTTTTTTTGGGTACCACGCTTGCTGTGAACTCAAAAAGTAATCCATACACGAACTACTATTTCTAGTGCACAGGACTGATTTTTGCATGTGGATGAGTTTTCCTTACAATCAGTGTCCCTCGCCATTAGGTGAACCCATTCCGACTTCTAAGGTACTTGTAATTTACATCCTCAAGTCAAGGATGAGAAGTCAACATTTTAGTCCAAACTGACTGGTGTTGGGGCTGAACCCACTTCCTCCTGCATCAGCTCTCCGGAAGTTTAAGAGCAAGCACGCTGACCCATTTGGCCATGCTGGCCTCCCTTTGATGATCGTGAAATGGTCCATGACTCAAATCCATATGTTTGAAACAGGAAAGATGTATGTTCTCAAAGATCTTAATTTAACTAGTTTA
This sequence comes from Cepaea nemoralis, assembly GCA_014155875.1. Classification (NCBI taxonomy): domain Eukaryota; kingdom Metazoa; phylum Mollusca; class Gastropoda; order Stylommatophora; family Helicidae; genus Cepaea; species Cepaea nemoralis. Next base: position 107,991 of record JACEFZ010027071.1, on the reverse strand, counting down.
CAGGTGTTGTGCAATAGGCTCTTAAAACTGTTTAACACATGCCTTGCTATAGACAGTCTCTGCTTGACTTCTTTTGAATAGTTCCTACTGTTGTTGATTTCGGAGCCAAGATGTTCAACACTATAACATTTTCTCCATTGTTGACAGTACTTTTTGCTTTGTTTAAATTCACAAAAAGATTTTGAAAGTCACCGGATCTTTTGACAGACAGAATGAATTCTTCTAATCCCTAAGCACTGTTTGAGAGGAGAAAAATGTCATCTGTATATCTGAATTCCAGAATTGGATTTCCACTGGTCTCACCACTTTCTATCATTTATTACATGTCATGATGGTCTGAATGCACATGTTAATATTCTAATTTCCAGCACCAGTGTCTTTCCCATTGCCTTTTGATTCACTGCAATTTATCTATTTCTTCCCTCAGCTCCACATTGGTGATTCTGTTATACCATTTTATTCATATTCTGTGCAGGCATCAGCCAATGAATTGTAGTAGTTCCTATAGAAAATGGGTACAATTAAGAGAGGATTACTGTACTATCTTCTTACCTAGATTAGGCAAGTGTATTGCCATAACTGTGTAAGGCTGTGAGACACCCAATCCATCAAGATCTCCTGAAACAACTGTAGCACTTGTGAATGGCTGTGTCACGGTAGACAAGGATGTACCTCCCGGCTGCAGCTGAACAACAGAAGCCATGCCCAGCTGGCCCTCGCCTGAGGACATATGGTTGACATTGACCGGCAGATTACTACTGTTGGTAGTGACAAAATGGCAGGAGTCTGAGCCTGACAGATGGCCGCTGGCACTGGTAAACAGGCTGTTACTAGTGCTCCCATTAATGCTGCCGCAGTTGTTCTCAGATGGCTTGACTAAATTGATGAGCTCTGTCAGGTCAGGAGTTGATGTGTTACTTAGTGTGATGGGTCCACTCTGAGTGGATGGAATGTTCACTGGAGTAAAAGATACTGAAATGGACAGGATTTGATCATTTGTAACGATAAGTGATGAGAAATTGTCTATAAATATTCAAAACTCCAACAGATTTTAATAAATGCAACAGCATTTTAAAGTGTTATCAATGTTAAACACAATTGAGGTGTCCTTCAACAAATTACAGCTTGATTATTTGGTTGTTTCGGGATTTTAAATTTAAACATTGAGCACAACCCACTACTGGCAACGCTATTATAGTGCTCAATATTTAAATTACAGCTTGTTAAAAATAATTAACTCTGAAAGGACACATGTTACTCATCTTTGGTCAATGACTTTTCTTTTTGATATTTAATTTTCTGTTAATAATTTCACAATGTCCTTGCCAACACTGTCTTGATGATTATGAAGGAATACTGTAAACAACCAAACAGAACAATAACACATTGGTAAGTCACTGGCCTCACCTTGTGAAGGCTTAGAAATACTCTCCCCAAATGTGAGTCCTTGTAAGACATGAAGGAGTTTACATGTTACTACAATCTGATTGTTTAAGACACCAAGAGAGATTATATGTTACTACAATCTGTTTCAAACACCAAGAGAGATCACATGCTGCAATCTGTTTTGAACACCAAGAGAGATCATCATGTTGCTACAATCTGGTTATTTCAGATGCTAAGAGAGACCACATACTGCTCAATATGACTGCTTCACACACAAAGAGTCACATGTTACAACCTGATGGTTTCAGACACAAGAGAGTCACGTGTTACAACCTGATGGTTTCAGACACAAGAGAGTCACATGTTACAACCTGATGGTTTCAGACACAAGAGAGTCACGTGTTACAACCTGATGGTTTCAGACACAAAGAGTCACATGTTACAACCTGATGGTTTCAGACACAAGAGAGTCACGTGTTACAACCTGATGGTTTCAGACACAAGAGAGTCACGTGTTACAACCTGATGGTTTCAGACACAAGAGAGACATATGGTACAACCTGATGGTTTCAGACACAAGAGAGTCACGTGTTACAACCTGATGGTTTCAGACACAAGAGAGTCACATGTTACAACCTGATGGTTTCAGACACAAGAGAGTCACGTGTTACAACCTGATGGTTTCAGACACAAGAGAGTCACATGTTACAACCTGATGGTTTCAGACACAAGAGAGTCACGTGTTACAACTTGATGGTTTCAGACACAAGAGAGTCACGTGTTACAACCTGATGGTTTCAGACACAAGAGAGTCACGTGTTACAACCTGATGGTTTCAGACACAAGAGAGTCACGTGTTACAACCTGATGGTTTTAAGACACAAGAGAGTCACATGTTACAACCTGATGGTTTCAGACACAAGAGAGTCACATGTTACAACCTGATGGTTTCAGACACCAAGAGTCACGTGTTGCTACAAACAGATGATTTCAGACACCAAGAGTCATGTGTTGCTACAACCTGATGGCTTCAGACACAAAGAGTCACATGTTACAACCTGATGGTTTCAGACACAAAGAGTCACATGTTGCTACAACCTGATGGCTTCAGACACAAAGAGTCACATGTTACAACCTGATGGTTTCAGACACAAAGAGTCACGTGTTGCTACAACCTGATGGTTTCAGACACAAAGAGACACGTGTTGCAACAACCTGATGGTTTCAGACACAAAGAGTCACAAGTTGCTACAACCTGATGGTTTCAGACACAAGAGAGTCACATGTTGCTACAACCTGATGGTTTCAGACACAAAGAGTCACATGTTGCTACAAACAGATGGTTTCAGACACCAAGAGTCACGTGTTGCTACAAACAGATGGTTTCAGACACCAAGAGAGTCACATGTTGCTACAACCTAATGGTTTCAGACACAAAGAGTCACATGTTGCTACAACCTAATGGTTTCAGACACAAAGAGTCACATGTTACAACCTGATGGTTTCAGACACAAGAGAATCACATGTTACAATCTGATAGTTTCAGACACCAAGAGTCACATGTTGCTACAACCTGATGGTTTCAGACCCAAGAGAATGAATAAAAAAGTATTTTAAAAGAATTTGTATCAGGTACCTAGGACAGTGTTACATTGTGCTCTTTGATTTAACAATGATATTAAACATATGAATAATCAAAGCTCTGGCGATATCTCCGGCGGGCCTATTCCCGGTGGTCGCGGGATCCGCAAAAGTCAGGCAGGGAGTCTGACGATAGTGCACGCTTTACACAGGTCCGGACGCTTGTCGGTTGACAGATGTAGGCGCCCTACGGTTCAGGCGCGTATGAGGCCCTCACCTATGGGACTTGGCTGAACGCCTCAAAGTCAGGTCCCTTGGGTTCCAGGGTCTGGCCACCACTCGCCACCTGCTCATGGAGGCGAGGTCTCGGAGGTTTGACGCTGAGCCGCCAGCGTCTGCAGCCTACCTTGTGCCAGACGTATTGGTCACCCATTCCTCTGGAAAACACAAGGCAAGGCCAAGAGAGGGAACATGTTGTTTGGGCACCACATGTTTTCTCTGAAGCTCTGCCCAGGCATTATGATGGAATTTTGGCCACATTCCAACTCACATACTTTGGTCTGTCAAGACTGCAAGGTGCCACTCACATTACACTATACATTAATACAAATATATAATACATATTATAATGATCATACATGCAAAATTGCCTTAATTTCATCCATAAAGTTCACATGAATGTAAATTTGCTTTTATATTTTAAACATATTGCCAAATTTAAGAGATAGGAATTATTATGTTGAAATAAAATAGAAGTGAAACAAGAAGTGATAAACCACCTAAGCATGTCTATATTATTCTTACCAAAGCAGGAAAACACATATAAATGGTGACGATTTCAAAGCTTAGATTCTTAATAAGCTAAATTATTGGAAACGAATGAAAGAATCTCTACACATAATTACATACATGAGATAAGAGGTGAAAATGCAAAATAGCACTAAAATGGTATGAAAGAATTACTAATGTGGAGCTGAGGGAGAGAACTAGATAGGTAATAGAATCAAGAGTTAGTACAAATTGCTGGCGCTGAATAGGACATGCACTGAGAAAACATGATAACTGTGTAAATAGAAAGTCCGTTCTCTGGAGACTACAGGGCAAAACCAAACAAGAAAATGGAGACCTAAAAACACAGATAGGAGAATTAGAGACATAGATGAATAAATAATATGTGGAGGACATAGAGAGAGCTGCTAGAGATAGTAGATATACAGTGGTACCTTGGGTTACGAACGCCTCAGGTCACGAACAATTCAGGTTACAAACGCCTTCGAAAATTTTATGTCTCGGGTAACGAACAGTGCTTCGGGTTACGAACAAAGGTGTGTGTGTGAGAGAGAGAGAGAGAGAGAGAGAGAGAGAGAGAGAGAGAGAGAGAGAGAGAGAGAGAGAGAGAGAGAGAGAGAGAGAGAGAGAGAGAGAGAGAGAGAGAGAGAGAGAGAGAGAGAGAGAGAGAGAGAGAGAGAGAGAGAGGTGTAACGTTGGAGATCTTCAGAATGAACAGCTAAAGACATTAAAGGAGGAGCAGATGATGAGGAATCAGTGATCATTTCAACTGCCAGGATTAAAGAAATTTGCAGCAAGTGGGCAGATGTCGAAGACTTCATTGTGAACCATCATCCAAACAAACTTGTTGCTACCAGGGCAGTAAACCTGATGAATGATAACACGATGGGCCACTTCAGAAAGATTCTCCAGCAAAGGAAGCGATAAATTTCCCTTGAAAGTTTCTTGGTGCAGAAAGATTCCCAGTTGGCTGCCAAGAAACGACAAGAAACTTCTGAAACTAATGATTCAGAATAGCAAAGAAAGTGACACATTTCCCATGATCGTTTTCTTGGTAAGAAAGATAGACTAAATCTTTTTTTAAATTTTACATTTAATTTATTTGGCTGTTTTCTTTCTCTTTATTTAATACGTGAAGTACGCGTATTCTTTGCATTTTGTCGGGTAAACAATCGGATATTAATAATAAAAAAAATAACGATTCTTTCATCTTGAAACGGATTGTCTTTATTTAATTGATTTCAATGTTTCGGGTTAGTTATGAACTTAATTCGTTCCAGTACTCGGTTCGTAACCCGAGGTACACTGTATAGTTTTGACATAAGTTGACTGAGAGCCTATGCCTCGAATCAGGGATAAAGGACTGAAAGAGAAGGAAGGTGTGAAGAATGCCATGTCCCCACAGGACATCATATAATGACATTTCTACAGAATAAAATCTACAGGCAATCATCAGCAGTATACCTTTATCCAGGAATCCCTGAGTGTCAGAAGTGAAGCCCAACACTTCTTCAGACTCTTCAATATTAAAGTTAGTATTGCTAGTGCAGCTGCCAGGTTCAGGGGCAGTCAAGCTGATGTTGGCCGAGGAAGTGACTGTTGTGCCAGTGGAAGCAGAGGCAGCAATTTTCCCAACAGCTTCAGATACTGCAACATCTAAGGCAAGTGCCAAACTGGAATCAGATGCTGGAGTAACAAAATGCATGTTTTAGTTTTTTAAGGCAAAGAAATATTTGACATCTTACATAACATGCAGAAATATAATATGTTGGGGAAACCTTGAGGTCTTTGAAATAACATGAGAATGAAATCCACAGGTACTGATTCACACTCACTAGAAGTAAAGAAGCAAACACAAGGGAACACTATACAAATTGAAAGCTACAGTGACTGCATCAGTGTTCCAACCTGTTGCCTCCAAATGACAGTGCCTCACTGTAGAAACTGTACTTCAAAGCACAGCCAAATCATCATCATCAGGTGCCAATGCTGACAAGCATGGGCGGTCATGTTTCGCTATCTCAATTCGATCACCAGAGTCATGGATCAATTCAGTGTTCTTGTCTCGACCATATACCAAGCGGCCAAGCCATCCAGATATTTACTACTCTGCCCTCCCCTTATTCTTTTCCCCTCAATGTTGTCAGTTGTCACCAAGTTCTCCAATTTATTTCTTCTCATAATGTGACCAAACAATTGTGACTGTCTATGTCTCATTTCTCTAATCAGTTCACGATTTTCATGTGTTTCTTGTAGGACTTGGTCATTGGTTTTTCTCTCTGTCCATAGTATTCTTTGCATTTTCCTCAGAAAACTCATCTCCACAGCTATCAGATGTTTTCCAGCATGTCAGCTCATTGTCCATGCTTCACATCCATACAAAAGCACAGGTTCTATGTAGAACCTCAACATTCATTTTCTCGTTGCAAATGGCATCTTTTTAACAGTCAGTAGGTTTTCCATCTTGCAAAAGGCTACCTTCGCCATGGCGATTCTTGTTCTAGTCTCTTCAAGGCAACCCCCCATCAGATGTTATGACTGTTACAGCCAAATAGACACCCCTTATATCATCATTTAAGTGCTGATATCGGTCTCTGTGGCTAAGGGCTTGCAAACGCAGTTTGTGAGCCTGTATACCCAGGTTCGAAACACAGCGGTGCTGGTTTTTTCGAAAAAGGTATAGGAGCCGGTCGTTCAGAAAGCAATGGCAAACTACTGAACGTAAAATTTGCCCAGGAATCACGAACAGCGAAAATGCTGGGGTTGACTGCTACGTCCTGCAAAGGACTTGCAACTTAATTTTTTAATAGCGGTTAATTTATTTCTCATGTTATTTGAAGTATTAGTTACATCCACAGGTTGTCATACAAGCTCCAGGTTTATTTGACAAGCTACAAACTTATGAGGCAAACTAGCTAATATGTTAAATCAGTGATTCTCAACCTGTGGGGAATCCCCCCCCCCCCCCCCCCCGGGGAATTTTAGGGTTTCCAGGGGGGGGGGGGGGGGAATTAAGATTATTTCAAGATCGCGTTAATACAAGAACCAATTACTTGATATTGTTTTTCCCTTCATACTGTACGGTTCTGTACGTCTCACCCTTCTAAAATTCAATTTATAAAGTAGACCCACAAATCATGTATTATGTGGATGCCCAGACTTGTTTTAGTATGTGCTATTAAATTTAGCTTCCATTATTACATACACTGTGTAGGGGCAGGGTGGGATTTTTAGGTAGGACATATGATAGGGGGGGGGGGGATGACGTTCTGAAATTATGGTGAAGTGGTGAAGGGGGGCACGGGCCAAATTTTTAGGTAGGAAATACAAAAGGGGGGAATGACTTTCTGAAAATATGGTGAACGGGAGCATGGGCCAAAAAAGGTTGAGAACCACTGTGTTAAATAAAGGGACCCTTTTATAAGCCTGGTCTGGCACCATGGCGAAGGGGTTATGGTCGTAATTCGTAACCCTGCATGCAGCGTTCAAAACACAGCAGTGGGCGATTTGGCAGCAGACCACCTTAGGATTGTTTTTTTAATGAAATGGTACGGGTGCCAGTCATTCAGAAAGCCATGGCAAACTACTGAACATAAACTTGCCCAGGAATCATAAACAGCCCACACAAAAAAATGCTGGGGTTAACTGCTACATCCTGTAAAGGATATGCAACTAACTTTTTGTTAAACATGCCTGAAGGCATACTTAGTATACAGTGCTAGTTCCACATGTTTATAGACCAATTGGCACTCGATGGGTGATGTGGTCAATATTAAGCGAGCTGCCTTTACTTACGTTGATATTTTCTGGTACCCACTTTTGGATGGGTCAACCTGGGAGCCCAGGCCAGATTTTTTTATTTTTAATCTGCCTCGGTGGGAATCAGAACACATGATCACCATTTTCAATCTGCCTCGGTGGGAATCAGAACACATGATCACCATTTTTAATCTGCCTCGGTGGGAATCAGAACACATGATCACCAGGACCACAGGCAAGCTTGCTAGACTCTGTGCTACTACCGCTGTCCAGCTAATATGTTGCTACACATTATCACACAACTCTTTCTGTATGAAGCAAATCACCATACATTGATCAGCGGCTCCTTATGTGACCAAAATACTTTCAGCTGTCTTTGTTCTTCTGGTCCTTGCAAGACTGTGTTCTACTATTGCTGTCCACCTAATATGTTGCTACACATTATCACACAACTCTTTCTGTATGAAGCAAATCACCATACATTGATCAGCGGTTCCTTATGTGACCAAAATACTTTCAGCTGTCTTTGTTCTTCCGGTCCTTTGCTTTCTCATGGGCACTGGCATGGAGTCTGTGCCTAACCTCAGCTGTGCTGAATCATGACCTGTTTACACCCTAATATATGGAATTGAGTCGAGTCAAGAACGATATCACAGCACTCAGGACATTCCCATATGGGTTCCGTCCTCATCTTCAACAATCAGTGAAGAGTCCCAATACTAATGGTATAAAAAGGCTGTCAAGAATCTTGTCTTGCTGTATTCCTCTCTTTCCATAAGTCTTTCCAGTTGTCACAACATTCCAGTTTTTTCTTCTCACAATGTAGCCAGAAAATTATTACCGACTCCTAATGATGTTTTTATGTGTTGGCCTCTTTCAACACATTTACATTACTCATTTTGTCTGTCCAAGGAATTTTCAGTATTTATTTTTGTAAAACCATAGAAGGGATTTATTTGTAATTGTTTACTAATTATTACCTGTTATTCCTGTTGAAACAGTAAACTGGGAAGGCAACAGGGAAGGAAACAGGGAATAATCAATTGTCAGAAAGGAAACACCAGTCCAAATTAATTCACTCATTCCTTAAATCCACCTCTCATGTTTCTTGTTTCTGTTGTCTTAACCATTCAGCAATCAAATATGAAAATGTAATCAGGTATTTTATCCCACAGTCTTTAATTATTTATTATAAACCATTCTCTTTTGTTTAAACGCAGAAGCCATGAACAATATGTTGCATAATTTATTGGCTGCCATATTTCACTGCATCTCGTCAGGTGCATACTGCAGTTTTTTTTTTTTAAATCATATGAAGTGAGTAAATGAGTTGAGTTGAGTTAAGAACCGACATCACTGCACTCAGGACATTCCCATATGTGCTGTCCCCTCGTTAAACAGCCAAAGAAGAGTCATACTACTAATCGTTCCCACCGCTATCTGATTAAAAGTTCTCCTGGTCTTCCCTCTCAGTTTTGAGATTCTTCCAGAACCCCTGCTGATCCCCCGCAATCTCATTCTTTCCACATATGGGTTCTCAATCTGTACCTCCGCCTCTCCACCTGGCACACAAGCGCACGACCACCTCCCCCTTGTCCATAGACAAAATACCACCAAGAGGTGCATTCCCTGCTAGCCTATCAGCCTGTTCATTCCCCCATACACCCTCATGGCCAGGGCAAAATATCCATACAATTCTCACAATCTGTGACCTCTGAAGCGATGAGAGCCATTCCACACAAAACATTCCTTTCTCCACCTTGCTAAGCATACTCTTTGAATCCATAATGAACACAATGTGTGTTGCAGTAGTCTCCTCTAGCCACCGAATTGCTGCTGTTACTGCCTCCACCTCCATTCTCATGCTGCAGGTAGTAGTCTCATATACCAGGCTCTCCTTTTCAGGACTCGCCCATTAACCTTTGCAATAAAGCCCCAGCCACTACGTCTGTTTCTCACCACTGACCCATCGGTGTAGATGACTATGTCACCTTGATGTGTGTTGCCCTGGATCAGCTGTTGCACTTCAAACTCAGTGCAGTCCGCTGCCCATTCTCTGCACTCACGACCCAGTGTAGTGAATAAATGAATAATACTTTAGCTGAAACCAATAAACTCACATTCTCTTTTGTATTTGAGACATTTAATGCACCACATTACACTCCCATATAACACACAAACTTTCACTTGACATACTAAAAAACATTGCACAGAAAAAGGAAAAGCTGTTGAAGAACAGTGAAGAAACCAAGAAATAATTGATACATTAAAATATTTAAACAAAAATAGAATAGTGATTGATCACCTACATTAGCTCCCAAACCACTGGGCAAACAAAAAAAAAGGGGGGGGGGGGAGGAGAACGACAGACACACACACACATTTTATATATATATATATAAAAGAGAGAGAGAGAGAGGGAGACTGAGAGAGAGAGAGAGAGAGAGAGAGAGAGAGAGAGAGAGAGAGAGAGAGAGAGAGAGAGAGAGAGAGAGAGAGATGACTGAATTATCTATACTCATTACCTTTTATCAATGACAGATTACTTGAAGGGCTTCCTTGTTGGGACAGGGAACCTGAAGACAAATGAATGTCTCTGAGATGGACACCCATGTCAGGGGACTGTGTGCAGCTGTAAGGGCAAAATTTACACCTGTAAACCACATCCATGAAATCTTCAATCTTTATGCCTACTTGATCCATCATGATATCTTTCGGTTCTTTCTTCTGGCTGTCAACAGCAGTGATGCAATATAACTACAAGTCTGTGGCTGTTTGATGCACTCAACTGCGGATGATAAATATAGGTCTCAATATTATTTTACCACACACACAGATATTAACATCATCAATAAAGGTTAAGGTTAAAGGTGAGAGGATCAATATCATTGCACCAGGTTTTACACCACCTGGCTTGGTCTCTTTCTGAACATGTTGCTTATGTTGATTTTGAGCTAAGAATCAATATCAATGCACTCAAGACATTCCCACATGCGCTCCGCCCCCTTGTTCAACAGCCAGTGAAGAGTCACACTGCTAATTGCTCCAACTGCCATCTGACTGAAAGGTCTGGTCTTCCCTCTAAGTTTTGACATTCACCTAGAACCCCTGCCGATCCCGCACCATATCATTCTCTCCACATATGGCATCTCAGTCTGTTCTCCTGCTTTCTCCACCTGGTCCCAGAGGCACCCGACTGCCTCTCCCTTGTTCATAGATAATCTACCACAGAGGGGTGCATTCCCTACTAGCCTATCAGCCTGTTCATTCCCCTGCACTCCTGCATGACCAGGGCAGAAAATCCATACAATTCTTAAAATTTGTGACCTCTGAAGTTAGACAAACCATTCCGTACAAAACATTTCTTTCTCCATCTTACTGAGCATACTCTGTGAGTCTGTAATGATACAATGTATATTGCAGCTGTCTCCTCCAACCATCAGAAGGCTGGTGTTACTGCTTCCACCTCCATTCTCATGCTGGAGGTTGTAGTCTCACACCTCTTTGAAAAATGGCGAGCTGCCTCTTGAAAGTAGTGCACAAAGTGCAAACTTCATAACTGGACAAATTGCACTCGTCATTGGAACAAGGCAGTCCAAAAACAAACCCATGACCTTCATAGGACAAGGCAGATGGCTTGATTACTTTGCCATGGAAACCCCACATCATCATCATGTGTTACCTCTGTATTGAAGGTCAGCTGTAATAATTCTCAAACACCCTCTATTTAGCGTCTGCATGGTTCTAGGCCACTTTTCCCTCCAGCATGGAGGAGCGAGGTCTCTTTATATGGTCAAAGCACATTAATTGTCTTAGCTTTATCATATTCAGTAATGATTCCTTAAATCCAAGTTTTGTTCTTCTCCTGCATTGGCATCCCTCCTATTTTTCTATACAACCACTTTTTGAATGCTTCATTTGTACTCTCACATTGTTTTTTCATTATCAATGTTTCAATGACAAAGAGTAAATTAACACTTAATCATTCTTAGCTTTAAGACATTAATAACCATAACAAAAATGATGTACAATGTTAAGTATGTGTGATTCTTTAACCAGCAATCAGCTTTTCTAAAATATGCATCTTTTCTGTGGCAACATATGGTTGTTGTCACGGACCATTTCACAATCACCGAAGTAGAAAATTGGGAATTATGAAGTTACAAAAAAATTCTTAGAATATTGTGGACCAAGAAGAAGAAAATACTGATATCTTACAAGATGTGAACATTACTTTAGACATCAGAATGAAGTATCATCTCCATGGTAAATATGGTGCAAAGCTCTGCTTCCCCTCTCCAAGTGAATTAACCAGCAGGGTGTACCATACCAGTACTTGTGCTTTACAATTGTGGGCATTCTAGCCACTATGAGTCAGAATTGTCGAATTTAACCAGAATAATTGTTGCGGTGACACTCGGTTACTTGTTTTTATGTCTCTCATCTGAGCAGGTTACGCATACTCATGCTGTTAAATTCCCAATTATTTCAAGATCATATTAAAAAAAGGGACTGATAATATAGTTTTTCCCCTCCACGCTTTATATTCTGTACATCTCACGCTTCCTACACAGAGTGTCTTTTTAAGACGTAAGTAGACCCACAAATCAAGTTTTATGTAGATGTCTGTGTTTGTTCTAGTATGTAATATTAGATTTAGCGTCCATTTTTACATATATTGTGTAAATTTTATACTATTAAAGTCAGAGGTAACATCTCAAAATAAAATGATAAAGATTGCATGCTGTACTGTAATATTTCAATGGTAGGTGATAGCCATTTCCTTGTCATACTCCAGTGATGACTATTTAATATTGTTATGGAATATTCACAGTGATATGAGTGCCAATGAATGCATCTTTGCACTCAACATCCATTGTAATATTTATGTGTAATTTTTAATCATGCTAAACGGTCAGGAAATGTTAATTTTTGGGTAACTTTATAAGGCAACTTCTCAGGTCAAAATGGATCTACGCTAGTGGCCTCACAATGACAGTGTGCAGTCTGACACCATCACAGCATGACGTGGTCAGTGTATTTGTGTGTGTGCGTGCGCACACACACAAATCAGCAGCAGTTACCTTCTTCTTAGTTAGGAAACATTGGCAATGTTTAGTCTCCCTTGAGCTTGTGTTAACAACAGTGATGTGAGTGTAGGTCACACTTTGTCAAAGGGCTCAAATAGCATTTTCCTCTTTCTCATCTCATCATATTCCTCTTGTACCTTGCAGTGTCGAGGTGAAGTATAGCGGGAGAGTGCCCGCGGGCACAGCGGGAGAGTGCCCGCTTATGGGCTTCATGTATTGATATTCCCATGGATTCTGTTATTCCCTGCATCCAACATTTATGTGGTCAGCCTCTTCCTCTGCTTCCCTCTGGTCTGTACATCATTGCTTGTTGTGGTATACTGTTAGTTGGTAACCTACTTGCATGGCCAAACCATTTGACTTCTTGCCTTCTAATAAAATCTAGTGCAGCTATAACCTCCATTTTAGTCCTGATATCTTCATTTCTGATCTTATCTCTTCTTGATACATTGAGTATTCTTCTCAGGAATCTCATTTCTGTTGTTGTGATTTTTCTTTTCTCTTTTTCTGTCATTGTCCAGGTTTGGCATTGGTAACAGAGTTGGTAGGAAGATTGTGTTGTAAAGTACCTTCTTAGTAGTTATTGATACATGTTTGTTCTTTAGTACTGGTGCCATTTGGCCAATGAGTTGGTTTGCCTTATTGCATCTATTTTCGATCTCGTCTTCTGATTTGCCATTTGATGATATACTTCCTAGATACTTGAAACTCTTTACTTGTTTCAAGCGATGTTCATTTAGGTGAATTGTTGTTGCTTTTTCTTCTTTAGTTACAGTCATTACCTCTGTTTTACTTGTGCTATTTTCCTCTTTGTTCATATAAAATGATAGACAAACAAACATCTCGGCTTAGAATTGACCTACAGACTTGAATATGGTACTGTTGGATTTGTGTGTGTTTTTTTTTCCAAGAGGTATCCAACTATGCAGGTTGCATAATTAAAAAGGAATTTAAAAAATAATACAAAAATGGCTAGTTTTAAATAGTAGTTAGCGTTAGCCTTCTCAACTCCTCAGTCTGTGGACATGCCACATGATGAAGTTCTAGTTCTCAACAAAGATCTTATAATTAATATTATAAGTCCTGGTCTTGCGACCACTGCTGCCTGTGGCCTATTTTGATGATTAACAACAGTTACAATGGTAAATATAAAATAACTTTAATAACAAATAAAATATAAATTCATTTCTGAGTACGATTGTCCAAATACAATCATTGCATAAATTGTATCAACATTGTCTGCTGCAGATGGAAAAGAAAACTTGAGAAACATAGAGAGGAGAGACATGACTATATATATATAACAAACTATAATTATGTGAACAATGTATTAATAACTACACTAACTTCTGGTAGACATCGTGTTCATAGATAAAGTAACAGATTTAGAAGGTTGTGACTTGTAAAGTTCTATACAACTTATATTTTATAATTGCCGGTCTGCAGACATCGGACCAACGAAAACACGAAACTTCACGTCTGCGCTACATGTAGCCTCGACGCCATCTTGTTGCTTTACACAACACGTTTAGCATGCCACGAAAATCTCACGGCTTTATTATCACATACTGATGGCTAAAAATCTAGGAAAAACCATTTATATTAAACAGGAGATTTTAAAGTGTTTACACGCACTTCTTTTTAATAAAAAGCAATAAGTATACACGATAAATACCTTCTTTTCAGATATCGCATTCTGGGTTGACGGGTATAAACCGTTGGTGTGAAGAATATTAGTATTAGCCAGGAGTTATGGCAATTTAATGTTTTGATCAATTTATAAAAGTCAGACTTTTAAACAGGAGAATGTATGCCAGTTTCCCCATAAATAATAAGACTTTCTGAATTAGCGATTCCAACAAATATTCTGCTAAAATACAAAGTATAATCATGCAAAGTACTAACTGGAGCAAACAATATAGAAAATAAAGACTATTTGGCATATTGTTTTTGTATACAATATATGTTTACAAGTTTATTTAGAGAAAACAAAGTTCAGCGCGAGGGATAGAAGGTCTGCCTCTGGAGGTATACAAAGTACCACTATATATAACCAGTACAGAACTAAATATTAAATACACTCTGCATTTGTATCACTAAAGCGCTTCGTGTGAAATAAATAAAAAGTATCAGTATCCTAAGAGAAATAACAATGTAAAATGTAACGTATCCAAAGTTTCTTTTCTAACTTTACTTATGAAAGTTAAAAAGAATTAATTAATTATTATATATTAATTATTCATGTCCCCTGCGATAATTGTTTACACCTTTTGTTCTGTAATTTTATCGTTTACTCTGTCTCATAAATAACTGACACTATTACCACCCACTTAAGTAATGAATATAATAATAATTCCTTACTAAAGTACTTCACTTAGTAATAGTATTAGTAATTAATGTTCAAAATGTGTAACTCCCCGCCATCTCCAATGATTCATTAAAAAAGGGCCTTTCATTACCGTAACATTTTATTTTTTATTTTTTGAGGAATCATTGGAAAGGGTGTGGGAGTTACCGGAAAGGCAATCCCATGCGATATAATGCAGTTGGGGTATGAAGTGCTTGTGTTCGCTGGCTGTTAACTCCAGCATGAAGTCCTGTATGTCGGATGAAGACATCCTGTTGTCCAACATCAGTGTGATGGCATATCGGACTGAGGTTTGCGTGAGTATCCGTTGTCCCATGTCTGGCTTATTGGTGTGCAGACTGGTGGTTCCTCGCCATACAGGCAGATACTCTCCGACTTCGGAAGAATCAGCGATCCTACTACGTTAGCCCAGGACCCCGAAGGGACCTGCTGCCCAGGACACATGGTGTGGATGTGTCAGTAGGTCTTGGCCAGTATGAAACCTGGCCCTGGTGCCTTGGAAACACCTCTGCATCCCAGGGTATGAAGTGTTAGCTTTCACATGTTCTAGGTCATGGGATGATGCAAGGTATTCAGCTCCCTTCCTCATCTGCTCTCTTCCCTAAACAATTCCCCGAAAATTTAGAATATTTAATTCTAACTTTAAATTAGTACTACTGTATGGATCAGATACATGGAGAACAACTAAAATTATTACAAATAAGTTACAAACATTACTTCTTGTCTGTAAAATACAGGACTTAAAATGGTATGACAGAATCACCAGTCTGGGAGCTCTTGGAGAGAACTAAACAGTTACCAGTGAATCAAGATGTGAAAAAAAGACTCATAAGGCTGAATAAGACAAATATTGAGAAAAAATGAAAATAATATAACTAGAAATTCCTTGACAATTCTTAGGACCCCCCCCCAAAAAAAAAAACAAACAGAGGAGGACCCAAAAATACAAAGAGAAGAGAAGATAAGTAGAAACATAAGTTAATAATAAAAAGGTTGGGGGGGGGGGGTATGGACATAGATGTGTGGGCCAGCTAAGGATAGGATGGCCTGGAGTAAGTTAGTTAGTTAGTTAGTTAGTCGACAGATCCTCATTGCACATCGAACCATTCAGTCCATAAGTGCTCGGATCCCCTCCTCAGCAAATCCCGCAACGTGTAACGGCTAACGACGCCAGTTCTGTGTTGGTTTATCAATCTTCTTTGGCTTCCTGCATAGTGTTCTTGTTTGGCCACCCCTCTTTTAATTTGCTGCTCTCGTAGTCTGGCCATTGTTGTAGATTCACAGTCATCACTTGGTTCTCGCAAAAGTCTTACTTCTCGTAGAGCATTCAGAATGTCAGCCTGATCCATGGCGCGTCCGCCCTCCACAGTAGCCTCACCTGCGAGCTTGTCAGCCCGCTCATTTCCTTGTACTCCCGCATGCCCTGGCACGAAGATGAAACTAATCTTTGCCAGCCGAGACCGCTCCAGAGGCAGCAACCATTCTCTTCGGATCGACCCCTCCTCTATCCTCTTGATCATGTTCATTGAGTCGCTAAGGAAACAAGCCCTAGTGAATGTCTGTGTCTCGAGCCATGTTATTGCTTTACTTACTGCCATGACTTCCATGGTCAGCCTACTTGTGGTTTCAGTGAAAGCACCAGAGTCCTCCTTCACAATTCTCCCTCCGGCCTGAGCTGTAAAGGCCCATGAGCTTCTCACATGTCGGACGACCGACCCATCTGTGTAGATGACCACGTCACCGTCTAGCGAATTCTCGAAAATCAACGCTTGTACTTCAGCCTGAACAGCAGCCGGATTTTCTTGTCTGCATTTTCTATCTAGTTGGATGCAAACTGAAAAGGATGTGCAGAAGTCTGTTGGCACTTGCACCCACTCCTCGCCAGGTTCTAAGTCCTCAAGTGAGCACACACACCTGTTGAAGAATGTCTTCGGCTTGACCCATCCACGACCGTCCTCTTTTTAACCTGCTGCCCTTCACCTTCCTAATTTCACTATGCAGTGGATGTTGTGTGTTTGCGTTAATTCTGAGGTAGGCGCATGCCCTGCAACCTTGTATTCTCTCTTCAATGGTTGGAAAATCAAGAAGGTAGCGCATCGCCCTGCATGCTGTATCTCTTGTACATCCAAGAATAATGCGCATAGCTTCATTCTGTATCCTTTCCATCCTTTCTATCTGCTTATGGCTGAGAGTCAGGATTGCCATTGCATACTCCAAAACAGACATGACCAGCCCCTCGTACAGAAGACATAGATGGCGCTGCTCACAGTTTGCTGCCGCCATCACCCGCATCGCTGCCAAACCCCGCTTGGCCTTTGTTATCACCTGGTCTATGTGCAGATTATAAGCAAGGCTTCGATCAAATCGTATCCCCAGGTAATTCATTGCCTGCGTTCTTTCTACCGTCTCTGAACACAGCATTACAGTTGGTGTTGGAGTGTTGACAATATGATTATTCAATGAGAACCAAGTCACTGTTGCAGTTGTTGGGTTGACCATTGCTCCAGCTTCATCACACCAAGTACTTATGCGATTGAGTTCGGTTTGTAGTTCCACAGCAACCTCCTCTCTATCCTTACCGTGACGATACACTAAAACATCATCGGCATATGACAATGTCCTGCCAGGTCCAGTGATCTGCTCACTGGTGATTCTCACTGTGTAGGCGTTGAACAGTACCGGAGATAATGGTGATCCCTGTGGTAGGCCAGGATATATTGTTGTTGGTTCCGAAGTTGGCCTGGAGTAAGTTGGTTAAGAATCTTTATCCCAGTGGGGGGTATAGAGGGCAAAAGTATACAAATCAATATGGATTCCTCCTTTAACTGGAAGGTATCTGAGTTGAGATCCAGTTGAGAACTTTCAACTATTCATTATTCCGACCCTCAGAAGAGGTCACAGTCGATTACGCAGCTACATGTATACACAATTTAAGATAGGTAAATGTGCACATCCTTTCCTTGGGGCATGTTTGTGTGTTGGGAAATGAGCAGGTGGATGGATTGGCTGGATCTGCACAACTGGGTGGGTGATGGTTCATGATAAGGCAGATATGGTAAGACCATTTGGGATTATGTGAATAATGTGGAAGAACAGATAAATAAACATAATCTGGAGAAAATGGTGAACAGGAAGTGACCAGGGGCTCTGCCTGATATTCAGTACTCAGAAGAAAGGCCAGACATACACATAATCAGAGTCAGATTGCAACTGGGACCATTAGTATTGAGACTTTTCACTGGTTGTCATGTCCCGAGTGTGTCATGTTATTTCTTGACTCAAATCAACTCAGCTCAGATATGGCAGATTATTCATAGCATATTCTGAAGAGAGAATGTAACCTGGTTCTTAACATGTGTTGCTGGAATTTGATATATCAGTTGATAGACAATTTAAAAGTATTGATAGTTAGCATCCTTTTCAATTTGAATGAGTAAAAAGGAAGATAACAATATTTGTCAGCTGATTAGTTTTCATTATACAATATAAGCGGTCGATGTGGCCGAAAGGTTTAAAGAGCTTGTGCTTAATCTTCTAGTGTGCTGATGGCAGAGTAGTGGGTTCATGCCACAGATCAGTCAGTTGGACTTAAATGTTGAATTCTCATTCTTGAGTTGTGGACATAAATTACAAGTACCACAGAAGTCGGGGCAGGCTCGCCTGATAGCGGAGAACACTAGTAATAGGGAAAGCTAACCCACACGCAAAAGTAATTTCAGTTTACTCCCTATTAGTAGCAACTAGTAGTAATAGTAGTAGTAGTAACATGTGTGTGGAATACGTTTGAGTTGAGTGAATTAAAAACAATGCATGCCTTATCAGGGAGTTACAGTTGCACAGAGACTAGCAAGCTTCCCTGCTGGTGCCTTGATCATGTGTTCAAATCACCATTGAGGCAAAATTTGTTAATTGACCTGGGATGCCAGGTTTACCCGACCTTTAAAACACAATTTTTACCAGGAAATGTCCTGGGAAATAAAGGCAGCCAGTATGATATTGACAACATTACTGATCAAGGATTTTAAAGATGTTTGTAAGGTTCATATACATTTTAGGGCCTATAGAAAATATGTCAGGGATTTTAAAGATGTTTGTAAGGTGCCTATACATTTTAGGGCCTATAGAAAATATGTCAGGGATTTTAAAGGTGTTTGTAAGGTTCCTATACATTTTAGGGCCTATAGAAAATATGTCAGGGATTTTAAAGGTGTTTGTAAGGTTCCTATACATTTTAGGGCATATAGAAAATATGTCAGGGATTTTAAAGATGTTTGTAAGGTGCCTATACATTTTAGGGCTTATAGAAAATATGTCAGGGATTTTAAAGGTGTTTGTAAGGTTCCTATACATTTTAGGGCCTATAGAAAATATGTCAGGGATTTTAAAGATGTTTGTAAGGTGCCTATACATTTTAGGGCCTATAGAAAATATGTCAGGGATTTTAAAGGTGTTTGTAAGGTTCCTATACATTTTAGGGCCTATAGAAAATATGTCAGGGATTTTAAAGGTGTTTGTAAGGTTCCTATACATTTTAGGGCATATAGAAAATATGTCAGGGATTTTAAAGGTGTTTGTAACGTTCCTATACATTTTAGGACATATAGAAAATATGTCAGGGATTTTAAAGGTGTTTGTAAGGTGCCTATACATTTTAGGGCCTATAGAAAATATGTCAGGGATTTTAAATGTGTTTGTAAGTTTCCTCTACATTATGAGGCCTTTAGAAAATGTGTCAAGGATTTTAAAGGTGTTTGTAAGGTTCCTATACATTATGAGGCCTATAGAAAATATGTTAGGGATTTTAAAGGTGTTTGTAAGGTTCCTATATATTTTGAGGCCTATAGAAAATATGTCAGGGATTTTAAAGGTGTTTGTAAGGTTTCTATACATTTTGAGGCCTATAGAAAATATGTCAGGGATTTTAAAGGTGTTTGTAAGGTTCCTATACATTTTGAGGCCTATAGAAAATATGTCAGCGATGTTAAAGGTGTTTGTAAGGTGCCTATACATTTTAAGGCCTATATAAAATATGTCAGGGATTTTAAAGGTGTTTGTAAGTTTCCTCTACATTATGAGGCCTTTAGAAAATATGTCAAGGATTTTAAAGGTGTTTATAAGGTTCCTATACATTATGAGGCCTATAGAAAATATGTTAGGGATTTTAAAGGTGTTTGTAAGGTTCCTATATATTTTGAGGCCTATAGAAAACATGTCAGGGATTTTAAAGGTGTTAGTAAGGTTCCTTTACATTTTGAGGCCTATAGAAAATATGTCAAGGATTTTAAAGGTGTTTGTAAGGTTCCTATACATTATGAGGCCTATAGAAAATATGTCAAGGATTTTAAAGGTGTTTGTAAGGGTCCTATACATTTTAGGGCCTATAGAAAATATGTCAAGGATTTTAAAGGTGTTTGTAAGGTTCCTACACATTTTGAGGCCTATAGAAAATATGGTAAGGATTTTAAAGGTGTTTGTAGGGTTCCTATACATTATGAGGCCTATAGAAAATGTGTCAAGGATTTTATTGGTGTTTGTAAGGTTCCTATACATTTTGAGGCCTATAGAAAATATGTCAGGGATTTTAAAAGTGTTTCTAAGGTTCCTATACATTTTGAGGCCTATAGAAAATATGTCAAGGATTTAATAGGTGTTTGTAAGGTTGTTATACATTTTGAATGAATCACTGAAAAACGAGAAGTAGGTTGAGAGCTTTACCAAAGCACAACTACAAAAAACAATGGACGTTGCGGCCAAAGCCTTTGTCAGCACAGAATAAACAAACAAAAATAGACTAACAAATACACGATCGATACTACATGAATGTACAAATAACTTATCTGTGTCCTAGCTGGAACGGCTATCCGTGGGTAGAAAGAAACGGATGTTGTGGGTAACAGGGTCAACTGACTAAAGGTCAGTACAGACAGAAACTCGGTGATTGGTTAAGTCAACTGGTGAGGGAACCCCTGCTGGGGGGATCGGGGTGCGCCCAGGAGAAGCGAATGGAAAAATGTGGATGTGTAACTCTGGGGCGATGTAACGGATGCAGTTCGCAATTCCGCACGCCAAGTTCGAAACGCTGCTGTGGGCAATATGGATGCAAACCAACAAGCGTTTGCTATCAAAAAGTAGCACAAGTGACGGTTGTTCAGAACGAAATGCTGGTGTTGACTACCATGTCCTGTGAAAGACATGCAACTGGCTCGTTACAGATTTTGAGGCCTATAGAAAATATGTCAAGGATTTTAAAGGTGTTTGTAAGGTTCCTATACATTATGAGGCCTATAGAAAATATGTCAAGGATTTTATAGGTGTTTGTAAGGTTCCTATACATTATGAGGCCTATAGAAAATATGTCAAGGATTTATAAGGTGTTTGTAAGGTTCCTATACATTTTGAGGCCTATAGAAAATATGGTAAGGATTTTAAAGTGTGTTTGTAAGGTTCCTATACATTTTGAGGCCTATAGAAAATATGTCAGGGATTTTAAAGGTGTTTGTAAGGTTCCTATACATTATGAGGCCTATAGAAAATATGTCAAGGATTTTATAGGTGTTTGTAAGGTTCCTATACATTATGAGGCCTATAGAAAATATGTCAAGGATTTTAAAGGTGTTTGTAAGGTTCCTATACATTATGAGGCCTATAGAAAATATGTCAAGGATTTTATAGGTGTTTGTAAGGTTCCTATACATTATGAGGCCTATAGAAAATATGTCAAGGATGTTATAGGTGTTTGTAAGGTTCCTATACATTATGAGGCCTATAGAAAATATTTCAAGGATTTTATAGGTGTTTGTAAGGTTCCTATACATTATAGGGCCTATAGAAAATATGTCAGGAATTTTAAAGGTGTTTGTAAAGTTCCTATACATTTTGAGGCCTACAGAAAATATGTCAGGGATTTTCAATTGTCAAAAAACTTTTGATTGGCTCATGTTATATATGATGAATCATGGAGAATAGACTAAATTAGAATATTGTAGATTATATTCTATTTAACAACATATTAATCTTTTATTTGAAATACATGCTATTAAGTGAACTGCGAGTAGGGGTAAGCAGTCTCAGTTAAATATACACTCTCTGACAGGAATATCAATCAGGCAAAACATTTTGTTATCTGAACAATATTACGTACACATGAAGCTCAAAGTAGGTTAAATGTTGAGCCAAAGCGGCTCAGGTTAGAAAGTCATTCAGTTTCTGATGTTGTTTGTGTGATGATTTCTATGTTATGTCTGTCTACATCATATGAATCCAGTCTGTCAGCAACAATGGGCCACTCAAAAGAAGTCAGAAGTAGACTAGCCATGACAATACAGAGGCTAAACAGTATTAAGAACCCATTGCACAACACCAGCAAACATATTAGAGTAACATTTCTGAGAAGATGCATCTTTTCTGTGGCAACATGTGGTTGTGAGACAATGGTGATAGACAGACAGACAGTCAAAAACCCTGTAAATAAAAAAGATAAAGAACTTCGAAATAAAACAAACAAGCAAATTTGAATATCTAGGGCCAATTTTCCCGTCAGATGGGAGAACGGATAGAAAAATCAACATATGTTGAGCAAGGGCAAATCAAGTACTGGGACAAACGCCACTTCTGACACATAGAAAGGTACCTATAACCGCTGAAGAAAATCTCATAAGAACTATTTTTGGCTGACATTATGCCACCAGTGTCGAACATAAACGCTAACTGCAGCTTGAATGTTGCATGTTCTTTGCAGGATGTTTTGATCAACTCAAGGTTGATTCTTTGATCGCAAAATCAGAACAACAGAGATGAGATGCGTTAGAAGAACAGCAGGAGTAACTGTGAGAGATGGAATTAGGAAAAAAGGAAACTAGGAGAAGATTAGAACTGAAACTAGTCATGCACTTCATTAAAGAACAACAGATTAAATGGTTTGGCCACCTTGCAAGAATTCCCTGGTACCATCTACCACAATGAATAAAATATAATGGATACAGAGCAAGGGGAAGACTAATAAAAGATAGACTGATTGTGTCAAGAACAACCTTAGAGAAATGAAGACCAATCAGAGCACATTGGAAAGCTCACAAAAAAGATCCTGACATCTGCCCCCTATCACTTCACTGAAGTAAATGGAGGAAGAGATGAAGGAGAGAGAAGGAAGAAAGGGAATATTTAAAATAGATAACTATTGCAAAACAAAACAAAAAGTTTATTAGAAGCCATCTCGCAAAAAATATTTAGAAATATCTGTCCCAAATATTGGCTTTAAATCTAAATTAAAATTTTGATCTTTAAATATTAACATTCATGTTCTTTTCCCTTGTTTGAGATGTCTACACTTCCAAAACTACAAACAATTACCAGGCTTAAAATTTATGCCTGGCTTAATTCACTTCCTCATAAAGACGTTGAATAAATCAATATTTGTTCTTACCTAGCAAAATTAATTACATGTGATGGCAGATGTAGGGAAAAAAGAAGAAAGAGACTAGAAATAGGTAAAGTTACATTCAACAAACTGAAACAGCTAAGTTATGAATTAAAATGAAGAGTAATCAAGTGTTAGTTTATTCTTGATTATTTTATGATACAGAGACATGGACAATGAATAAATAAGGTGAGGGTAACATGGAAGCTTATTAAATTCAGTAATATAGTAAGATAGGAGAAATATGTCAGGAAAAGAAAGCGTGATGTGTTACAGGAAAATTGAGATAGTAGAGGCCTATAAAAAAAAGCGTAGATGTGTTACAGGAAAATTGAGATAGTAGATAGCATTATTGCATTAAACCAAGGTCAGACAATTAAGGTACTTCGGCTATACAGAGATTAGGTCCTAGGTAAAGGATATATTGGAGGAAGAAGAGCAGGACAAGCATGCCAGAGAAAGACAGCATAACATGTGAGCTTGTAACATGAAGACATGGACTGGAAGAAACCTGCAGTGAGTGTACCATGAAGATACAGAACCGCAAGTGTTGGCGACTCATTACAGCCAAGACTGTTAATGCAGAGATAGCACTTGATGTTAATAATAAATTAACAAAGAAACTTTGGAAGTTATATATGTGTTTAAATGCCTGTGTTAGTAATCACAAAGATTAGTCATTTCTAAAGCGTAGCAAAATATTATTGAAACTCTAGACAAAAAAACATCCTGTTTTTCCCAGGCTTTCTATTGTGTCATGTGACCTGGTGTTATCTGCCAAGATGAAAAGTGCAGGGCTATTGGGTGGTGTTGCCAGCACAAGCCAGTCTGCTGTTTCATCTGAGAATGATGAGAACATGGCAGCAAAGAAGCAGTATTGTGATAAGTTAATTCTGCTGCTTGTGACTGGTTTGCTGCTGGCATTATTTGGTGTAGTCTTGTTTCCAGTTGTCAATCACTTTGTCAGGGAGGAAATAAAGAAGGTAAATTATAAACTTGATTTTAACTCTTAAAGGAAATAAGAGTTTAGTGCAGTATTGTTCTCTCTGATTTAAAATTTACTGTTTAGGATTAAGGGTTTATTATTTATGTGGTTTTTACAACTATATTAACATTATTATCATCAAGTGCCTTTCTGACTGGCATGGATGATCATGCTTCTCCACATCTTGTGGTCTCCAGCTGCTTGTATCAGTTTGTTTGCCAACACCTTTCCATTCCTTGACAAAGGCTGCAATCAATTTTCTGTTTTATTTCACTATCTTCCTATATCTCTCTTTCCAAAAAAATTCCAGTCATCACAACATATTCCAGTTTATTTCTTCTTATGATGTCGGCTCTGGTGAAGGGATTTTTTTTTTTTTTTTGCATATCCCTTACAGGACGTTGCAATCAACATCAGCATTTTTCAGCTGCCGTTGATGTACTAGGCAAGATTACGCTCAGTAGTTTGCCATTACTTTCTGAGCGATCGGCTCACATACCCCGTAAGTTACCAACGCGGTGAGAACCACTACTGATTCTCACGCAGGTTACGTTATTCATGAGAATATACAGGATTACGGAGAAAGACGTTAATCCTTAGGCCAGGGAGACCGGCATAGAGAAATATACAGCACAAAATGTATAACGGCAAACACAGCACTAGAGGGAAGAATGTACAAACACACAAGACAAATATAAATAAGAACAGACAGCCACGGAAAGTTGGTAAGAAACAGGGAGATTAATAAATAAAACAGGTGAGGGAGAGAAACAATTACAGTAAAGAATCAGGCAGACATGAGAAGGAATTAGGAATGCAATTCATAATCCCATATACTGTTTTCGAAACATAGCTGCGAGCGATTTGGAAGCAGACTGCCTTGCGTTGGTTTCCATATAAAGGTAAGATTGCCAGTCGTTCAGAAAACAATGGCAAACTACTGAACATAAACTTGCCAAGAGATCACAAACAGCCAAAAAAATGCTGGGGTTGACTGTGACATTCTGCAAAGAATATGCAACTAACATTTTTTAGATATAGCCAAAAGGTTGCCTTTTTCTGATGTTTGTGGGATGCTTTTATAGGTCTAAGCCTCTTTCAAAATATTTAGATTAAATATTCTTATCAATAAATGAATTCGTTTGGCATGCCTTGTTGCCTTATTTTCCTAAGCACCCTTGTACACCTGTGCCTTTAACAAATGTACAGGATATCATAAAGATATCTATGTTATACTTGATTTGGAGCTGCACTAATTTAGTGGTTAATGTGCTTGCCTGCTAAGGCTTGGTTCAGGTTCAAACCCCAACAGAGGCAGGATTATTTTTTCCCGATCAGTATGACTTTGGGGTCCACCCAGTCTCATTAAAATGGGCACCAGATAATTTTCAGAATTATTTTGGAATTGTAAGGGAAGAAAAAATGAGGAGGTGGGGATCTGGCCATTTCACCTCATGTGTTGTAGCCTAGAATATATGAAGACCGAAGACTTCACACACCATTGGCAGTATCTGCAGTGGGACCACTTTTATCTTTTATCATCATCGTCATCATCATCATTATCATCATCATCATCATCAGGGTCTGTCTTTTTAGACAAAGGCAAGTGGAGTCAGCCATACAAAATCTGGCAGAAGGCAAGGGGAAACCATCTCTTATTCTCCCATCACCCTCATCTTTTATACTTGATTTCAAATACAAAAAGGTAGTCCCATGGCAGATACTGCTTGGCTTTGAACTGTCAGGCCTTAATATATCCTAGGCCATGGCATGATGAGTTGAGGTGGCCAGTTATCTTCCTTGCCATATTAACTTCCCAAAAATTAGGAAAATTACCTTTTCCACATTTTATGAGGGTGGGATCAGCCCAGAGATGTACTGGTAGGAAAAAAGAATCTGGCCAAATAGACTCATTTACATTGGTGTCTTCATTAGTTATTTCTTTAGGAATGTCTAGTTGACCATGCTTTGGAGTACACTTGTTCCTTTAGCGAGCTGCTGTTGTCAGTTGAAGGTGGCATGGTCAAACCTTGGTGTGGGACGCTGAGGTGTTTCCAAGGCACTAGGGCCAGGTTTTATACTGGTCAAGACCTACTAACACGTTCTAGTTGTGCGTCCTGTGCAACAGGTCCCTTCGGGGTCCTGGCTAACGTAGTAAGATCGCTGATTCTTCCGAAGTCGGAGAGTATCTGCCTGCACGGCAAGGAACCACCAGTCTGCACACGAATAAGCCAGACATGGGACAATGGATACTCATGCATACCTCAGTCCGGTATGCCATCACACTGATGTTGGACAACAGGATGTCTTCATCCGACATACAGGACTTCACGCTGGAGTTCACAGCCAGCGAACGCAAGCAAGCAAGCAAACCCTGGTGTGGTCACTGTGCCTTTCAATTTTAATGTTGTCTAATGTGTCCTCTAATCTCTACTTCTTTCCTCTACTTGTATAAATGCCAGTCAATATCTGTGGATTTATTTCTCTTGCTACTTCTGTGGCCACCAGGGTTCTCCAACAATTGATATTTCAGAAGACTGTAATGGAAGCCGAGAAAATCATGAAGAAGACACAAACAGAAAACCAACTAAAGAAACCAAAACCGTAAAGACAGTGAAAGACATTCTCAGACAGTTTCAGAAAATGATATGGATAACAGTGTCTGCACCAGTAACTAGCTCAACAATAAAGACAACTACTTCACTTCAAGCACTAGCGAAGTTGATAGTGAACTCCACTGCTCATGTCATGAGCATGATCAGATGCCTTGGCTCATCGCTGGCCAAAGTGAGGGCAAGATTGGCCACTTATTCCTCCTTGCTCTCTGACCTACAAAATGGGATGGCGCTTTCACATCACTGACCGATAGTAGAAAACTACCCAGGACATTTTTTTTAAATAAGAAGAGGCATTGGAAAAAAAAAACAGTTGTGACTGGAAAAATCACAGGTAGAAGAGGTATTGGAAAACACAGTTGTGACTGGAAAAATCACTGTTAGAAGAGGCATTGGAAAACACAGTTGTGACTGGAAAAATCACAGGTAGAAGAGGCATTGAAAAACACAGTTGTGACTGGAAAAATCACAGGTAGAAGAGGCATTGGAAAACACAGTTGTGACTGGAAAAATCACAGGTAGAAGAGGCATTGGAAAACACAGTATTGACTGGAAAAATCACTGTTAGAAGAGGCATTGGAAAACACAGTTGTGACTGGAAAAATCACAGGTAGAAGAAGCATTGGAAAACACAGTTGTGACTGGAAAAATCACAGGTAGAAGAGGCATTGGAAAACACAGTTGTGACTGGAAAAAATCACTGTTAGAAGAGGCATTGGAAAACACAGTTGTGACTGGAAAAATCACAGATAGGAGAGGCATTGGAAAACACATTTGTGACTGGAAAAATCACAGGTAGAAGAGGCATTGGAAAACACAGATATGACTGGAAAAATCACAGATAGGAGAGGCATTGGAAAACACAGTTGTGACTGGAAAAATCATAGATAGAAGAGGTATTGGAAAACACAGGTAGAAGAGGCAGAGGCAGACCAAGAGAAATGATGCTAGATTGAACTGGGACGTTGGTATTGAGGATTATCATTAATAGAGATAATCAAGGTTTGAGATCTGTGGCAGTCCATGAACATCTTTGCCAGTTGGCAGAGCACATGAAGATGATAAAATAATATAATCTTTAGACATATGTTCTCACGCAGGATATAAGTATGTCGACACTGTGGCAAAGGGATTGTGAAAGCAATTTGCAATCCCACCTACCGCATTTGAAATACAGCTGCGGGCAATTTGGAAGCAGGCTGCCTTGAGCTGGTTTTCACACAATGGTATGAGTGCCAGTTGCTCAGAAAGCAATGGCAAATAACTGAACCTAAACTTGCCAAGGAATCACAGATAGCCAAAAAATGTTGAGGTTGCTTGCAACGTCCTGTAAAGAATATGCAACTAACTTTTTTCTCTCATGAGATAATTATCCTGTGTATTTTCTTGCTCAGCAGACATGTAGATTTGGTTATGTTTTATTGTTTGTTTTATTTGAAGTAATATCTCTCTTCTTCTTTGCGTTCATCCGGAGTGTTTTTTCAGATATGATTGCAGTGTGTCTGTTATGCGCCCTTGGGCCGAAACCCGTAGGCAGACACATCCGGCTATAGCGTGCTTTTTCGACCAGGTAGCATTCCTGGGATGAAGTAATATGATAATGAAACACGTTTGTTTCTAACAAAAGAATCATTTTCAGTGTTTTTTTTTTGTTTTTCCTGTGACCTGTTTGTTTTATTTGACACATGATATGTCTAAATCTGATGTGTAAAGCGTCCTTCATTGTCAAACAGAAAGTCATTATCTCCAACAAAAGCGAGAACTATGAAATATGGCAAGATATTCCTGTACCAGTGTACATGCAGTTCTACTTCTTTCATGTCTACAATGTGGAGGAGGTCAAATCAGGGCAGAAGCCATATGTTGCTCAGCATGGACCTTACACATACAGGTGCTGTGAAAATGTGTTACTGTTAGCTGTATGTGCATGCTGATTTGAAGTTAGCTTAATTTGAATAATGAAGATATAAACTAGTAGGTTGCACAATTAATTGTCTGCCATATTTTGCTGCATCTCATCAGTTGCATGCTGCCGAAGTCACACAACATAAACTGAAGTAAAATGATGAATCCTTCAAGCAGAAATAAACATCACGCATAATCCCACAATATTGTAAATTATCTACCACAGTAATTAAAATTTTTTAACTACCATGTCTTTGCACAAAGTTGGCTTTCGCAATATGAATATTAACTGCTTCAGCGAATCCTAGCAAAGAGCTTAAATACGCAAAGTCAGTGACTACTGGGAAGGTATATTTCTGTAGTATGCTCTGACTAAATGTGAAACAACCTAGGAAGAACTTGGAGGCAGCGGAGATGTAGTTTCTGAGATGAATATTGCAAATACCCTGGACCGCCAGAGTAACTAACACTGATTGCCTGGAAAGAGGCAAATAAAAGTATAAATTTTGTACACAGCTATAAGAAAGAGATCAGTAGTATTCTTTGGATTACATAATGAGAAGAAAGGACCTTGGAGAACATTGTAATGACTAGAAAGTTCTTTGGTAGAAGAGGCAGACTGAGAGATATGATACTTGATGGTCTAAGATGATGGCTTGGATGAAAATCATTAATATAATTGATGTTATACTTCAGATTATATTACTGCTTGTTGTTTGTCCTAAATTGTAGAAGGGGACCATTTGTCAGGTGTCGGTCCTAGAGTGGTTTTGAAGATGGCTGATTAGATCAACTAGGAGTTTAAAAAAGATTAAAGGCAGAGGAGTATATTGTTAAATATAGACACACAATTGAAAAATCTGGCTCTGTATAGGACAAACATTGAGGCCACCTGATAATAGCATAACTAGAGAGTCCTTTCTCTGGAACCCATAAAGCAAACGAAACAGAGTGAGACCTTAAACACCCAAAGAAAAGAATCTGATATGAATGAATAATTTGAAGAGGACAGAGGGAGTTGCAGGATTTAGCAAAAGATAGGACTGCTGGGCAGGAGTTGCTTGAGAGCCTGTGCTCCAGTGGGGAAGAAAGGTTAGAAGAGACAAAGAAAAGTCGAGTGAGAAGTGTTAGGAAAATCAGAAAGAAATTTGGAATAGCACCATGATTAGAATGTATAGAAGGGCAAAGATTTTATGTTTGTTAGTAACTGACGAGAATGTTCAATATTCTGCGTGTGACATTTAGAGATATATTACTCACTGAGATGGTTTCAAAGGAAGAGGAAGACCAACTAAAGAGAACGAATAAGCAAACTTTATTTTCAACGGATTAAGAATTGGGCACACAGGCCCGTCTTACTTTCTGTCCTTCTGCTCTTATACATTATTTCATTCGAACTTCACTTATGAAGCTAATCTTAGATAACAAGAGAAACAATATGCATTAAACCAGTGGTTCTCAACCTTTTTTGGCCCATGCACCCCTTCACCATATGTTCAGAATGTTATTTCCCCCCTCCCACCCCTTTCATATTTCTTCCCTATAAATCCCCCACCCCGCCTCTATATAGTATACATAAAAATGGAAGCTAAATTTAATAACACATACTAGAACAAGTCTAGATATCTACATGAAACGTGATTTGCGGGTCTACTTATGTTATAAAACTAATTTCAGAAGGCAAGAAAGTAAAGAACCATAACGTATGGAGGTAAAAACATTATTAACATGATCTTGAAATAATCTTCTTCTTCTTCTGCGTTCATCCGGAGTTTTTTCTCGGATGTGATTGCGTTGTGCCTGTTTACAGCAGAGCTGCGTTCTTGCGCCGTTAGGCTGACACATCCGACTTCTGCAGGCATTTGTTGACCGGGTTAACCTTCCCGGGGAAATAATCTTAATCCCCCCCCTCCCCACCCGAAACCCTAAAATTCCCCCCTGGGGAGGAATTCCCCACCGGTTGAGAACCACTGCATTAAACGCATGGAAACTGCGATAATCAATTATACATGATTCACTAAAACAAATAGAGAGCATTGTCATCACAGAAACATGGCCTCACAATGTCTTCTCCTCCTCCTCCTCCACCCTGTATTTGGACATTGGAAAGAGTAGACCGAATATACCACTGTTCCGGTAAAAAATTTCCAAATTATTAACCAACAATAGGAAAAGAAATGTATCATGAGTAGTGCTGGTATATTTTTGTATGTACATCTGGCCAATCACATTAAATGGTGCTGAAATTAATATTTATGATAAAACCGTATAAAGGCATTTAAGATGTGGTGTTACAGAAAAATGACAAGAGCCAGCTGGATTGAAACATTGACAAATGAACAAGATCAGACAAATAAAAACGAATAATAAATACTCCTTAAGGTAATTTACAAAAAAAAACAAAACAATTCGTGGCTTGGATATACCATAAGACATGAAGCAACATGAAAGATAGCATAGTTAAGTACGCTAGCTCAGTACTGGGGAATAGATGAAGGTATAGAGCAAAGACAACATTTACAAAAGAACAGGATGAACATATCTATCAGTGCAGATATATATTTAATTATAGAGAGTGACACAAGACAAATAACTATGGAATGTAAAGTAACAGAAAATTAAAGATATACTAGAAAGTGGTTTCATACATAAATAAAATGGGTTGTACTGTGTTAGTGCTGTAGAAATGTATACAGCTGGGAAAAGTGAAGCGTAGGTCACAACAACAGGATTGTGCAGTGACAATCTCTTATCAGCAAACATCAACATAAAAACAGATCACAAAACAAAGATGGAAATGACACAAAAGTAACTGCATTATGGTATAACACAATACATGTGAAATAAAACTAAGCCAGCAGAATGAAACAAATAATTTAAGCTTAATATTTAATTTCATGACTTGCATCCATCATCTGGTCATTTGCAAGTGAAGTGTATTATACGGGTATATAATATAGAAAGTAAATACTCTCTTCTCAGCATCCATTGTATCGTCATATTTTCCACTTGTTTAGAGAAAAGTAAATAACCTCACTGACAGGAAGCAGAGGTGTTTCCAAGGCAACAGGGCCAGGTTCTATACTGGCCAAGACCTACTAACATGTCCTAGCCGTGCATCCTGGGCAACAGGTCACTTCGGGGTCCTGGCTAATGTTGTAGGATCGCTGATTCTTCCGAAGTCTGAGAGTATCTGCCTGCACGGCGAGGAACCACCAATAAGCCAGACACGGGACAATGGATACTCACGCAAACTTCAGGTCCTGTATGACATCACACTGATGTTGGACAACAGGATGTGTTTATCCGACATACAGGACTTCACGCTGGAGTTCACAGCCAGCGAACGCAAGCAAGCAACCTCATTGACAAACCCATGAGGCATATTGTGGAGGGGGGGGGGGGGGCGCATGGTGTTAGGCACATTAGTTTTAGTAACCCGACTGCACACATGACATACTATGGTCATTATTTTACCATGCCACCTTTATTTTCCTATGTATGTGATACTTATTTTATTGATCAATCCTTGAGCCATGCCATCTTTACTTTTCTATGTCTGTGATACATATTTTATTGATCACTCCTAGAGCATGCCATCTTTACTTTTCTATGCCTGTGATACATATTTTATTGATCAATCCCAGAACAATACTACCTTTACTTTCCTATAGAGCCACTGGTCTTTACTTTTCTGTCTCCAATATCTATTTTATTGATAAATCTCAGAACCATGCCATCTTCACTCTCCTATGTATCCTATATTTATTTCCTTTGATCAATCCCAGAGGCCAAAAAAAATTCAACCCTGGCACCATCAAAAATTAAACTCAGGACCACTGCATTGATTGGTTTAGAATGTGCCCAGAATATTAACTCTTTCAGTTCCAGAAGATTCACATCTGTAAATGTCGGGGGAAGGGGGGGGGGGGAATCACAATGAAAAAATGTATGGATATATTATTTTATAATCATCATTATCATCCAGTGGCTTGGTATGGGCAGAACTTTACTCCCATAACAGGCTCTTGAAATGTCTTTCTGTCATAATTTGAAGTGTTTGTTTAACATGAACCAAAGTGTTTGTTCATCATATACTGAAGTGTTTGTTCAACATGAACTGAAGTGTTTGTTCATCATATACTGAAGTGTTTGTTTAACAAGAACCCAAGTGTTTTTTCATCATATATTGAAGTGTTTGTTCATCATATACTGAATTGTTTAGTTCAGTGTGTACTGAAGTGTTTGTTCAGCATATACTGAATGTTTGTTCAACATATACTGAATGTTTGTTCAACATATACTGAAGTGTTTGTTCAATGTGTACGGAAGTGTTTGTTCAGCATATACTGAAGAGTTTGTTCAACATGTACTGAATTGTTGGGTATTGTCAACATTATTAAAATATATGTGTTTTCTTTATTTCATTTTCAGAGAGAGGCGTGTGAAATTTAATATAGTTTGGAACTCCAATGGCACAGTGACATACAGACAGAATCGTACATTTTATTTCATCCCTGAAATGTCCGTAGGGAAGGAGACAGACTTAATCACCACAATTAACCCACTAATGGCTGTAAGTTAGCTTTCCTGCTCTTAAACATGACTAACATGCATATAAATTAATGTGTTTCGTTTCCTTTATTAGCGAACACAAGAAGATTTTCTTTAATACAGCACTGGAATTGCTTTGACCTAATAATGTGGGTAGCGAGTGCATTGGTGTAATGATTATGATGTTTTGCTGGCAATGAGCAGATTCAGATGAGGGATTGATGCCAGCTCTCAATGTTTGCTATGAGAGGGAAAGACTGACTACCTATTCCTGTATGCACTCAATATATGATGGGCCTAACAGTTCACATAGACACACAAGTTCCCGTTACAGGGCTTGTTTAGGTATTATTATATTATTAATAATGTGGGTACCAGAGTTTAATGTAAGAAAAGTCAAGATGGCTGACATAATAGTTACCACTTTACGCCCTTCTTTACTTTGATGCAAAGGGTTTACAAATGCAATTCGTAATCCCGCATACCACTTAAAAAACATGGATGTGGGTGATTTGGCAGCAGACCGCCTTGCGTTGGTTTTCATTCAGTGGTATGACTGCCGGTTGTTCAGAAAGCAATGGCGAATTACTAAACGTAAATTTCCAAGAAATCATGAACAGCCAAAAAATGCTGGGGTTGACTGCAACATCCTGTAAAGGATATGCAACTAACTTTTCTTCTTCTTCTTTTACTACTCAGTCACTGAAAACATGTCTTTTTTGCGCCTCGCTGTCTTTGAACTCAAGCGTAGTCCATAACACACTACTTCTAGTAGTGCTGGATTGATTTTTGTGTATGGATTAGCTTTCCCTATTACCAGTGTCCCTCACCATCAGGTGAACCCACTCAACTTAAAAAGGTACTTGTAATTTACATTCCCAATTCAAGGATGAAAAGTCAACATTTTAGTCCAACTGTCCAATGTAATGGTTAAACCCCTCACTTTGGCATGAGCACACAGGATGTTTAAGAACATGCGTTCTTATCCATTCAGCCATGCTGACCTCTAAACATGAGTCTCAAGACCATATTGTACAAATCCATAGTGGAATTAAACTGGACTTTACTACTTAATTTCTACTGTATGTAAAGATGTAAGCACAGCTGATTCCTTAGTAGATACTGCTCTAAGAGTCAAAATGTAAATTATTTTGTATATACTAGGTCTTAGCTTTATAAACTAGTGTGGCCTAGCTTCATCTGTCTGTTTCACCACTGGGGACACATGGATGGACATATCATATACCTTAAGTCCTTGCCATTGGACATTAGAAGAAAAATGTTTGCGTGTTGCATAGACCCAATTTTAACATATGGCTGTGTGCTCAGAACAATTAGTAAACAAGCAGAAACAAATCCAAAGTCACAGAAATGTGGTTTTAAAGAAGAATGCTGACAATACTTTGGACAGCCAAAATGAGAAATCTATATGTTTTAAAAGAAGCTAAGACACAAAGACAAATTGTCATAAACATTAGAAAGAATATGTCAACATTCTAGCCACATTATGAGAAAAGAAAACCTTTAAAATATTGTAACAGTTATAAAGATATATCTTCTTTTTCATTTCATTTTCTAGAAATCAGCCCGTATCTGCACTTTTATTTCCTACATGAACTGCACTTGTAATTATTATATTACAAGTTTCCATAGAGTTTGACACCAAGGAATATTTCTTCCGACCATAGTTCTGTTTTGCTGTAACTATTCTTGGACTGTTAATGTTTGTCCAGGAGTTCTATTCTCATCCACCTTGGCTCCACACAAAAAATCTGAAAAGAAGCTCTAATAGTATTGGGTGGACCCTTTCGAAACAGGGCCCTTCACTGCATCTGCCTGAGACTTCATCACAGGGCAGGCACCGTAACCAATAGTTGCAGATGTGGACATATGTCCATTATGGTAAAGCATGACAATCTGTTTCTGTCTTCAGCACCTTAATTGCTAGATTAATCAAATTGTAACTGAGACCAATAGTATTGGGGCTCTTTGCTGGTTGTTGAAGATGAGGATGGAAAATGTATGGAAATGTCCCTAGTGCTGTGATATTAGTTCTTGACTCAACTCAACTCAGCTGCTGGAGCACATACTTAAGCCTTGCTCTATCATATAGCCTATGATTTTGGAGTGGGTTGACGAGTGCCGGAGCATATACCATAAGCCAGTTGGTTCTTCACACTGCTCCACTTACTCCAAGATTCTCTATCACTTCACTTCAGGTTTCTTATTGGGCCATTATCCATATTGTATGATATGGACATGGGGCAAAAGTCTTGCATTAGATTCCATATTACTAGCTGGCACTCTTTTTACCTTACAGCTGGCATTCACTGCAACCTACATGAAGTACTATTCTTACATCTCAGTGAGGCCTTAACTTTATCTCCTGCCTATAAGCTAAGCTCACCACACCATGGGAAGATTTCTAAAACAGAAGAAGTATGGAGAACAGCAAGGTCATACTCTTGGTTGCCTCTTTAGCATGGCATTGGAAAAATTTCAGCACATGAAGTGGTACATTATTTTGAAAATTGTGAGACATGGATAAGCACAATCACCCATGCCAGTTGGCAAGGCACTTTGATGATGGCAGTTCTGGGGTTGACAGCTTATCATAATCAAAAGGAGGCAATCCACATTGTTTAGCCACATAGGAAGAGAAAACCTGGAATGTATTGTAGCAATTGGAAAGATTAATGGAAAAAATATGAAGAGAAGGGAAGAGAGAGGAATGTTATGGCCTGCATTGTCTTTCAAGCACAAGATGACTTTTTGGGGTTCTCTCACTTTGAACTCAAGCACACTCCATCACGTGCTACTACTTCTAGTGCACTGGACCAATTTTTGCATGTGGATTAGATTTCTCTATTACCAGTGTCCCTCGCCATCAGGCAAACTCACTCCAACTTCTGAGGTACTTGTAATTTACACCCCCCAAGTCAAGGGCAAGAAGTCAACATTTTAGTTCAACTGACCATTGTAGGAGTTGAACCTGCCACCATGGCATCGAGCATACCAGATATTTAAGAGCAAATGCTCTTATCCATTCGGTCATGCTGACTTCGGCTGATGTTGATGATGGTTTAATAATACACACTACTTTAATCAACAGACACTAGCCCAAGGCTTCCAGTGGTTTCCAGATTTCATGAAGACAATAATTTCCACGGCACTGGCACTCACGACAGATGAGGGTATGTTCACCACAAGGCCAGTAAATGAGCTGCTCTGGGGTTATGATGATCCATCACTGGTCAGACTGAAAGAGCTTCTTCCATTCTTTATTACATCTTCAAACATTGGTTATTTTATAGGGGTAAGTGACATATTTGTTTATTTTTCGATAATTAATAACCATGGTGCTTTTATGTAGACTTCTTGTCAAGGTTGCCACCTATTTCAAATAGGCGTAGTGTAGTATGCAATTAGAAAATCGAAATTAGAATACTCTAGAAATGTGGACATACAAAAGAATTGGCTGCATTTCATAGAAACAAAAGCAAATAATTGTAGAAGTTCTGAAAAAGCTGGGAATTTAAAAATCTGATAGTAGAAATACCAAATTTGAGACAGGTCAGATACTTTGGCCATCTTAAACACCACCAGGTTGTAATAAAAATCATACCCCTGGAAGGTTAACCCTGGTCAATAAATGCCCGCAGAAGTCGGATGTGTCGGCCTAAGGGCGCAAGAACGCAGCTCTGCTCTAAACAGGCACATCAGCAGTCACGTCCAAAAAGCTCTGGATGAACGCAGAAGAAGAAAAAGAAATCGTACTGGAGGGAACAGTCTAAGAAGGTTGGCCAGTAGGATTAGACAAGGATACAAATGATAGGATAACATCAGGAGATGGACAAATAGCAACTTCTCAGATGTATGGTCAAGGCAAGAGACAGAAAGTGTTGGGGATCCATTGCAGTCAACCTTTGATTGTGGAGACATGAAATTGATGGAACTGTAACAAATACAATGTGTAGATGAATGAAAATGAGAAAAGGAATTAGTAGGCTCTACAAGAACACAATCACAAGTGACAAAAATCAATTGTTCTAGCTTGAGCCTTCACCAGCACACAAACAGTGAACAGACACTGATACAACTACATAAAAGATATACAAAAGTTACTTAGCTGACGTAGACCCGTCATCTCCAAATCCGTATAACCTGCATTTGGACGGCAGATCAAATGGTATTTGTGATTGTCTGCTTGTAATGCTTACCAATTGAACTTACTATTTTCATTAGTTTACCCATTGTGGAGATAGTACCTGACTGATTGATTGACTGACTGTTTGATTGTATACCACTTTAAATGGTAAACATTTTGTTCTGAATATACAAGTAATTATGTCAACAAAAGGAATGGACAAGGGCAACAGACTGCACCAATTCACCAACTTCATAGGCAGAAGCGAACCATTTTCTTGTACCTAAAATTGAGCTACTGCCAATGTTTTGGCCACCTTTACTGACTCAAAGTATCCTACACTAGATGAAAAGATGATTATTTATGTGCAGCTGAAGGTCAGATCCTTGACCTCAACCTTTAAAAACCTACTGCTGCCAGAGAGCTGAAGTAGAAATTATGGAGGTGACACAGTGATTTGGAGAAAGCGATTGGCGTTCTCCTGGCAACAGGACTACTTTTGTTATCATTTTGGATTTTCCACATTGACTGCGTCCCTCGTATCTGTTTCATATTTTCATTTTATATGTGACTTTATCCTTGTTTTCCATGTTTAGTTTGTTGATAAAGATTGAGACAATCATTATCATGTCTGTCTTTTGTTTGTTGAGTTCTCTGCTCACATTATATATTTATTTGTCATCGATGTCAGCTGGTATTACACATAGAAAATTACCGATGAATTGAATAATGTAGAAAGAAGAACCAGAACACATGGCTAGAAGATCTTAAGATAACACAATTTTTTTTGTAAATTGACACTTCACAATTCGTTCTTGTAGCTTGTGTTCTTAAAAGCAGGTAAAATTGTATTGTTTATTAATTATCAGGTACCTTGCAAATCAGAATGACTAGCCATGCTTCTGCACATTTCCACATCTCGAGTAGAATATATCCAATCAGGTGCTGAGACCTTTTTCATTTCATAATGAAAAGCTGTCAATAATTTTATCTCGCTGCATTGCTCTCTCTTTTTCTGTTAATCTTACCAGTTACAACATGTTCCAATGTTATTCTTCTCACCATGTGGTCAAACAGTGTGCTTTTGAAAAATTACGAGACATTGCTTTCAAAGTGGCTAGATATGTAACAGAAGTGGCCACTAAGTAAGCCAGATTTCACTCATATACTCTGACTTTTTTGTTAGTTGCATATTCTTTGCAGGATGTAGCAGTCAACCCCAGCATTATTTTGGCTGTTCATGATTCCTGAGCAAGTTTACTTTCAGTAGTTTGCCATTGCTTTCTGAATGACTGGCACCCATACTATTTCATAAAAACCAAACAAGGTGGTCTGCTGCCAAGTTGCCTGCAGCTGTATTTCAAACATGGTATGCTGGAGGATAAAGGCTGAAGAAAAATAAACCATCACTCAATGTTTATTAAGCAAAAAATACAATGAGATAAATATTTTATTTTTTTTTGGGACGCAGAGGTGTTTCCAAGGCACCAGGGCCGGGTTATATACTGGCCAAGACCTATTGACACGTCCACGTCGAGCGTCCTGGGTAACAGGTCCTTTCGGGGTCCTGGCTGAGGTCAATAGGATCGCCGATTCCTCCGAAGTCGGAGAGTGTCTGCCTGTATGGCGAGGAACCACCAGTCTGCACACCAATAAGCCAGACATGGGACAACGGATACTCACGCAAAACTCAGGTCCTGTATGACATCACACTGATGTTGGACAACAGGATGCCTTCATCCGACATACAGGACTTCGCGTTGGAGCTCAAGCCAACGAACACAAGCAAGCAAGCAATATTTTTTCAAATTAAATTTACTCCAATAATTTAATATAATTTCAATATAACAAGGATAAAGTCACATATAAAATGAAAATATGAAACAGACACGTGGGATGCAGTCAATGAGGAAAATCCAAAATGGCAACAAAAGTAGTCTTTTTGTCAGGAGAACACCTATCGCTTTCTCCATGGTGTCTGTAACCCTTTCACCACAGAGCCGGCATACAACGACTAAATGTAACAAATAAGAGAACACATTATTTGATTTTTGGGCTTCAAGGGAAAGAGTCAATCAGATAGCACACATTGCTTGGGACTGTAACTGTAAGAATAAAGGGTGGAACATAAAAGTGAAATTATTGGAGTAAATTTAATTTGAAAATATATTTATCTCATTATGTTCTTTCCTTAGTGAACATGAGTGAGCACTTGTTTTTCTTCAGCCAGTCTTGTTCATATCTGATTATTTTCTATTGAAATTAATTTTTTGTTTCTGGCTTAATATGTGGAAATTATTTTAGTTTTTTTGTGGTGTTTTTTATTGAAATTCTTTTGAAAATTTCACAGAGAAATTATACTGATGATGGTTTGTACACAGTGTCCACGGGAGAAACAGACATAGGACAGATTGGGAAAGTACAGCTGTTTAATGGGGAAAGGTAGAGTTGTCTAATTTCTTTGTTGTCTTATACACGTACTGATTATTTGTGTATTTCTGTTATTGATACATCTGTCTCCATGTTACTTGTTCCATGACTTTTCATGGTTATGATAAAAATTATTTAAATTATTTACAATAGTCATTGCTATGGTCTAACACTGCTTTGGGGAAGCTGGAAAGTACCAATGAAGTATTCATTATAGCGAACGAAAGAAGAAGAAGAAGAATATTCATTATAACTTACTGAACAAATTTCTAACTTTAATGCAATGCGAGGTTGTTTATCAGGAAATCTTGCTATAAATCTTTGAACAACCATCCTTGTGTATCGACTACCATTTCGAAACACACAATCAACAAACATTCTTTCTTCCGTTAATTACACCATTCTGTTTGGAGTGCAAATAATTACTCCAGCAGATGACAGTCATTTGCTGCATATTGCTTTACAATGAACTATGGACCACATGTTTTGATGATGTCATATATTTCATTTTTAAAATTGTTCTACATACAAAGTGTAGTGAGACTTTACAAATACTGTGTATTTTAGCATTACAGCTATTGTCTTGTCACATTATTCATTCTGAAGACGAGTGTCAAGTTACCCAGCTCTGGTAAGGTCCTGTGCTGTCCATTTACATCAGTGGTTAATCAAGCTTTGAAGCTGTGGTTTGCCACACTCTTGTGTCCTTTGTCACTAGGTGGTGTAGTTGAGTATTTCTTTTGATTAAACTGAAACCATGTTGGCACTTCTCATGCTCTCCAGTACTTAGAGGAATTACAGCTATTAGATGTCTTAAAATATGTGCTTCCATAAAGATGTAAGACTTCAGCTTAACTTGTTTTAATTGTCAATCATTAGGGATGTGAATATCTGGACCACACAGTGGGCAAGAATGGTCAATGGAACAGGTAATATTTTTTGTTTATAATAGTGAGAATATGGATAATATATGTGCACATCAGATGAAGGATGCATGACAGAGAATAAGGGCAGAATAAGACAAGCCAAAACTCCATTTTGAAAATGAGAAGTATCACTGAATGTCAGAAATAGAGGGCTGAAATGTTGTATACCAGTGAATCATGACATGTGAACAAACAAATTAGGAAGATCAAAACAGATACAAGAAGGCAACAAACAGCGTTCTTTGGTCATGTGATGAGAAGAGAGACCTTGGAAAACATTGTGACGACTGGAAAGATCAGTGGTAGAAAAGGCAGGAGCAGACTGAGAGAAGTGATGCTGGATGGACTGAGACAGTGGCATGGAAGAGTATTGTCAGTGGAATTCACCCAGAACACCAAGGACTGAGACAGTGGCATGGAAGAATACTGTCAGTGGAATTCACCCAGAATATCACTGACTGAGATCTGTGGTGATACATTAATGCCTATGCCAGTTGGCAAAATGTGTGACGAGACTTATGAGTCAGAATTTGAGAAGAAAGTTGAGAATATCATGGAAAGAGAAGACGAGAAACACTGAGGTAGTGACAGTTGCAAATATCACTACGTCGCTCATAAAAATCATAGGAAAAAGATGTATGAAACTTAAAAGGCGTATCTCTGTTTCCCTCTGCCTTCCTATCCTTGTATATTCCCACGTAAGGTTAATTTCTCTATTGCATCCCTATGTTAGTATCCATAAATCTCAGTTGTCTGTTCCTTATGGTTTTGATGAGTGCCTTTATAACACCTGGACAACTGAACACCTTTTGTTCAGCAAGTCAAGGTGTTTGGTTATATGCCGAATAATTTTGGGGTGCATCTCTTACTTGCACTTACGTCTACCACTCTAATTATTAAGGTTAAAGGGTTAAAGGTAAAAAGCAGAAGAATTGACTTCATTGCATGGGGTTTTCTCCATCTGGCTTGGTCTCTGTCCACAGAATGGCAATCTGCCTTCCAAGAGCATCGCACAAAGCACAATCTGTCTAGCAGTTACCTCCCAGTGTCTGCAGAAAGATGGCACTTGTAGTCTGAATAATGCAGTCTGAAAACGGACGACTTGACCATCCTGCCACATTAGTTATTGGTTATTAAGATCTGATATCTCTGCATTCAGAGTGCCCCCCCATATGTGCTTCATCTGACTCAGCACTTGTTGCCTGGTGTGGTTGCTAATTGTTCCAGCTGCACGCTGCTTCTATGTGTAACTGGAATGTTTTCATTTTCCCCACATGTGCTGGAGCTCAAAGCATTCAACAGAGACATAAGTTTATGTAAACAGTATTTCACTGTGGTATCAATTGACCTACGGTACTACAAGCAGTACCAGAAAATATTTTGGGAAGGCAAGGTAGCCACCATGATACCAGCCACATCACCCTCTGAATGTCATTCATTCATCATTAGCACCTTGCCATCTTGACAGATGATAGTTTGTTATATTGTGCTTCAAAAAGACATAATAACTACAACCCATGGCGGTAGCGAATGTGACTGATCAGACCGATTCGCTCTGTAGATGTTTGTCCACAATGGATGCATGTGAAGACATGGTCATTTCCACCATCATGCACCATTTTTCGTCTCATGCACTCAGCGTATGACCTATCTGCAATCATTTTCTCCTCTGTCTTTATTCCATTTCTGATATTTGCCCTCCATGCAAGAGGTTTGGTGGCGACTTGCTCCCAATGTGAATTATCAATCATGTCCTACTTACACACATCTTTGTATCATAGTAGAAGCTGACCCCAAGATCTCTTACCCATCTGTAATTCACCAAAAAAGATGTCCTTTGGTATTCTATCATCATCCATCCTCCTAATGTGTCCTATCCATCTAAGTCTACGAAGACTGAGCATGGAATAA
The DNA here is from genome assembly GCA_014155875.1 of Cepaea nemoralis. NCBI lineage: Eukaryota > Metazoa > Mollusca > Gastropoda > Stylommatophora > Helicidae > Cepaea > Cepaea nemoralis. The sequence goes on along the minus strand of JACEFZ010027071.1, from coordinate 65,129 downwards.
ACTGTCACACAACCTGATCTTTCCAATACTTCAGTATTTGTGATTTTGTCTTGCCACTTAATACCAAGTATTCTTCGCAGACACAGCATATGAAAGCTGAGTGCCATTAGGTCTATACAAATATGGCTCTAGCATCACATGTCCAGTGCACCTTAGGGATGCTAAAGGGACCATTGCTTTTTTTTTTTAAACTACAGACTTCCACAACTGAGAAGTGCACTATGCAAGGTTGCTGCCAGAACATGAACCATACTGTAATGGGTGCTAACCCATTGTGGAATACCTGGTTGGTTTGGAAGATTCAGTTTTAATTCTTGAGTCTATAGCATTGTCATTCAGATCATTTGAGCCCATAAAGTGGCTTGCATATATGGGAGTGAGTCTGATGTAGAGACTTGTCTTCTGACTTGGTACCATAGTACCATCTTCATAGGAATTGTTTTAGGGCTCTCTCTCTCTCCAAGCTCAGAGACCAGTTGGGTGTACAAGACTGGATTATTGTAACTTTACATCTTTAGAGTGGTAGATCAGCAAGTAACCAGGTTATAATACAGCACAGCATGTACATACTGACTGAGATTAGGCTTAGGGATGGTTTTTGTGTGTGGACATTTCATTGTCAGCAGACTCCAAGCTAGTGACACCGGGAGTACCAAGCCATGCAACATCAGATAAACTTTTAGGAACATGGAGGAGAATATGAACCAAAAGATAACCACGTCTCATACTTTGAGAAGAAAAAGAAATATCCAGGCTGACATAGAGGTGCAGAAATCAACCCAACAATGGCTGCTACCATCTTGGCCAACAGGAACAGAGACCATTCTTCTTTCTTCCCAAAGAGGGGCATATCACACTTAATAAACACATGCATAGACTTTGTCTCTCTGCTTCCCTGCTATGCGCGTGTGAACTAAGCAAATAGACTTCTGGACATGTTCAGCATGTTTGTTCTGTAGACAGCGAGCTAAGAAAGATTTACTGACCCACTTGATGAGCACTAAACTCCAATAACTAAACTGTATGGAACTGCTAATTCCATAGCAATTAAATCTGAAAGATAGTGACTGCATGAAGAAGAAGTACTGCAAACGTGTTTCTCTATAACCGAATACATTACTGGATATTATTACAATTTGAGATGGATCATTTATAGTCATACTAGAAGCCTGTGTGTTACGAGGTCCTTAAGGGAAACAAAGAATGGTAATATTAGCTAGTTAGTTAGTTAGTTAGACGGCAGATCATCCTCATTGCACATCAAACCATTCCATCCATAAATGCTCGGATCCCCTCCTCAGTAAATCCCGCAGCATGTAGCGGCTCAGTGACACCAGTTCTGTTGGTTTATTAATTTTCTTTGACTTCCTGCATACTGTTCTTGTTTGGCCACACCTATTTTAACTTGCTGTTCTCGCAGTCTCACCATGGTTGTGGATTCACAGTCATCACTTGGTTCTCGCAAATGTCTTACTTCTCGTCGAGCATTCATTTTATCAGCCTGGTCCAGGGCTCATCCGTCTTCCACAGTAGCCTTACCTGCAAGCCTGTCAGCCTGCTCATCAACCCAAAGAATGGTAATAATGTAACCTACCATGCATGTCATAAGAGGTGTTTAAGGAGGGTTGGTGTGAGACTGCCTACCTCATCTCATAGAACACTTTAGCTACAAAATTCAACAGATTTTGAAGAAATATTCAAAGGGCTTGGTGTGACCTGGCTGAGTCCATAGGGTGATTAAAGGCAGAAGAGTAATCTACTAGAATATTTCTTATAAGAGTTATTCTTGATCATTTTTCAGACGGATCATTACAGGCGCCTTTTGCATTTGATCAAAAAATGGTCTTTGCTTTTGTATCAGATCTTTGCAGGTAAGTTAGTCATCACATTTGTATGTCAGTAGTTAATCATGTTTGTTTGTTTTCCTTATTTTCTTTATGGCATCTGCTCCATTACTGGTGTGTGCCAGAAGTTTTTTTAAGGCTAATGAACAAAGGCCTCTTGCCTTTGCAGTCATAGGTACAAACTAGGTTCTTGTTTTAAACCCTAGGGTTTACCAAGGATTGAACATATGTCTCACTATTGAACACATGGCAATCTGCTTCTCTCATAAGTCATTGATTACTATAAGTCATGAAAAATGGTAGATTTCATGCAGTTGGAATCAGAATTTTTAAAAAGCAGTAGCTTCTAGTCGTTGTTTGGACATTACAAGAAACAATGTTGGAAATTGACAAATGACAGTTGACATTATAAACATAGCTAGGGCTGAACAAATGCACATAATTGTACTACAGCTTGTTTTTTAACATACATTGAGAAAATCTGGTCATAGTGTAACTAGACATTCCTTCCTCTGGAGAGGGAGATCTAAAATATATGGAGAAGAGAATTAGAGACTGATGAATAATATAGGGGGAGGACATGCAGGAGATAGTAAAAGACGGGATGGCTTGGTATGAGTTGGTTGAGGGCCTGTGTTCCAATGGGGGTAAAGGGCAGAAGAAGAATGTGTCTTAACATGTTGGTTAGTGAGTTATATTATTAATTCCACCAGAGTGTGTGTTTTGTTTTTTTGAATCATTCAAATAAAAATAAACTATATTCATCAACTGTCACTGTCATTTGTTGCCTATAGTGCCTTCTGGTGTAGGGGGGGGGGGGGGGGGGTCTTGAGCCTGAGAAATTAAGGCCGCCTGGCTAATGCAGTCACCGCAAACTGTGCAGGTTAGGATTTTTTTGTGTGCCCCAGACAGAAAAAAAATCTACACCTTACCAAGGATTTGAACACATGTCTCCCAAAGGAGAACCTGGCATTCTAGCCACTTGGCCAGCTGCTTCCCATGGGGGAGCCAACAACTTGTACAAAAGTGCATTTGCAAATGGAATATGAATGAGAAATTAAGGCCGCCTGGCTAATGCAGTCACCGCAAACTGTGCAGGTTAGGATTTTTTTGTGTGCCCCAGACAGAAAAAAAATCTACACCTTACCAAGGATTTGAACACATGTCTCCCAAAGGAGAACCTGGCATTCTAGCCACTTGGCCAGCTGCTTCCCATGGGGGAGCCAACAACTTGTACAAAAGTGCATTTGCAAGTGGAATATGAATGCCACTTCTTATCCCTCCAGACAAAGCTAAAATTGTACAGACTGATGCTGCTCTGTGCATGCAAAACGTAGACAGTACTAGAACCATGCCAAGAACCTAAATAGCTTACACAACTGTCAAAAAAAACTGCTGAAAATTAAATAGCTCAGTTTGGCCTCAAAAGTCACCTTCTTATTCATTACTGAATCTCACTGGGTGATGAGTCATCTTCATCTGTTTTAATAGATAAACATTATAATGTAAATACCAGTGAAAGGAGAACACGGCAACTAAATATCTGCACAACTCATTTGCCTTATCAACCTGAGAAGGTTAACCCGGTCAACATACACCCAAAGAAGCCGGATGTGTCAGTCAAAGGTACAAATACCACAGCTCTGCTGTAAACAGTGCAACAGCATTTAAGAAAAGACCAGCTTACCCTTTATTCTTTTTATTAACATTCTTCTCTTGTAATTCAAACTTTAGCAAATACTAATGGGTATATAATATAGATAATAAATACATACAGGAGAAACTGTAGCAAATACTAATAAGCTCTCTCTCTCTCTCTCTCTCTCTCTCTCTCTCTCTCTCTCTCTCTCTCTCTCTCTCTCTCTCTCTCTCTCTCTCTCTCTCTCTCTCTCTCTCTCTCTCTCTCTCTCCTCTCTCTCTCTCTCTCTCTCTCTCTCTCTCTCTCTCTCTCTCTCTTTCTGTTAGTAGGGGTGGAGGAGGTGGTGGTGGAGGAGGAAACAAGAAGAATGGGAAATAGATATACACATTTTCTTTCTATCTCTATCTCTCTCACTCTGGTGATGATGGTAGTCGCGGTGGTAATGTTGGTAGTGGTGCTGATGATGATAATGTTGAATTTCACAACGCACATTATACTTCCAGGTCTATTAGAGGTATGTACACAGGTAGTACCTCCGTCAAGGATATACCATTGCGAAGGTATGGAGGTAACCCTTCCGATATGATGAATGCCTCTGCGAACCCAGACAACATTGGTTTCTGCATACCACAGACAAAATGTCTTCCTTCTGGGCTGCTGAATGGAACACTATGTCAGAAGTCTGGTATGTTTTTCTTTAATTTGAATATTGTGTTGTTGCAGTCTAAGTCTATTCTGTCTTCTTCAGAATTAGAAATATATCACAACTACTTCTCCTTCCATTGAACTATTGAAGAAATAACAAATAAAGTTGTTGGACATCTATTGAGAATCAGCTCTATGATGAGGCCAAGAGGTTGATGAGAGGCATTTACAGAATCATTTGGGTATCAGGGAATCTGGGCCACCAGAAGGATTATACATATTACCAACTCGTCTGATGTGTATCGGACTCCCCTCAGGATGCCACAGGCTGAAATACTACTTGTTTAGTAAATTATACGTTGGAGATACCTATGAATGTGTGTGATGAAATACTGCGCAGGTATTACATGATCACTCACCTTTAGGAAAACATGACATTTTTGGGGCATATTAATAGAAGAGGTGGCGTAGAAAATTTAGCCTTGTGTGGAACAATACTGGGTAAGGGACACAGAAGAAGATGGTAAAAGATGTATGTAGACAGCTTAAAAAGCTAGGCAACAATTAATAATATAAGCAACACCAGCTTCATTAAAATATCAGATGACAGAGAAGATTGGAGAGTCATGATTGCTGACCAGGCAGCTGGATCCTAGCACTTATGGACTGAATGGTTCGATGTGCAATGAGGATGATCTGTCAACTAACTAACTAACTAACTTTTCACTCAGACGTTTTTGCATTGTGCCAGTTTTAATTTTCCACCCTTAGGCCTGCACATCCGACTTCAGCTGGCGTTTTTGATCAGATTAACCGTCCTGGAGGTTTCGAGAGACATTTTTTGTGGTGTCGCTCACATCTTAGCTGGTCAAGGCAGGATGGTCAAAGACATCCCGGTCAATCCTCAAGGGAAGACAGGGGCAGACCATGAGAATTCCCCGCTATCCAAGGAGGCTTCCATAATTGCAGAGCCGGCACATAGTGCTCTGAGACTGGGCTCTCCCGAGGAATCGCCACATCCTGCTCATGGCTTGCTTTAATTCCTCACTTCCATGTATTTGGGCATTTCGTCTTACCACTGGTCGCTACCCACACAAGCCAGGGACGGACAGTCAGCAGACGACATCCACTCATTAAGCTTTCGCTTCTGACTTCCACATGAATGGATTCGCTAGCCAAGCGTTCCGTTTCGTGTCTTTGAGACATTTTTCCACCTTTAACTACACTCACTCTATGAGTATAGATACAGACTTTCACCGTAACCACTTTGTGCGACTGGACCACTTTGCCACCTTAAGTACCGCTTACGAGGTAGGCTACATGTGCTGTCTGCCTATGCATCAGAGAGTGAGTAATGGCCAGGCCCTCTCATTAGGGGATCCCTCATATCCCCCAGCTGAGAGCCTTCGAACAAGTATCTGAACTAAGCATGTAGCGTGCTCAGCATCTCACCTCCATTTTGCAGTAGTTGAGTATCGGCCCGGCTCTCACATCCAAGGGTTTATGGCTTAGAGGCGTTCAGCCATATCCTTCAGCCGAGAGCCTTAGAGTATGTTTCTGGACCAAGAATTACTGCCTTTGTGCACCTGATTTGAACTTTTGACTGTGTCTCTCTTGGTCTGGTCCCTAACCCAAGTCCTGTCCAACACGTAGTTGTGCTTCCGTCGGCATAGCTGTTGGGGTCATTGGAACACACAAAATCCCCCCACCACAAAGGTGAAGACACATCGCCAGGGGGTGGGGGGTTAACCAACTAACTAACTGACTAAGTAACAACATAATGTTTCAATACCTTTACAGTGTTTGTTAATTTCCTTACTTTTTAACCTTACTCGAATTACTGGGTTTTTTATCAAAAATAACTTGTGTGTAACAGGTATCTTGTTCTGTATCATATATATATCTGTTCTGTACTGCTTACATCATTGCATGGCTTGTCACTATTTCATGTTCGTGTTGTTTGTTTACTTGTGTTTTGAGTGTCATTTTCCCCCCTAATATATTTTTTTTACTTCTTTCATTCCAGTAAATGGCTTTCGTGTCCCTCTAATTTTCTCATTCCCACATTTCCTGAACTCTGACCCGGAAGTGATTAACAGTGTTTATGGTATGCGGCCTAACAAAGAAGAACATGACACGCTGATTGATATTGAACCTGTGAGTAATTTTATATATGATGCTGTGTTTACATATTGTTAATATCATGTCTTTATTTCTTATTAGCTTTATTGAGCTATTCCTGATGTACAGAAGTGAATCATGGACAATTAAGCAGACAAATGAGGAATTATATGGAAGCTGCGGAGATGTGGGTTTATTGGGTTTATAGAAGAATAATATTGATCACTAGATGTATTAATGGAGATATTTTGAAAGAAGTTAACTCAGAAAGAGAACTTTTACTCAAACCAGAAGAAACTAATCCACATTCTTTGGGCATGTCATGAAAGGAAAGCTGGAGTATGTTGTCACAACGGAAAGGTTGTAGGGTAGAAGAAGCAGAGAAAGACCAAGAGAGAAGATGCTGGACAGTTTGACATCATGGCATGGAGGAACATTGGTATCAGAAATGATTGGCTGCACAAGAGACAGAAATCTGGACATACATGATCACCAATGCCACATGGCTTGGACTATAAGAAAAAGAATATATTGTCGCGTAAGGATGCCTAAATTTGTTTACAAGGTAATGGTATAGGTAAACCGATGGCAGATACTGCACAGTAGTGTGAGGTCTTCATCATCATCATCCAGTGTCATCTGCAATCCTCAGAAGGTTACTGACAATATATATCCAGCATGTTATGTCCCACACCTTCATTGTACATTCATCTAAGTGTCTTCTTCTATTCTTTATGCCCAGTTTCAAAAGTGTGTGAGGTATTTGGCTCAGAAGGTGATCTATCTGTTCCCAACAGAAGGCTGGGAGTTTTTCTAAGAACCATTGGTATCTAATGATATCACATGAACCCCTGATTTCTTGGGTCTATCTTATTGTTGTATATAATGTTCTAGTTTCATTAGCCTCTATCAGGCAATCGTTGTACAGATCAGATACCTAGAAAAAAGGCATCTCCTGTGTAAGCTGTGCACATTAAATAATCCCATGGCAGCTCAAAATTCCACAGCGTAGGCTTAAGGCAGCTGACCTGGCAAAATTGTTAGGAAAAGAAACATATCTATGGGTAGATAGAGCCAGCTACCTTAGGTGGAATCTGTCTGGAGGGAGCACGCCTTACACACATGCATGTTGAAGACTGACACACTGACCTTTGAGGAGTGTAACTAGCAGTGACGCACTCCTCTCCAAAAAGAAATGCAAAAGAAGATTCCCTGTTGAGGCATAGTTGGCTCTGTGGTGAAGGGGTTATGGGCACAATTCGTAATCCTGTATACCCATGTTCGAAACACAGCTGTGGACGATTTGGCAGCAGACTGCATTACGTTGGTTTTTTATGAAATGGTACGGGTCTTGTAGATTAGAACAAGAATCGCCATGGCGAAAGTAGCCTTTAGCAAGATGAAAAATATACTGACCAATAAAAAGATGTCAATTGAAACGAGAAAAAGAGTGTTGAGGTGCTACATAGAGCCTGTTCTTTTGTATGGATGTGAAACTTGGACAATGAGCAGTCAAGCTGAAAAACATCTGATGGCTGCAGAAATGTGGTTTCTGAGTAAAATGCAGAGAGTACTATAGACAGACAGAAAAACCAATGACAAAGTACTACAGGAGACACATGAAATTTGTAAATTGATTAGAGAAATTAGACGTAGACAGTCAAAGTTTTTTTGGACATGTTATGAGAAGAAATGGATTGGAGAACTTAGTGACAACTAGCAAGATCGAAGGGAACAGACCAAGAGGAAGACCGAGAAGTAATTACCTGGATGGCTTGACCACATGGCATGATCGAGACAGGAACACTGAGCTGATCCACGACTCTGGTGATTGAGTGAAATGGCAAGTCATGACCGGCCACACTTTCCAGCATGGCACGTAATTGATTGATTGGTATGGGTGCCGGTTGTTCAGAAAGCAATGGCAAACTACTGAACATAAACTTTCCCAGAATCATGAACAGCAAAATAGAATTGGGGCATAAACCCTCAGCTAACTCATGTCAAGTCATCCTATTTTTTGCTACTTCCTGTCCGTCGCACCCTTTCCTCCCCAGTTGGATTTGAAATTCATTTGGAGGGCATATTTAGAATATTTCATGAGTATTATTACTTATGTACACTTTTCACCTGTGTGTTACACTGTAGACCTCCTTTTCAAAGTCTAAAGAATTATGAGGCTGGCTATCTCAAACTATAGAGAACAATCTGCCAGCATCCAACCAACCATGAACTGGCCTACAAAAGGTTTGACGTGCATGGTTGTGGGCCTATACTCCACTACAGTTCTCAAGGGCAAATGAAGAAGAAGAAACATAAACACTTTATAATATACACATTTATATTGCAAAAGTAATGGCAATGGTTCAGTAAAGTTTGCACTGGCAGGTTCATCATCCTGTGCCATGCCGGTAAGCTTGGGCTTTCATGTTTTGTCATCTCACTCGATCACCAGAGTCATGGATTAGCTCAGTGTTCTTGCCTCAACCATACCACATGACCAAGCCATCTAGGTATTTACTTCTCTGCCTTCCATTTGTTCTCTTCCCCTCGAACTTGCCAGTTGTTATCAAGGCAATGAATGAATCACCCAAATAAACGAGAAGTAGATTGTGAGCTTTACTAAAACACGACTACAAGAGACAAATTGGACGTTGCGGCCAAAGCCTTCGTCAGCACAGGACAAACAAATACAAACCAACACAAAACTACATGAAACACACTATGACAATATTAAACTATTAAACTAATTAAAATAAAATGTACTCATCTGAATACTGTGTCCTAGCTTGGAAGGTCTGACACACGTAGGGCGCCAGTGGATCAATAGACCGGATGTATGGTACACGGGTCAAAGGTCAAGCGGGAAGGGAGTGGGGTGGAGACGCGCCCATGTGTGCGGAAAAGTGAAATTAGAGACCGGCAAAGATGTTACGGACGCAGATGACAATTAGCAATTATCGTTAAGCGCTCGAAACACAGCTGCGGAAACCTATATAGTGTTAGTACACACAGAGAGGCATGAGTGGCGGTCGCTCAGAAAATGATGGCAAAACACCGAACGTAAATCCGCCAAGAGAGTTGACTGTGATGTCATACAAAGGATCTGCACGTACCCAGATGGTGGACTGTAAGCTAGGGGTGGGAGGGGTGGGGTGGGAAGTTAAATGAAGCTGTGTTGGACATTAAGGCCGTGAGGGGAGAGTGTGCCCAACTGGAAGATGAGACGGTGTTCCAATGTCTTCCGATCCCGTTCGTGGGATGCGCATGATTTGATGGCCGTGACCTGTATGTCGGCTACGCCATGGTGGTCAGGACTGTTGAAATGTATGGATACTGGTTTCTGGGCGCCGCTGGTGATGTCAGAAAGATGTTGTCGAAATCTGTCCCCAAGACGTAATCCTGTCTTCCCGACATATCTCATGTCGCAACGTGTGCAAAAAAAAAATCAGTTGTTATCAAGTTCTCCAATTTATTTCTTCTCATAAGGTGACCAAAAATGTTGACTGTCTACATCTAATTTCTCTTATAAGTTGATGATTTTAATTTGTTTCTTGTAGGACTTGGTCATTGGTTTTTCTGTCTGTCCATGGTATTCTTTGCATTTTCCTCAGAAACCAAATTTCCACAGCCATCAGTTGTTTTTCACCTTGTTTGCTTATTGTCCACGCTTCACATCCATACAAATGTTTAGGTTCTTTGTAGCACCTCAACACTCTTTTTCTCATTGCAAATGACAACTTTTTATTGGTCAGTATGTTTTTTGTCTTGCAAAAGGCTACCTTCACCATGGCGATTCTTGTTCTAATCTCTTAAAGGCATCTCCCATCAGACTGTTCTGAGATAATTGTATTGATTCACTTGTTCAAGAATATTTCCATTTACCTGTATATTACATTGTGGTATTTCCTTCTTCCTAGTGACGACCATAATCGGTGTCTTCTTACAATTTAATTCCAACCCCAGTTGTTCACTTTGTGCAACAACCACATCTACTAAATGTTGCAGATTCTGCTCATTGTCTGCAGTCAATATTGTAGCATCCGCATATCTAATGTTATTGATGTTACAGCAGCCCCCAATGCTGATTCCATTTACCCGGGAAGGTTAACCCGGTCAACAAATGCCCGCAGAAGTCGAATGTGTCGGCCTAACTGCGCAAGAACGCAGCTCTGCTGTAAACAGGCACAACGCAGTCACATCCGGAAAAAAAAAACAAAAAAAAATCCGGATGAACGCAGAAGAAGAAGAAGAAGAAGAAGAAGAAGAAGAAGAAGATTCCATTTATATCTTCTACATTTCTGAAAATATTTTCACTGTACAGGGAAAAAAGATCTGGAGGCTACTATACTGTTTGGCAGTGAATGTTAGAATGTGAACAAACAAATCCTGGGATGGTAATGCGGCCAACAAATGCTTGAAGAAGTCAGACGTGTCTGCCGAAAGGTGCAAAAATCACTGCTGTGCTGTAATTAGGCACAACACAATTACGTCCAAAACAACATTCCGGACAAACGCAGAAGAAGAAGATGAAGAAGAAGAACAAACAAATTAGGTGGAGCTTAGAAGTAGTGAAAATGAGGTTTCTGAGATGTATGTTGAAATACTTTGAACCGTCAAAGTAACTAACGAGTGCCTGGAAAAGGTTAATGAAAGTAAAGCATACAAATTTCAGAGACAAACAATTTTCTTCCGGCATGTAATGAGAAAAGAGGCATTAGAAAATATTGTGATGACTGGAAAGATGAATGCTAGAAGATTAAGAGAAATTATGTTGGATGGCCTAAGACAGTGGCATGTAGGAACAGATTTGATATGGAGATACATGAATGCCTGCAGCATTTGGCAGTATGATGATGATGGTCTGGAGTTTGACCATTTTGGATGTCTGACAGTGGTCTTGTCTCTAATGGTCACACACTTGAGAATCATCTGTACTTGTTAGTTAGTCGTTAGTTGCGGTTCCGACTTCATGACAAAGGGTTGCCCCATAAAGCTCTGTTCCTGTGCCAGTGAATATCACACAAAATACTCCTCACTGTTTCATGTGAAAAGTGGAACAGACAACAGTCCTGACAAACCAACAGCATGCACAAGCATATATGCATAAGGCTACTGCCAGAATGCCAACACAACAGTACAGGTATGACATATAACAGCTTTAAATCACTAGATTCCACCAAGTTCCACAGTTATTGCCTTGAACACCATCCCTGCTCTCACCAACTCCTCCCTCTTTCCAGTGGACTGGGCTCGTGTTGCAAGTAGCCAAGCGGTTACAGATCAACATGTTTGTGGAGAAGGTTGATGGATTTATGTATGTATGATGCTTTCTTCGACTGTTTTGGGGACAGATTTTTTGTACGGGTTCTACGCTTGCTTCAACTGTTTTGGAGAATGATATTTTGGGGGGATTTCATGCTTTCTTCAACTGTTTTGGGGAAGGATTTTTTGTATGTATTTTATGCTTGCTTCAGCTATTTTAGGAAAGGATTTTTTGTATGTATTTTATGCTTGCTTCAGCTATTTTGGGGAAGGATTTTTTTTTTCTGGATTTCATGCTTTCTTCAACTGTTTTGGGTTAGGATGTTTTGTATGTATTTTATGCTTGCTTCAGCTATTTTGGGAAAGGATTATTTTTGTATGGATTTCATGCTTGTTTCAACTGTTTTGGGAAAGGATTTTATGGTATGGATTTTCTGCTTGCTTCACCTGTTTTGGGAAAAGATGTTTTGATGATGGAAAGGATATACACTGGAAAAGACATACACTGTAAAGGACATACATGGTAAAGGACATACACTGTAAAGGACATACACTGGAAAGGATATACACTGTAAAGGACATACACTGTAAAGGATATACACTGTAAAGGACATACACTGGAAAGGACATACACTGGAAAGGATATACACTGTAAAGGACATACACTGTAAAGGACATACACTGTAAAGGACATACACTGGAAAGGACATACACTGGAAAGGACATACATGGTAAAGGACATACACTGTAAAGGACATACATGTAAAAAGCATTTGTCTGGATTCCATAGGGCAAATGACATAGAGGAAGATCAAAAGCCACATGGAGAAGAGAAATAGAGACAGAAAATAATAATATAGGAGGACATTAATGGAGCAGCATGGGATAGCTAAGGATGGAAGGGCTTAGAGTGAGTTGGTTGAGGGCCTATGTCTTAAGGGAGAAGTATTACATAATCTTCACAATTTTATAGAGTGAGAAGGGCTTAGAGTGAGTTGGTTGAGGGCCTATGTCCTAAGGGAGAAGTATTACATAATCTTCATGATTTTATAGCATGAGAAGGGCTTAGAGTGAGTCGGTTAAGGGCCTATGTCCTAAGGGAGAAGTATTACGTAATCTTCACAATTTTATAGAGTGAGAAGGGCTTAGAGTGAGTCGGTTGAGGGCCTATGTCCTAAGGGAGAAGTATTACATAATCTTCATGATTTTATAGCATGAGAAGGGCTTAGAGTGAGTCGGTTAAGGGCCTATGTCCTAAGGGAGAAGTATTACATAATTTTCACAATTTTATAGAGTGAGAAGGGCTTAGAGTGAGTCGGTTAAGGGCCTATGTCCTAAGGGAGAAGTATTACATAATCTTCACAATTTTATAGAGTGAGAAGGGCTTAGAGTGAGTCGGTTGAGGGCCTATGTCCTAAGGGAGAAGTATTACATAATCTTCATGATTTTATAGCATGAGAAGGGCTTAGAGTGAGTCAGTTAAGGGCCTATGTCCTAAGGGAGAAGTATTACATAATCTTCACAATTTTATAGAGTGAGAAGGGCTTAGAGTGAGTCGGTTGAGGGCCTATGTCCTAAGGGAGAAGTATTACATAATCTTCATGATTTTATAGCGTGAGAAGGGCTTAGAGTGAGTCGGTTAAGGGCCTGTGTCCTAAAGGAGAAGTATTACATAATCTTCACGATTTTATAGAGTGAGAAGGGCTTAGAGTGAGTCGGTTGAGAGCGTATGTCCTAAGGGAGAAGTATTACATAATCTTCACGATTTTATAGTGCAGAAACATGGACAATGAGTAAAGAATGTCATGGCAAAACTGAAGCTTTCAGTATGTAGTTATATAAACAAATATGAGGAGAATCATGACGGGGGAAGTGAAAAAACCATGAAGTGTTAAAAAAAACTGGGACTGAGGAAAAGGTCACTGAATCAGATCAAGGTCAGATCATTAAAGTATTTCTTCTTCTTCTGCGTTCATCCGGATTTTTTTCCGGACGTGACTGCGTTGTGCCTGTTTACAGCAGAGCTGCGTTCTTGCGCCGTTAGGCCGACACATCCGACTTCTGCGGGCATTTGTTGACCGGGTTAACCTTCCCAGGGATTAAAGTATTTAAGGCATATCAAAAGTTCCTTGTTAATGGGTGCCCTGAAGGCAAGAGTGGAGGGTAAGTGTGTGAGAGGAAGATCTTACTTGTGGATGGACAACATAAAGAAATAGAGGCTTATCTGGGTATACCATAAAGACACAAGACAGAGGGTATTTTAGGCTTGTTACAGCCTAACTTTGATTTAGTGATAGCACCTGATGGTGGTGAACTTTTGACTTATTTGCATATTGTTTATGTCATGGGAGGATTGCTTTCATGCTTCACCTAAAAGCTACAGCCAACCTAGAAAAATACGTGAAACTTTGGTCGTTAAAAGAATTTCTTTTGTGCTGTGATTTGTTTTGTATTGGCAATCATTGGAGGGAAGTGTGTGAAAGAATCCCCTGACAATAGCAGAGTTGTGAGGCATGTCCTTGTTCAGCCAAGCATTGGTATCTTACCTTTTGTCTGAGACTGGTCTATGTGTTTGTATGTAGTTATGTTGACGTAAGACCATATCACAAACTGAAATCTAACATCCCATACACTGTTAGAAAATACAGCAATAGAGTGTTTTCAATAGGTTCATGAGCCATAGATGCCATGGTATCTTAGTGGCTAGACACTCACCTGCCAATATGGTGGTGATCGTGGGTTCGAAATCACATTAGGGCACATATTTTAAATTGACCGGGGCTATCCGCTCAAACCAGCCTAAATTTGCCACCAGGCAATGTTTTTGGAAGTAAAATATGTCATGTGATCTTGACCACATGACCTGCCAAAAACTGATTGGCCTATACAAATGTGGGTGTAGCACCATATGTACAATGTACCTTAAGGAGTGTACAAGAATCCTGAATTCTTTTTTTGCGCTCAGCTCGCTTTGAACACAAGCATAGTCCATAAACACTTCTAGTAGTGCTGGCCTGAATTTTGTGTGTGGGTTAGCTTTCCCTATTGATAGTGTCCCTCGCCATCATTCGATCCCACTCCGACTTCAGAGGTAGAATCCTGGGCTTGACTTTAATGAGATGTGGTTCAAACAAAATGGAGGGAGACCTAAACTACACACGGCGAGGATAACTAGACAAGAGGTCGGTAATATAGGGAAGACATGGAGTAAGTTGCAGGAGATGACACGAGGTAGGACTCCTTGGTGTGAATTGGTTGAGGCCCTGTGTTCCAGTGTATGATAAAGGGCAGAAGAAAAAGCATTGTAACATTTACTCATGATTTCTGTATGATGCCTGTATGATGCAGAAACATGGAAAGTCAATAAATAAGGTGAGAGTAAAATTGAAGCTTTTGAAACCTTGTTATGGAGAGGGACAGGGGAAGATATGGCAGGGGAAGAAAGTATTACAAAAACTGAAATTAAAGAAGTATTGCTGAAAGAGATTAAGGTCAGACGAAACAGATAGTTTGGCCATATAAAGAGATCAGGTCCTTATGTTTATGAGAACCACATACGCTCTGAATATTATTTTTTGGCTGGGTTTTCTAATTTTGAAATGTTTCTTAGACATATGACTTTTGGAACTGCTATTTTCGCCAGCTCTGTGGCAAAGGAGTTATGGACACAATTCGTAATCCTGCATACTGCTTATCGACAGACAGCTGCGAGCAATTTGGCAACAGACCGCCTTGCATTGTTTTTTATACAACGGCATGTGTGCCAGTCGTTCAGAAAGCTATGGCAAATTACTCAACGCAAAATTTCCAAGAAATCACAAACCGCCAAAATATAATGGGGTTGACTGCGACTCCCTGTAAAGGATATACAACTAACAAACATTTCAATTTCCAACTGCCAAGGGATTATTAATGTGCGCACAGGTCCTCTTAGTTTTTCTTTTTCATCATTACCCAAGAAAACTAGACATGTGATCCAAATCAATCAATCAAATACTTTGGCTATATTGAATATTGTGCTTCATTCTCATCTGCAACAGCCAGTGAAGAGTCCCAATACTGATGGTACCAGTAGATTATATTTCCGTCTAGCCTTTCCTCAGAATTTTTAGTGTTGGCCAGATCCTCTGCTAGATGAAGATGATGAAGTAACACACTTGTGCTTTTATTGTTATCGTTGTTTCCCTACATTTGGGCAGCTGCTGTGACCTTCAGAAGCTGAAAGAATGAAACACGACAGTAAACTTATTGTAATATGTTTTCCTGATGAAATCTTATTTTACAGACAGACTGCAAACATACGACCAGTGTTCTTTCCTATTTTCTGGCTGAATGAGGTAAGCATTATACATCCATGCTGCAGAAACATGTTTCTGACTTTCTTTGTTTTTATCTGGGAAGGTAAGCCGGTTAACAAATGCCTGAAGAAGTTGGATGTGTCTGCCAAAAGGTGCAAATATCGTAGCTCTGTTATAAACAGGCACAACACAATTACGTCTAAAACAACATTCCGGATGAATGCAGAAGAAGAAAAAGAAGAAGATTGTTTTTATTTGTTTTCTAAACAATGTTTGCATTCCTTCACACCTTCAACTACCCTGGATGTTTGGAGTTCATTCCCTAGTAAAACACACCATTGAGCACAGTTTGGGCAATCTGTGCACAGGTATGTCATTGTACTAAATTATCAAGACAACAGCATAAGATATCTCTACATCCGAGGGTAGAAGACAAAGACCTTAAAAATATGGTTAATGCTGCATCATTAAAAAAGGTAAAGGCATTCCACTGCAGATATTGTGGAGGTTTGAATGTTCTGCTTTCACGTATATTAGATGATGATGACATGAGGTGTCACCTGTATGTTATCGGAGCCCACAAGAGAAGCAAAACATAGTAACTCTAGCATACCATGCATGCCTTAAGTGGCAAATAAGGATAGTTGACATGGGACTGGCTATCTCATCTCACAGGAAACTTTACCTGCAAAATCTGACCGATCATAATAGTCTACAAAGGACTTGGTGTGATTTGGTGTTGAGGAAATATGTTAGAGCAGCCCTACAAGATATTTGTGGGGGGGGGGGGGGGGGGGGGGGGGGGGGGGGGTGTCAAGGAAAACCTTCCGGAAAACCTCTCGATCATAAGCAAGATGTCCCGCGTCCGATACATCTATCTGGAGATCATCCGCCACATCCTGCACCCATCTTCTCTTTGGCCTTCCTCTTCCTCTCTTCCCAGGCATATACCCCTCCATTATTGTTCTCTCCAAACTTTTGTGTCGTTTCAAGTGACCAAAATATTTCCATTTTCTTTGTTTTATCTTCTTTAATAGCCCAACCTTCTTCAGTATTCAGCTCTTGAAGTATGGATGCATTTGTTATTTTTTTTACCCAAGATATTCTTAGAACTCGTCTAATATTTATATGCAAATATTTATGCGCTATTCACCTTGTTTAGTAAGTGTCCAGGTCTCACAGGCATATGTTGTAATGGGAAAGATGCATGCTCTTAAAAATCCAATTTTTGTAGTTCTGTCTGTCCCACTCCATAATGTATTCAGTTGTTTTAGTCTTTGAAGAGCAATTGATAGTCGTCGTTTCATTTCTTTCATTTTGTCACCATTGTTGGTAATCAGTGACCCAAGATATTCAAAATTTTCCACCACCTCCAATTTTTCCTCATTAACATATATTTCTTTCTCCATAGTAGTTTTATCTGTATGCATTATAATAGATGCATAGCAAACATTGCTAAAAATGAAGAAAAAGTTGCAGCATCTGACCCTCTATGCACATAGGTTAACTTAGTTCCACATGTCTATTGCTTGCAATTCAACTTTTGCCAGGATCTTCCTGTCCATTTGTGTATATGTCCAGAGCATTTTGATCTTCCTCTTTTCCTGGGACCTATTCAGGAAGTACAGAGGTGTACAACACAAATGACTTTTGACACATGACCACACCGTTATGATTTGATTTTTATTAAGACATCTTTGTATGGCCCATACACATTGTCCTATGATATGTTTGTCACCAACTGGCTTGAGGTAGCTCCCGGTTGGGCAACCACCCAGCCAACATCATTTTCTTCTGCTGGTGTTAAGTTCTGGATGCAGTTTAAGATCCCCTAACTCTGTCAGAAGGAACTACTTGCTACCCCAGATCCCAGAGAGAAAACGTGGAACAAATGTCTGTTATGCTGATTTAAGACACTGTCCCTGATACTCAAGAAAACAGCCAAGAAGTGGCTCGTTGAAGATAGAATATATCTATATAGTTTTGGCTGTACTTGGTATCACCAGAAGTGAGAAAGGAGGAGTTAAGACATGCAACGTAATCTGGTTACTTATGACTGCATAGGCAAGATACCTCCCGGACATAGATTCCCACTTCTGGACAATATGTGTGAACCCCCACTAAATGATACAATAATGTGTGTACTTGATACGCTACACAAACATTTATAAACATTTAGAATTATACGGACAAATTGAGTTTTAAAATACAACAACTGTGTTTATTATTTCTAATCTTGATGATCATATGATGATGATGATGATTATAATATGGTATACGTAACTCATCTGGCTGAAAAGCTAAGAAGCACGTAGGTCATGCTTCCCCCAGTGAGACGCAGTTCACTGTCAGATTGAAGGAGTCCAAATTGGTCCCTCACAAGGCTAAGTCACTTCCTGATATGGGTTGTTGACTGTCCATTGCTCCTAAGAGATCTGGAATGAAACGAACGGAGATGGGTAGTATCTACGT
Organism: Cepaea nemoralis; assembly: GCA_014155875.1. Lineage (NCBI taxonomy): Eukaryota > Metazoa > Mollusca > Gastropoda > Stylommatophora > Helicidae > Cepaea > Cepaea nemoralis. The sequence goes on along the minus strand of JACEFZ010027071.1, from coordinate 46,845 downwards.
CTACACATCTCAAACACATATGTCTATACATTCATATAAACATACATTCAAGTCATAATATATGATGGTATGATGATATATATGATGGCATGTTACATAAACATATATCAGTTCTAAATAAATAAATATATATATGTATATATTAATACAACTATTTAGAACATCTATAGCTTAAACATACATATTCACATACATTTATGTAATGCAGTGTTTCCCATATAAGTTCACCTCACTTTCTCCCTTTCTGATTCATTCATTCCGTCTTGTAGGAAGGACTGGTCGCACAGTACCTGTGGAACATTAAATGCCTTCCCTGAATCTGTCTGGGATATTGAAAGTCCTAAGTCATGTCTGTCCTCATGCAGACATCATGCAGACAAGGTGAACTGGTGCCATTCCTCAAACCAAGTGGTTTCACCACAATCTTGGTAGGCACTCAAAGTGTTGGTCCAAATAATCAATGTTAATTGGACACTATCAAGAGACTGGTAGCTCTCAGGGATTTCTCCTAAGTAGTCAGTCTCCCCAATGTTTAACATCATACAGGATGAATCTAAATGTATCTTCTGTACATGAATAAGCCACACGCTCATGTAGCTTGGATAATGGATTTCTCCACATTATCACATACAACAAATCAGACAACCAAGTGGTGAATGAAAGAAGAAGATAAAGTTCACCGTGTAATAGTAACTCTAGAAACTGGAACATTAAGTACAAAGAAAATCCATGAGTGTAAAGTTTTGGAGAATAAACAGAAACAAGAAACTATAAGGCCTTCAGACTAGCAGACAAACTCAGAATAATGGTATTACCTGGGTTATAGCTAGGAAATCCTGTCATACGACTTCGTACAGAAGTCCAACAGAACGAAATGTTAATATTTCTCCAGTAGGTATCCTAAGAATGCTATTGTAAATGCGTCTGAAGTCTTGCTGGCCACTGCTCGTAGTTTTATTCTCTCCGTTCTTGGCTAGTTTCCAGGTTGGCTAATTACTATGTTCAAATCCCGAAACAACCAAATAACCAATACTATGTCCAAGTTCCTGTTAGCTCCACCTCTTTTTCCTGTAGGACGATTGACCTAGATGGATTAAGAGCCAAATTCTTTTCACCCCTCCTCCTTTCCTGTGGACGGTAGTTTCATATGTCAATCAAATTGACCGATGCCCCCCACGCCTGAAACAATGAAACATGCTTTGGCGGCAATGCAGTTGCGTCATTACCTTCCAATCTGCTGTTAACACCCGCCTTCCTGGGTTGCTGGCAAAATGTGTCAGCCCTGTGTTCCTACTTTGCTGCGTATTGCAGTGAGGTGTTAAGCATCTGGTCCTAATTGCCGTCTTTGGATCACACATTTCAGACGGGTCTGGCTGACCCTCTTATCTCCCATTCTGCCGTGGCTGGTTTACACGTTAGGTCATGTTAACCATAAGGTGTTAGGTATCAGTCCCTATTCCGACCGCAGGATTCTAAACTAACACGTCAATCTCAACTGACTGGCTCAGCGATGTATCAACTGAAAACAGTGAGTTTTCAACCTTTGATAGCACCCGCCGACTGGTGCCGTGGTGTCCTGGGTGTTACGTTTGATCTGGACATCAAAGCTTTCTCAGACCTAGCATTACAGAAATGATGGGGCATGCGTGGTCAAAATGTAATTTTCTCTTGTTTGCAATCTCTGTTAGTTTTTCCTTATTCTTTGGTTGGGGACTAGATTATTTTCTGGTGGACAATTATTCTTTTACTTAGAGAATGATAGAATAATTCTTGTGGGCTCTTTAATTCCTTTCTAACTTGTGTAATTCGGATGCTGCTGGGGCTGTCCCGTCACATAGCTTCCCAATTTAAGTAGGTTCAGCAATGAAGCCTATAACAGAGCCTCGGCAGCATTCAAGAATGTATCTAAGTGCTCTCCATTCCAGAATTACCTCCAAGTCTGGGTTCCCAATATTCCTTGTGGCAGTGGCGTGTCCGGTGAGTCCAAAAAGACATCCCATGTCCATTCTCCCAGGACAAATCTTGCAAATCTTTGCTCCTGGTGTTGTGTCGGATTTCCAGGCTATTGCTCGGTAATGTCCTGTCCTCTGGAGGTTTTACTTTTTCCCAGCCGGGAAATTGCAAAATGTATAACAAGATTCTCCTGCGCCGCAGAAAGACTGTTATTGTCCACTCAATTTCTGGCCCTTGTCCTATAAGCAGATGAAGTGCCATCAATGTTTTCTTAAAAGAATTGGTCGCAGTAATGTTGCTCCATTTTCTTTTCCTCCGTCGGCCAAAGATCATAAAATCCTTTAATCTCCTCCTTTTGGCAGGAAATTTGCTAAACATCATAATTTTATGATGTGTATTCAACTCATACTTGCCTCTTTCTTGGTAGGGCGTCCGTTTACTCCCTCCTGATTTAAGAGTTTTCTTCCCTCGATAATTCTTTATCCAGGTGAATTCCTTTTCAACAGAGTTCCATTGTGAATCTGTGTTTGAAAGTATAAGGCTAGTAGAAGTTGTCCAGCTTTGAGAAATCATGTTGTTCCCCAAGAACTGTGAATTTGTATCACTCCTTGTAGAAGTATACTTAAACAGCTGTTCTACACATCCAACATTGGTTGAAGTGAAAGGTAAACAAGGTCCCGAGTGTTGAGTATACCAACCGCTCCTGGTTTGTTCCGCTGCAGAGTCCACCAGCTGTGATCCCCTGTTAGCTTCAGCTGTGTTGATGATAGGTATTGCCTTCATCTTGTCCAAAGAAGTATTTTCTTCTTTGTTGGTAGCAAACATGTTTATCGTCCCTGAATCAGAGTCCGTAGTATAATCTACATGAATGCTTTGTATATCTTGAATTTCCTTTGTGAAAGACTCCAAGATACTGACATCGTGAGAATCCTCCTCCGTGTCTTGTTTTTCCTCCATGGCCGGGCTCTCTTGTGCCAAGTCCAATTGAGGTATTCTCTCCCTGGTCTGGTTTTCTTGTGCCAAATCCAATAGAAGTGAATGTTGTGGGGTGTCATTTTCAATGCCATCCCCCACCTGAGATAAGTAATTCATACTGATAATTATTTCATCTTGTGTGGCCACACCGAGAGAAACACTGGAATCCTGTTTTACATCCATTCCAGTCTCAGCTGAATTCATTTCCACTCCTAGTTTCTCTGAACTGAAGGGAATAAAAGAGTCGGGTAAGGTCTCACCTTCGATCTCTTTAATAGTTTTCCTCAGGTCCTCCTCCTCCTGGATTTTTCTCCTTTGGGAAGTCTCAGGAAGCTCCTGAGATTGCTGGGTTGCTAAGCCAGCTAATCCGCTTTTATTGCGGTGTAAACATTTATCACGTTTGTGGCTGTTGACTGTACGCTTGGTACATTTCCTCCGATTCCGTTTATTTTTCGGAATTGAGGTGGGAAGCATCTGCCTTTCTGTGCGCAAGTTTTTGTTTTTCTGAGCCATGGGGATTTGCGAAGGAATGCATGCCTCTTCTTTGTGACGGTCAGCTTCCCCGCTTTCTATCAGAGTTTCGGCTTGAGTGATTGGCTTTTCCTCAATCGAGCTGGTAGATTCCTCCACGTTCAGTATTTCAATTTGCTTCTTCTTAATCTCATCTTCTTCAGCTTTGTGACGCATATCTGCTTCTAATTCTGCAAGTCTTTTCATCATTTGTTCATCTTCTTTGTCCCACCAATCCATTTCATCTCTGATAAATAGTTCTAGCTTCTCTCCTATTAAGCTGAGCCTTATGCCCCATCCTCTAGCGGACTCTAAGAAATCTGTGCGTGCATCCATGATCTCTTCTCAGCTTAAACTCAGGTAAGTAATTATATTATTACCCTACACAGAGCTAGTTAGATTTATGCTAGAGCAGGATAGTGACAAGAGGAACTGACACTGCTATGAGAATGATAGTAGTGAATTTGAGTGAGAAAGTTGATGCAAAGCAGTCCGTCATACACTGAAGTAATTATGCATTATCAAATTATTCATGATTAAATCAAATGATAAAGCATGTAATCAAAAAATCATCAAGTAAATCATCAATAACTAATTAATATCACTAATTAATGTGATTATTAATTCTACAGTGGTGAATGATGTAAATTAACTCATATGATATTATCCGTTATTAACTTTTTAACAAGTTATTTAAATTCTACAAACTTCCCTAGAAACAAATTCCTAAGTTAATACTTAGCAAATGTTATGGGTGAAGAATGAAAGAATGATTAATGAAAATCAATAGTCTAGAATTTATTCTCTGATTCTCTCATGGATGAGAATTCCTAATATGTCAAAATCTTGCTTACGATCGAGCAAGCTAATACGTTAGAAATAAATAATAACTAACTAATGCTGCTAAGAATGTAAGTGAGAATGACTTAGGTTCTATCTCCGGGCAAACCCAGAATAATAGCAGACTAACAAATTTGAAATAGGTTCGTTCCTTGCAAGCGAACCAATGTGTTCTAGGGTTTACTCCCGGATTCTATAGCGGACGAGCAGACCAATAAGTCGGAAGCGAACCAAAATTTTTCTAGGGTGTACTCCCAGATTCTATAGCGGACGAGCAGACCATATGTCACCAACTGGCTTGAGGTAGCTCCCGGTTGGGCAACCACCCAGCCAACATCATTTTCTTCTGCTGGTGTTAAGTTCTGGATGCAGTTTAAGATCCCCTAACTCTGTCAGAAGGAACTACTTGCTACCCCAGATCCCAGAGAGAAAACGTGGAACAAATGTCTGTTATGCTGATTTAAGACACTGTCCCTGATACTCAAGAAAACAGCCAAGAAGTGGCTCGTTGAAGATAGAATATATCTATATAGTTTTGGCTGTACTTGGTATCACCAGAAGTGAGAAAGGAGGAGTTAAGACATGCAACGTAATCTGGTTACTTATGACTGCCTAGGCAAGATACCTCCCGGACATAGATTCCCACTTCTGGACAATATGTGTGAACCCCCACTAAATGATACAATAATGTGTGTACTTGATACGCTACACAAACATTTATAAACATTTAGAATTATACGGACAAATTGAGTTTTAAAATACAACAACTGTGTTTATTATTTCTAATCTTGATGATCATATGATGATGATGATGATTATAATATGGTACACGTAACTCATCTGGCTGAAAAGCTAAGAAGCACGTAGGTCATGCTTCCCCCAGTGAGACGCAGTTCACTGTCAGATTGAAGGAGTCCAAATTGGTCCATTGCTCCTAAGAGATCTGGAATGAAACGAACGGAGATGGGTAGTATCTACGTCTACACATCTCAAACACATATGTCTATACATTCATATAAACATACATTCAAGTCATAATATATGATGGTATGATGATATATATGATGGCATGTTACATAAACATATATCAGTTCTAAATAAATAAATATATATATGTATATATTAATACAACTATTTAGAACATCTATAGCTTAAACATACATATTCACATACATTTATGTAATGCAGTGTTTCCCATATAAGTTCACCTCACTTTCTCCCTTTCTGATTCATTCATTCCGTCTTGTCGGAAGGACTGGTCGCACAGTACCTGTCGAACATTAAATGCCTTCCCTGAATCTGTCTGGGATATTGAAAGTCCTAAGTCATGTCTGTCCTCATGCAGACATCATGCAGACAAGGTGAACTGGTGCCATTCCTCAAACCAAGTGGTTTCACCACAATCTTGGTAGGCACTCAAAGTGTTGGTCCAAATAATCAATGTTAATTGGACAATATCAAGAGACTGGTAGCTCTCAGGGATTTCTCCTAAGTAGTCAGTCTCCCCAATGTTTAACATCATACAGGATGAATCTAAATGTATCTCCTGTACATGAATAAGCCACACGCTCATGTAGCTTGGATAATGGATTTCTCCAAATTATCACATACAACAAATCAGACAACCAAGTGGTGAATGAAAGAAGAAGATAAAGTTCACCGTGTAATAGTAACTCTAGAAACTGGAACATTAAGTACAAAGAAAATCCATGAGTGTAAAGTTTTGGAGAATAAACAGAAACAAGAAACTATAAGGCCTTCAGACTAGCAGACAAACTCAGAATAATGGTATTACCTGGGTTATAGCTAGGAAATCCTGTCATACGACTTCGTACAGAAGTCCAACAGAACGAAATGTTAATATTTCTCCAGTAGGTATCCTAAGAATGCTATTGTAAATGCGTCTGAAGTCTTGCTGGCCACTGCTCGTAGTTTTATTCTCTCCGTTCCTGGCTAGTTTCCAGGTTGGCTAATTACTATGTTCAAATCCCGAAACAACCAAATAATCAATACTATGTCCAAGTTCCTGTTAGCTCCACCTCTTTTTCCTGTAGGACGATTTACCTAGATGGATTAAGTGCCAAATTCTTTTCACCCCTCCTCCTTTCCTGTGGACGGTAGTTTCATATGTCAATCAAATTGACCGATGCCCCCCACGCCTGAAACAATGAAACATGCTTTGGCGGCAATGCAGTTGCGTCATTACCTTCCAATCTGCTGTTAACACCCGCCTTCCTGGGTTGCTGGCAAAATGTGTCAGCCCTGTGTTCCTACTTTGCTGCGTATTGCAGTGAGGTGTTAAGCATCTGGTCCTAATTGCCGTCTTTGGATCACACATTTCAGACGGGTCTGGCTGACCCTCTTATCTCCCATTCTGCCGTGGCTGGTTTACACGTTAGGTCATGTTAACCATAAGGTGTTAGGTATCAGTCCCTATTCCGACCGCAGGATTCTAAACTAACACGTCAATCTCAACTGACTGGCTCCGCGATGTATCAACTGAAAACAGTGAGTTTTCAACCTTTGATAGCACCCGCCGACTGGTGCCGTGGTGTCTGGGTGTTACGTTTGATCTGGACATCAAAGCTTTCTCAGACCTAGCATTACAGAAATGATGGGGCGTGCGTGGTCAAAATGTAATTTTCTCTTGTTTGCAATCTCTGTTAGTTTTTCCTTATTCTTTGGTTGGGGACTAGATTATTTTCTGGTGGACAATTATTCTTTTACTTAGAGAATGATAGAATAATTCTTGTGGGCTCTTTAATTCCTTTCAAACTTGTGTAATTCGGATGCTGCCGGGGCTGTCCCGTCACAATGTTGCATACTGACAGTTTGAAACATAGTCTTTATATATGACCGAGGTTATATCTGAAGCATCTAGTCTCCATTTCTGGAATTTTCTTTTTTAATTCATTAGACTTGCTGTAGAAATGCAGAGGTAAAACAGCTTCAGAAACTTATGGCACAACACCAGCTAACAAATTAAAGTAAAATTTTTAAAAACATTCATTTTTCCTGTAACAGACTCAGAACAGGGCATTTCAGACAAAGTACGCCTCCAGTGAAATAGGTCTTATTGTCTCTGCCCCTTTCAAATGTGGAGCACCAAAGCGAATCACATAGCACGCCATAGAAGACTGCCCTGAATTCACCAGAAAGAGAATATCTGGCCCACAAAGGCGACCCTTCAAGACAAAAACTTTGGAAGATCAGTGAAGACCAGACGTGAACTATCCTGTTTGTAACCCATGCCGGAATAGATGCAAAACAAACATTAATCGTTGCAGAAGAAGCAGATGATCTGGACTTTGCTGACAGCATTGCCTTCCTGCCCCATCATAATTATCTTTTATGAGAATGAATATTTTTGTTGTTGTAAAATAAATCAGCTGTACAAAGAAGCATCCTATTTTATCAGGATCCAGGCATTGACACAGATATTTGCCTGTTGTAATGTGATTATCACCTGTGTGTTATCAGTGTCCATAAGGGAAGCAAAGAATAGTAGCACTGTAACCTACCATTACATGGTTTAAGAGGCAGCTAGGAGGGTTGGTGTTAGACTGACTACCTCATCCTGTAAAATAACTTTAGCTTCAAAACCTAACCATTCATGATCATGTCTACAAAGAACTTGGCTTGAGTTTGTTTTTTTCACTCGCTTGCTTTGAACTCAAGCGTAGTCCATACACACTACTTCTAGTAGTACTGGACTGAATTTTGCATGTGGATTAGCTTTCTCTATTACCAGTGTCCCTCGCCATTGGTTGAACTCACTCCGACTTCAGGGGTACTTGTAATTTACATCCCCATGTCAAGGACAAGAAGTCAACATTTTAGTCCAACTGTCCGGTCTAGGGGTTGAACCCCTTACCTCAGCATCAGCACACCAAATGTTTAAGAATGCATGTTCTTATCCATTCAGCCATGATGACCTCCAGGCTTGAGTGTGATTGTGAGCCTGGGCTCTGTTGGATGTGGAAAAAAGCAGGTTACAAAACAAGAGGACTGACTTCTTTCCACCAGGTTTTTCCCTATCTAGGTCAGTCTCTCTCTACAGAGCAGCCACTCACCTGCCAAAAGCGTCACATGGTATGAAATCCATAGCTCCAGCGATGACTCCCTAGGGCCTTAGAAAAAGTTGCTCTCACAAACTGAATGACAGAACCCGAAAATGAATATATAGCCTTTTGAGTACAAGACGGATGCCTTTACCACTTCACCAAGTTGACAACATCCCCTCCTCCATGGGAGATGAATGGTAGAAGAAGAAGAATGTGATTATGCTGTGAACCTGAACTTTACAACATATAATTTATTGTGCTTGTTTTGTTCCCCAAGAGTTCAGTGACAGATGACAAGCATGCAAACATGCTCAAGGACCAGCTGCTCACACCGTTGTTTCTCGTGAAAATTGCAGAGATTGGTCTGCTCAGCACCGGCGGATTCATGATAGTTCTTGGGGGTGCTCTTCTACTTAGGAGATATTTAAAAAGAAAGGTAGGTTTCATATCACAAACAATGTTTAGTAGTGAATATTAACTCACTGAGGAAGCCATGGTTGTGGAGTGGCAAACTTGCTTACTTGCTGGCTCGTTGGTTATGCGTTTGAATCTCTGTTGAGTAGGGATTTTTTTCATTGACCTGGGCTGCCTGGTTGACCCATCCTAAAAATGGGTACCAAGAAATTGTCTGGGAAGTGAAGATAGCTGATATGGTATTGACCACATAGCCCATTAAGTTCTGATATATTCACAAATATATATATTCTCAATATGTCTCTTGACGACAAATGGGATCTTTTACTTTTTATTAACTCATTGTGACCCAGAAATTCATTATACATGGATCAGTTACTGCTTAAGACAAAAAGTAAAAGACCCTTTACCATGCTTTAATCCGCATAGGGCATATGGTGTCTGTGTAAAGGGATCCGTTCTTTTTTTTAAAATATTTCTGTTGAAAGCATTTGTAGCATGAATATAGTTTGAAACAAGACGTAGTAACCGTTTTTTGCACATTAAATATGAAATATATCTTACCACAGACATTAGTAAACCTTCACGTCTTTTAAGTGTTATTTCCTTTGATCCCAGACAGTTATTTAGCTCTTCTTAACATAGAATTTAATTATTTTAAGAATACGGATATGGGGGGGGGGGGGGGGGGGGGGGGGGGTGATATTTCAAGTGAAGATAGTTATGTTGTTCATGTAGTCTGCTTTTTTTAATCAATAATTTGTGGGTGCTTTCCCTTTCCAGGCTAACCTTACATAGGTTTTTAATTTGCAGAGAATGGGCAGCGGGACGCACAGAGTTTGAGGTGCAACAACTGGTCCAGAGTAATACACATCAAGGTGACATAGTGATCTATACTGATGGGTCAGTGGTGAGAAACAGGCAGAGTGGTTGGGGCTTCGTTGTGAAGGGTAATGGACGATTCTTGAAAAAGGAGAGTATGGCATATGAGGCTACAACCTCCAGCATGAGAATGGAGATGGAAGCAGTCACAGCTGCATTCCATTGGTTAGAGTAGACCACTGCAACACAGATTGCTTCATCAGGGACTCATGGAGTATGCTTAGTAAAGTGGAAAAAGGAATGTTTCATATGGAATGGCTCACCTCACTTCAGAATTCACAGATTGTAAGAATTGTATGGATTTTTTGCCCTGGCCATGCGGGAGTGCAGGATAATGAACAGGCTGATAAGTTACCAGGGAATGCACCTCTTGATGGTTGATTACCTATGGACAAGGGGGAGGTGGTCGTGTGCCTGTGGGACCAGGTGGGGAAGGCGGAGGAACAGATTGTGAACCTGTATGTGAAAAGGATGAGATTGCAAGGGATTGGCAGGGGTTCTGGTAGAATCTCAAAACTGAGAGGGAAGACCAGGAGAACTTTCAATCAGATTGCGGTGGGAACGATTATTAGTGTGACTCTTCGCTGGCTGTTGAATGAGGGGACGGAGTGCATATGGGAATGTCCTGAGTGCAGTGATGTCGGTTCTTAGCTCAGCTCAACTCAACTCAACTTAAATTGCAACAATCCTGTTAAATCTTTTAGTGCATGTTGTTCCACAGTTACATAGAACCTAAAGGTTAGAAGCAAAAGCATTAGCATAGCTGATAGAGAGCTACACTGATAATTTATGTAAATAGGCTAGTGACATTAGTGTGCATCAATTCAGACAAAGGAATCAGCTCATCGTTGAAACGTGTCAAAATAGATCAGGTAAACAAGGCATCCAGTCAGCTGTATAGAGAATGGGTATGTTTGAAAAGAGTTGGTTAAGTTTGACCTCTCTCAGCGGGGTATTTGTCCATGGAATAATTCTTTTTACTGATCAGTTGGAATAAAATGTTGACTTCTCGTCCTTGACTTGGGGACATCGATTACAAGTACCACAGAAGTCGGAGTGGGTTCGCCTGATGCCGAGGGACACTGGTAATAGGGAAAGGTAATTCACACTCAAAAATCAGTCCAGTACACTAGAAGTAGTAGCACGTGTATGGACTTCGCATGAGTTCAAAGCGAGCGAATGTAAACAATTTTTTTTTAATAATTAAACATAAATTCTTCCTAATTCACATTGATGCTATTTTTCATGTTACAGGACAGACTGAGAGCAGTCTTGACTATCGTCAGTGACAGGGATGACACAGACAATGCAGACATGGATTCTGACACGGATCAGATGCTGCTGGACTGTGAGCAGCTGCTGGAGAGACCACTGATGCCGGATCATGTGAATAGAAGGCTTGTTGTGGATAACTCTGATGTATATCGTTCGGATGCGAACAGGGCCTCGGCTAAGAGTGTGTATCCATATATGTCTAGGGATTCTGATGATTGTAGTATGCTAGTCTAAGAATGTTAGTTAGTTCATCATTATCATGTGCCATGCTGATAAGCATGGGCCGTCATGGTGTGCCATCTCACATGATCACCAGAGTCGTGGATCAGCTCTGTGTTCTTGTCTCGACCATACCACAGGCCAAGCCATCCAGGTATTTACTTCTCTGCCTTCCCCTTGTTCTTTTCCCCTCAATCTTGTTTTCACCAAGTTCTCCAATTTATTAGTTAGTTAGTTAGTCAACAAATTATCCTCACTGTACATCACAAATGTGCTGGATCCCCTCCTCAATATCTCTCTGAGTGAATTGGCTGACAGCACCATTTCTGTGTTAGTTTGCTATTCTTCTTTCGCCTCCTGCATAGCGCTTTTGCCTGGCTTCACTCCTTTTCACTTGACATATTTCAGTTCTTTCAGTCAGATCAAGGTTGGAATCACAGTCAACTCTTGATTTATTTAATCACCCTGCATCTCTGAGAACATTCGGTGTATCAGCCCTATTCATTTCTCATATGCTTTCTACTGCACTCCCGCCCACAAGCCTATCAGTTTGTTCATTTCCTCTTACACCCACTTGGCCTGGCATAAAAATAAAGGTGATTTTTGTCCATCCACTGTCTTTGAGTCCAGCCCATCTCAATCTTCATACACATACTCATTGACAGTCAAAGAATATGTTAATGCTCAAAGGTTGGATTATGCAAGAATGGTCAAAGGTTGCATGTGTGCAAGAATGGTCTACGGTTGCACGTGTGCAAGAATAGTCAAAGGTGTCATGTGTGCAAGAATACTCAAAGGTTTCATGAGATCAAGGATGCTCAAAGGTTGATGAGTTCAAGAATGCACAAAGGTTTTATGTGTGCAAGAATTGTCAAAGGTTTTATGTGTGCAAGAATGCTCAAAGGTTGTATGTGTGCAAGAGTGGTCAAAGTTGGCATGTGTGCAAGAGTGCTCAAAGGTTGTATGTGTGCAAGAATGGTAAAAGGTTTTATGTGTGCAAAAATGCTCAAAGGTTGTATGTGTGCAAGAATGCTCAAAGGATTTATGTGTGCAAGAATGCTCAAAGGTTGTATGTGTGCAAGAATGCTCAAAGGTTGTATGTGTGCAAGAATGCTCAGAGGTTGTATGTGTGCAAGAATGGTCAAAGGTTGTATGTGTGCAATAATGCTCAAAGGTTGTATGTGTGCAAGAATGCTCACAGGCTGTATGTGTGCAAAAATGCTCAAAGGTTGTATGTGTGCAAGAATGATCAAAGGTGGCATGTGTGCAAGAATGCTCAAAGGTTGTATGTGTGCAAGAATGGTCAAAGGTTGTATGTGTACAAGAATGGTCAAAGGTTGTATGTGTGCAAGAATAGTCAAAGGTTGTGTTTGCAAGAATGATCAAAGGTTGGATGTATGCAATAATGGTCAAAAGCTGCATGTGTACAAGAATGGTCAAAGGTTGGATGTGTGCAAGAATGCTCACAGGTTGGATATAAGCTTTTAACTACCATATCTAACACTACAGGCATTATCTGCCACATCTATTCTGGGGACCACATTTTCCTTGTCAAAATTCTTCACGAGTTTTAATGGTTCAGAATTACCACTATTTTGTATAATTTGTGTTTTGAGTGCATTGTGCATTTGAGTGCATAGAGGAGCGGCTGGCCGAGTGGCTAGAATGCCGGACTCTCTTTCGGGAGACCCGGGTTCGATCCCTCGGTAAGGTGTGGGATTTTTTTTCTGTCGGGGGCAAAAAGAAAACCCTAACCTACACAGTTCGCGGCGACTGCACTAGCCAGGCGGCCTTTATTCCTCAGGCTCAAAGACCCCCCCTGCCATACACCGCAAGGTTCTATATTGGCAGTAAATGACAGTTTGACAGAGTGCATTGTTTTGCTACTTCAGTAAACCTCTCCACATGTAAACAAGTGCCTCGTTTGTAAGAAGTTTAATGTGTAAATATTTATTTATTCATTATGTTGTTTTTCAATTGTTGTTTGCTTGATATAGTGTACTCTGGAAAATGGTTCAATACATTTGGATGTCTTGTATCTTAATCTATACAATATTCTTGTCTAAGTCTTTCATCACATGAATTTAAACAGACATGACATTAGAAATTAATATTTTTATGTCTTTGCTAACTGTAATAATTAGAGGGGTTTACTTATGTTATTGATTGAAGATGTTTGTTCTTTCCTGCAGTTGCCCTTACTTAGGAATGTTGTATCTTTATATGTTTTTTTTTTAAATTTTCATTTATAGTCACATGCACACGCACGCATATATGTATGCACACACACAAACATGTGTACACACACACAAACTTATGTATACACACATGCACAGATACATGTATATGTCACATTATCATTAACTGCCATGCCAACCGGCACATGGGCAATGGTGCTTATCCTCATCTCGCTTCTCCAACAGAATGCATCTGTTCATATGCGAACATTATTTCCATTTTTTATATATACACACACACAAACCGCACCACACCACCAGCACCACACCCCCCACACACACACACCCCACACACAACCCCCCACACACCACCACACACCCCCTCACACACACCCCCCCCCCCTCCCACATCCCCCCACACCCTCCCCCTCGCACACACACACACCCCCACACACACACACACTCACCCACACACACACACACATACACCAGACACACACACAGGCAGGCAGGCAGACAGATAGACAGAGATGCTTACTTAATTTATATCTTGTGTAATAATGGAGGAATAATAATTAATCTTGTGATTGCATGTAAATCATTTCTTTTTATTTTTTGTATTTTGGAAATTCATGTAACTGTATATACACTGCTGTTCAGATGTAGTTTACAAAAGTACATAATAATAATAATTATTATTTTATACAATTATTTTATGTAATATTCAATTTTAGTATGCATATGTTTAATATCAACAAAAGGGATGGAATAGAGAAATTAAATTAGCCTTTTTTGTTGGGGGAAATAATAGACAAGAGAGGCAGAGAAAGACAGAGGACGATGTATATGGATTGCAAAAACATCTGGGCAGCAAATAATAGTATAAACAACACCAATTTCTTCAAAATATTAGATAATAGAGAAGATTGGAGGGTGATCATTACTGATGTTTGCTACAGACCAGGCATATTACGCAGAATAGAAGGAAGAAGAGGAAGAAGAATTGAAATATGTATTACTTTGTAAGGGAAAGAGGAAGAATTGAAAAATGTATTGCTTTGTGAGGGGAAGAAGGAGAATTGAAAGATGTATTACTTTGTATAGGGAAGAAGAAGAATTGAAAGATGTATTACTTTATGAGGGGAAGAAGAAGAACTGAAAGATGTATTACTTTATGAGGGGAAGAAGAAGAATTGAAAGATGTATTACTTTGTGAGGGGAAGAAGAAGAATTGAAAGATGTATTACTTTATGAGGGGAAGAAGAAGAACTGAAAGATGTATTACTTTGTGAGGGGAAGAAGAAGAAGAATTGAAAGATGTATTACTTTATGAGGGGAAGAAGAAGAAGAATTGAAAGATGTATTACTATGTGAGGAGAAGAAGAAGAAGAAGAATTGAAAGATGTGTTACTTTGTGAGGGGAAGAAGAAGAATTGAAAGATGTATTACTTTATGAGGGGAAGAAGAAGAAGAATTGAAAGATGTATTACTTTGTGAGGGGAAGAAGAAGAAGAATTGAAAGATGTATTACTTTGTAAGGGGAAGAAGAATTGAAAGATGTATTACTATGTGAGGGGAAGAAGAAGAGGAATTAAAATATGTATTACTTTATGGGGGAAAGAAGAAGAAGAATTGAAAGATGTATTACTTGGAAGGGGGGGGGGGGGGGAGATAAAGAAGAATTGAAATATGTATTACTTTTTTTTTGGGGGGGGGGGGGGGAGAGAAGAGTTGAAAGATGCATTACTATGTGGGATTTTTGCAAACGTATATAACTTGACCACTTTGGGCATTTAGGATGCTTAGAACGTTACTTCTTGTGTTCCTTTGAAGCCTGTAGGTGGTTAATTGAGCATTTGTTATTTATTATTGCTTTCATTGTAACATTTATATTTTTTCAAATATCATCACCAACATGTCTCTGGTTTACCCCTTATTCCTAATGCTGCCGACTTGAATTACAGAACTAGGCAGCCTGTTTCTGTTGCAGTCTCTGCTCAAAATAGTTATGTACCACTTTATATGGTACCTTCTCTTCTTCTTTCCCATAACCACGTTAATGGGATATCAGGGTGACACCATGGATGTATTGCTAATTCAGGTCTTTCTTTGCTGTTTAGCTTCAGTAATATGTGTAAGTATAGCATGCTCTTATCCACTGTCCTCTAGCTGTTCTCTTCTTCTGCTCTTTATCTCCCAGAAATGCATAGGCCCTCAACCTTATCCTCCTAACTCCTCCTATACTTTACTATATTTTTTTAGCCACCTTCTTGTCTCCCATCCCCCACACACTCTCTCCCTCTCCCCCTCTCTCTATTATTCATCTCTGTGTCTCTCTCTATTTCGTAGGCCCTGTGTATTACAGACGAGGGTCTTTCTGGTTGTACTATTATCAGGTTTTCTCAGCCTGTGTCCTACCCAGTGCCACCATCTTGTCACACACAAGGTTTATTTAAAGTCCTGTGTTAGTTACTGCCTGTTTGGCTGTTGTACTGCCTGTTTGGCTGTTGTACTGCTTGTTTGGCTTCTGCCTCATATTGCAGGAACCATGCCTTTTGTAACTATTCTCTCTCAATCTCTGTGACATGTCATACCATTATGAAGCTGGCATTTTCTAGAACATCACTCTCATTATAACATGCCAGGAAAGACTCGATGTTTTGCCAGTTTTCCGCCTCTTGCACTTTCATGCCCTGGGTGTCTTTAATTTCCTGCATCCACTTTCATGCCCAGGGTCTCTTTAATTTCCTGAATCCACTTTCATGCCCAGGGTGTCTTTAATTTCCTGCACCCACTTTCATGCCCAGGGTGTCTTTAATTTCCTGCACCCACTTTCATGCCCAGGGTCTCTTTAATTTCCTGCGTTCACTTTCATGCCCAGGGTCTCTTTAATTTCCTGCATCCACTTTCATGCCCAGGGTCTCTTTAACTTCCTGCATCCACTTTCACGCCCAGGGTGTCTTTAATTTCCTGCACCCACTTTCATGCCCAGGGTATCTTTAATTTCCTGCATCTACTTTCATGCCCTGGGTGTCTTTAATTTCCTGCATCCACTTTCATGCCCAGGGTGTCTTTAATTTCCTGCATCCACTTTCATGCCCAGGGTCTCTTTAATTTCCTGCATCCACTTTCATGCCCAGGGTCTCTTTAATTTCCTGCATCCACTTTCATGCTCAGGGTCTCTTTAATTTCCTGCATCCACTTTCATGCCCAGGGTGTCTTTAATTTCCTGCATCCACTTTCATGCCCAGGGTCTCTTTAATTTCCTGCACCCACTTTCATGCCCAGGGTGTCTTTAATTTCCTGCATCCACTTTCATGCTCAGGGTCTCTTTAATTTCCTGCATCCACTTTCATGCTGATCAACCCCTGCCACTTCTTTCAGGAACAACGCCTTCTATTCCTGTTTATCTAAACCACTGTTATCTTTAATATGGTCAAAATATTTCAGTTTCTGAGATCTATTGCTGTCTATGAGCCAGTTTCTTCCATTTTCTGATCTTGTAGAACACAACATTCATAGTATTCTATGAATGTTTTGCTTTTAATTTAGCCAAAGTGTTGTTGCTTTAACTTTGTTTGTACTTCACAGTCAACTTCTTCATCATCATCATCAAATCGTTTTCCCTCAAGGTAATTTTTTTGGTAGCCAAAAAGGCATTGAACCACATTTGGAGCTGTAAGCGTTAGTTGCGAATGTTCAAGTTTCCACCCTAAATGAGTAATTTTCTCCAGGTTAATTGAGTCATATGGGATCATGAAGAAACACTACCCCAGTAGTCAGCAAACCTGAACATTTTAAAAAATTGCATCATAACACATTATTAGAACTTCACAATACGATGCAGCATTCACACGATCTCCTTTCTTCTGGCAATGCGATCATGGAGATCTTGGAATCCCAAAACACTTTAAGTACAACCTTCCCTTAGTTAGTTGCATATCCTTTACAGGACGTTTGCAGTCAACACCAGCATTATATGCTGTTGTTGATGTTTTGGCAAGTTTACGTTCAGTAGTTTGCCATTGCTTTCTGAATGACCAGCACCCATACCATTTACGTAAAAAACCAGTGCAATGCGGTCTGCTGCCAAATCGCGAGCAGCTGTGTTTTGAACGTGGGTATACGGGATCACAAACCGTATTCGTAAACCTTTCACCACGGAAACTGGCATAACCTTCCCTACTGATGGCAAAACACTGAATTATTTGGCTGAAGGTGTAGAAGGATGTTTCCATTGCATGAAGCACATTTTGTTCCTGGTTGATAACGATGCACCCATGATTCATCCCTGTAGCAATCCTGTTGCACATGTTTATTGCTGATTCTGCTTGCTGTTTGAGATGTTCCAGTGAATGGCTCATTTGGTGTTTTTCAGTCAGTTGCCTGGATACCCAACATGAGCATCAGTCCTCTGGCCCCAAAAACAAATACCTCACAATAGCACGCTGTTCTTTGGTGGTGCAAGCTTCGAGCATGGTCAACATTTTCAACATCATGTGCACGTGAAACTTTGTATGCGCATGCCTATATGCATGTAAGGCCCTAAGACTTGGTCAGCAACTGGTCTAGGATCAAAGCTTCAGCAGGCAAACAGTTAGAGCATTGCTTTGCTGATCTGCCAGCTTCTGCAGCTTGTCTTGTTTCAGATGTATGGTGTTACCTTTCCTCTGGAGTAAACTAGGCAGACTGAGAAAGGGATCACTCTGTATGGGCAACACATGGTCTCTACAATTCAGCCCAGGCTTCGTGCTATGTAGAGGTATAACTCCATCCCTGGTCCCCACAATTGGTTATAGTTATAATGCCTTTTCTGAAGCACAATGTAACAAACTGTCATCTGTCAAGACAGCAAGATGTTAGGAAGTAACATATACATCTAGCAATTAATATCTACCAACATTTTTAAAAATCTAGATGGTTATGCCATGCAATGACAACTTTATGAACTACCAACAACCATTTCTCGGCTGCCATATATCATTCTGTAACTTACTGACTTACCCTCATGTATATCTGACTTTGCTCTGTACTCAGTTTTCTCCTGCTATTATGCTTCCTTGTCTTCTTTTTTAGCAGTGTTTAGTAGGTATACATATAGCAAAAGTGATCAAAGATTGAATTTATCTGTGATAATTTTGTCATTATGTAATCATGTGACCTTTGAAGATCTTCCAAAAAAGTTTTTTTCTAAGCTTTTTACACTCCATTGTACACTTTGTAAAATTTTTTTATCCTCAATTTGTAAACTTTTAAAGCTTTTGTTTTTAACATCAAATATTTTGTATCTGCCATATGGAATAGATAAAGTTACCAGTCTGCTTAATACAATATATGATACTGGAAATATACCCCAGGAGTTATGTAATTCTGTATTTATTGCAATCCCAAAGAAATCAGGAGCCTTGGAATGTGATCAACATCGAACAATTAGTATAATGAGTCACATCACGAAGATTTTGCTAAGAATTATCATGCAAAGAGTTAGGAGGAAAATACAACCTCAAATAGGAGAAGAACAATGTGGGTTTGTGGAAGGCAAGGGTACAGTAAATGCTGTGTATATACTGAGAAACATAATCGAACGTTCTATAGAAGTAAACAAAGATCTACACCTTTGCTTTATTGACTACACAAAGGCTTTTGATAAAGTGAGACATGTCAACATGATAAGGATGCTTGAAGATCTACAAATTGATGGAAAAGATCTTAGACTTGTAAAAAACATATATTGGAAACAACAAGCTGCTATAAGAGTTGATAATGAAGTAAGCCAATATCAGCCTATTAAAAGGGGTGTGAGACAGGGATGTGTAATGTCTCCAGATCTGTTTTCCCTGTACAGTGAAAGTATTTTCAGAAATATTGAAGATATGGAAGGAATCAACATTGGGGGACGATGCATCAATAACATTAGATATGCAGATGATACAGTCTTGATTGCAGACAATGAACAGGACCTGCAAAATTTAGTAGATGCAATTGTTACACACAGTGAACAACTAGGGTTAGAATTAAATTGTAAAAAGACACAGATCATGGTCGTCACTAGGAAGGACGAAATACCACAATGTAATATACAAGTAAATGGGAATATTCTTCAACAAGTGAGCAGGTACAATTATCTCGGAACAGTAATAACATCTGATGGGAGATGCCTTGAAGAGATTAGAACAAGAATCGCCATGGCAAAAGTAGCCTTTAGCAAGATGAAAAACATATTGACCAATAAAAAGATATCAATTGAAACGAGAAAAAGAGTGTTGAGATGCTACATTGAACCTGTACTTTTATATGGATGTGAAGCGTGGACAATGAGCAGTCAGGCTGAAAAACATCTGATGGCTGTAGAGATGTGGTTTCTGAGGAAAATGCAAAGAATACCATGGACAGCCAGAAAGACCAATGAACAAGTCCTTCAAGAAACAAATGAAGATCGTAAATTGATTAGAGAAATTAGACGTAGACAGTCACAATTTTTTGGGCATGTTATGAGAAGAAATGGATTGGAGAACTTGGTGACAACTGGTAAGATCGAGGGGAACAGACCAAGGGGAAGACCTAGAAGCAAGTACCTGGATGGCTTGGCCTTGTGGCATGGTCGAGACAGAAACACAGGAGCTGATCCACGACTCTGGTGATCGAGTGAGATTGCAGAACATGACCGCCCACGCTTACCGGCATGGCACATGATGGATGGATATATATATATATAATATATATATCTATATATATATATATATATATATATATATATATTATATATATATATATATATATATATATGTCTTCCTTATTATTATTTTCTCAACTGTTAATTAATAAACAATAATAAGATGTTTCAGTTATTATACAAATAATTAATCATATTGTAAATATTTAACCACAGAAGATGAAATTAGTATTGTTTGCTTGTTGACCTCTCATTAAATTGCCACATCTTTGTCAGATGCATAATCAGAACAAGAACACAGTTCTGATCCGAGACTCTCGATAAAAAAAAAAAACCTGATCCAAGACTCTTGATAAAAAACAGACCTGATCCAAGACTCTGAATAAAAACACAGACCTGATCCAAGACTCTCGATAAAAAAAACAGATCTGATCCAAGATTCTGGATAAAAAGACAGACCTGATCTAAGACTCTTAATTTAAAAAAAACAGACTTGATCCAAGACTCAGAACAAGAACACAGATCTGATTCAAGACTCTGGATAAAAACACAGACTCGATCCAAGTCTCTAGATAAAAAAACATCAGACCTGATCCAAGACTTTGGATTACAAAAAAAGAGACCTGATCCAAGACTCTGGACTGGATAAAAACACAGACCTGATCCAAGACTCAGGACAAAAACATAGACCTAATCCTAGACTCAGGACAAAAACACAGACCTGATCCAAGACTCAGGACAAAAACATAGACCTAATCCTAGACTCAGGACAAAAATACAGACCTGATCCAAGACTCAGGACAAAAACACAGACCTGATCCAAGACTCAGGACAAAAACACAGACCCCCATACAAGACTCTGGTGATCATGAGAGATGGTGAACCATGACTGCCCACGCTTATCAGCATGGCACATGGTGATGATGATTGTTAGATAGTTAGATGATGAATAGATATGGTCAGATGATGAATAGTTATGGTGAGTTATTTATGACAGTTAACTCCTTCTATCCCATCCAGTTGATATTTCAAGTCATAACATGGGGATACAATGGGTGAAATCGGTGACTGCATGGGGCTGAAAAAGCTACCCTTGCAAGCTTTTGATGGATGATGTGGTCACTTTCCTGCTGGTCATCTTTATTTCCCGGGACATTTCCTGGTACCCTGGACCTTGGAGTCCAGGTCCATTTAAAATTCTGCCTCTGTGAGGATTCAAACACTTAACCACCTGTTTCCTGCTATTTTACTACATTGTTACCTAAATAGGTGCATGATGGTAGTACTCTATGGTGAAAGAGTTACGAACGTCGTTCTCAATCCTGCATACTGCATTCAAAACACAGCTTCAGGAAGCAGGCTGCTTAGTGCTGGTTTTCATACAGTGGTATGAGTGCCAGTCATTCAGAAAGCAATGACAAACTACTGAACATAAACTTGGCAAGAAATCACAAGCAATCAAAACATGCTGGGGTTGACTGTGATGTCCAGTAAAGGATCTGCAACTAACTTATAATGAGAACAGTGTTCTGCAAGGATCTGTTGTGGAGTCAGGCAAGCAGGCAGGAGTTCTAGCCATGGCACTACCACAGCTGCCCGCAGAAAATGTAGTGGAAGTAATCTGGTTATAAGTGTTGCTAATGTTGGAGCATAGGGTCAGTGAAGATGTTTAGATAGGGCTGTTCCCTAGGAGAGATCACGGATGAGTGATATGATGGATAGATGTGGTGAGGTGATGAATAGATATGGTGACGTGATGAATAGATGTGGTGACGTGATGAATAGATGTGGTGAGATGAATAGATGTGGCGAGATGATGAATAGATGTGAGGTGATTAATAGATGTGGTGAGGTGATGAATAGATGTGGTGAGATGATGAATTGAGGTGATGAATAGATGTGGTGAGATGATGAATAGATGTGGTGAGATGATGAATATATACAGTGAGATGATGAATAGATATGGTGAGATGATGAATATATATGGTGAGGTGATGAATATATATGGTGAGGTGATGAATAGATGTGGTGAGATAATGAATTGAGGTGATGAATAGATGTGAGGTGATGAATAGATGTGGTGAGATGATATGAATGTGGTGAGTGATGAATAGATCAGTGAGATGATGAATAGATATGGTGAGATGGTGAATAGATGTGGTGAGATGATGAATATATACGGTGAGATGATGAATAGATATGGTGAGATGATGAATAGATATGGTGAGATGATGAATTGAGGTGATGAATAGATTGGTGAGATGATGAATAGATGTGGTGAGATGATGAATAGATGATGAATATATATGGTGAGATGATGAATAGATGTGGTGAGATGATGAATAGATATGGGAGATTGAATTGAGGTGATGAATAGGATGGAGGATGAATAGATGTGGTGAGATGATGAATGAGTGATGAATATGATATGGTGAGATGATGAATAGATATGGTGAGATGATGAATAATAGGTGAGATGATGAATATAGGGAGTGATGAAAGATATGGTGAGATGATGAATATATGGTGAGATGATGAAATATACGGTGAGATGATGAAAATATGTGGTGAGTGATGAATAGATGGGTGAGATGAGAAATATATGGGGAGTGATGAATAGAAGGTGAGATGATATAGATATGGTGAGATGATGAATAGATATGGTGAGATGATGAATATATATGGTGAGATGATGAATAGATATGGTGAGATGATGAATAGATATGGTGAGATGATGAATAGATATGGTGAGATGATGAATAGATACGGTGAGATGATGAATAGATATGGTGAGATGATGAATAGATATGGTGAGATGATGAATATATATGGTGAGATGATGAATAGATGTGGTGAGATGATGAATAGATGTGGTGAGATGATGAATATATATGGTGAGATGATGAATATATATGGTGAGATGATGAATAGATGTGGTGAGATGATGAATAGATATGGTGAGATGATGAATAGATATGGTGAGATGATGAATATGTATGGTGAGATGATGAATATATATGGTGAGATGATGAATAGATATGGTGAGATGATGAATATATATGGTGAGATGATGAATAGATATGGTGAGATGATGAATAGATACGGTGAGATGATGAATATATATGGTGAGATGATGAATATATATGGTGAGATGATGAATAGATATGGTGAGATGATGAATATATATGGTGAGATGATGAATAGATATGGTGAGATGATGAATTGAGGTGATGAATAGATGTGAGATGATGAATATATATGGTGAGATGATGAATAGATATGGTGAGATGATGAATATATACGGTGAGATGATGAATATATACGGTGAGATGATGAATAGATATGGTGAGATGATGAATATATATGGGGAGATGATGAATATATATGGTGAGATGATGAATATATATGGGGAGATGATGAATAGATATGGTGAGATGATGAATATATATGGTGAGATGATGAATATATATGGTGAGATGATAAATAGATGTGGTGAGATGATGTGACTTTGAACATTTAAATTCTGGTAGGAGAATCGATTTTGCTGCACCTAACTATAGCCCATCTGGCTTGGTCTTTTTCTGCATAGCCACAAGCCACCTGCCAAGAGCATCACACAAAGCACACACTCCATAGCTGCATAATTAACCCTCGGGGGTTTCTAGAAAAGTTGCAATCATGGTCTGAATGTTGCAATCTGACAATGAACTCACAACTTTAGAGTGCCAGGCAGACAGTTTGACCACTTTATCATGGAGATCGTCCTTGAACTTGTATTCTCAGAAGGTTAGTTGTGGGGTATATTATGACCAAGGGAGACAGGGTTCGAAAGGTGAAATCTTAATCTAATATTTACGACTGAAAGCCGTTTATGATAACATGTTTCTTGTATGTTTTGTGGCAGTTTTTTTTTTAAACCTGAGCTTTTTGGTTTACTGTTGTAATGTTGACTAGCCATAAAAACATTAGCCACTGTTTCATTCCACTTAAATATTTTGTATTATAAATATTTTATCGCCACAATAACATATGTGTAGTATGATTTGTGGCAGACTTTTTAAACCTGGGTTTTTGGTTTATTGTCATGACATTGACTGGAAAAAAAAAACATAAGCCACTGTTTCATTCCACTTAATTATTTTGTATTATTTATAATTTAGCTTTTTATGAATCATTTATTTTATACAGAGATCAGTTACTATTAAAGTATAATTTGTTCTCTCCAATTACATGTTTTTGTTGAATATTTATCATTTAATTTATATATTTTCTTTCAAGAACATCTTTGTTTTTTTGTCTGTGCAGTTTAATTTTCTTTCCACATAGATTTTGTCAATTTAGTGAAGTTATTATGTATATTCATTGATTTGTTTTGAGGATCAACATCATAACTTCCAGGAAGAGCCATAGATGTCTATCTCCCACTAGAGATGCCACGAGGTGTAGACCCGAATCGTTCCACTGACATACTGGTTGTAAACACACCAACTTCGTCCCCTGTCAGACCCATGCATAACTTCTAATTTGAGAATCCTTGAATACATTGTTTCACCCGTTACTGTGTCTTTACCTATTAGTTGTTTATATAGTCTTCAGTATGTCTCCCTTGCCCATGATGAGTGTTTTGTATATATCTTTTTATTATTTGTATTGCGTTTTGTATTCCTCTGTGTTTCGGCACATTGTTTTGTGGCCTTCTGTGTTCATTTCATGTAAATTATTTTAGTGTGACCAAGGTATACCCGTTTGCTCTTAGTTTTGTAACTGAATTTCTTTGTTTTTGCAGTGCTATAATTATAAACAAAATACCAATATCTATCATTCAAATAAGTGTTAAAGCCATTATATATTCCACCTGAAAATTGGTCACAAAGGAAGATCTAACTAGACTTGGGGAAAATAACCGGACCTTTTTTCAACAAAGATTCATTTTATTTTTTGCTTGTTTTGTTTATTAGAAACAATTTTTTAGGTTTATTTTCAATTTTCTGTTTTGCAACATCAATTTTAAGTACATATTCACTCCAGTGTAAAAATGTTACCGATTAGTTACTCAGAAAACTGACATGTAAACAGCATCACGTCGCAGAAACTGAAATACTTTGACTATATTAAACATCACAGCAGCTTGGAAAAACAATGACGGAAGGAATGTTTCCTGGAAGTTAGTTAGTTAGTTAGTTAGTTGAGGTTCCAACAGTGATGGAAGGAATGTTTCCTGGAAGAAGAGGCAGCAGTCAATGAAGATGGATACAGGACATTGCAGATACCTTGAAAATGCAGGAGAGCTAGTGAGGAATTGAGAATCTTTTTGGTAAGCCACAATGAGAACAGCCGGCAAAAAGGTTATGAACACAATTTGCAATCCTGCATACTACATTCAAAACACAGCCGCTGGCAGTTTGGTTTTCATACAGTGGTATGAGTTCTGGTCGTTCAGAAAGCAATGGCAAACTACTGAACAAAACGTGCCAAGAAATCACAAGCAAGCAAAATATGCTGGGGTTGACTTCGACATCCTGTAAAGGATATGAAACTAACTTATAATGAGGACAGTGGTCTGCAAGGATCTGCTGGGGAATGATGAGTGAGTCAGACAGGGAACAACAGCTGTGGGCATTGTCTTTGTGATTTGGAACCAAACCTTGGATTTGGTCCAGAACAGGTCGGTTTCAGTCTTCACAAGCAAGTTCCGGCAGTGTATCTCCATCATACATCTGGTTAAGTAGCAATGTATCTCCAGTATACACCTGTTTATGTAGCAATATATCTCCATCATATATCTGTTTAGGTAGCAATGTATCTCCAGTATACACCTGTTTAGGTAGCAATGTATCTCCATCATACATCTGTTTACGTAGCAGGGTATCTCCATCATACATCTGTTTAGGTAGCAATATATCTTGACCATGCATCTGTTTAAGTAGTAATGTATCTCCAGCATACACCTGTTTAGGCAGCAATGTATCTCTATCATACACCATTTTAGGTAGCAATGTAGTAAAATAGAAGGAAACAGGCATATTAAAATAAGAATACAAAAGGCAACAGGAGTTTCCATAGCACACAAAAATGTTTGGAAGTGAAAAACGTTTAAACTTAGTACCAAACTTAGAGTACTTAACTCCTAACTTCAAATCAGTACTTTTGGATGGGTCAGAAAAACGAAGAACAACTAACAGAAAAAACTATAAACATCTATTAATTGGTGCCTGTGCAGACTACAGGGACTAAAATGGTATACCAGAATCACCAGTGTAGAGTTCATGTGAATACCAGTGAACCAAGAAGAGGAACAGATGCTGGCATTGGATAGGAAACAGCAAATCTGAAGACAGTACAACTAGAAAGTCTTTTGTCTGGAACCTACAGGACAAGTGTATAGTGGGAGCCCTAAACACTACACGTAGAAGAGAATTGAAGATAGAGGTGAATAATAGGCTATGGGGTGAACATGGACAGAGCTACAGAAGATAGTCCAAGAAAATATTTCTTGGCGAGCGCTGGGTGAGGGATTATGCCCCATAAGGGAGGTGGTTGGGGAAACAAAATTGTTTGCATATCCTTTACAGGACATTGCTGTCAACATCAGCATCTTTCAGCTGATTGTTGATTTCTTGGATTACGCTGAGTAGTTTGCCATTGCTTTCTGAGCGGCCGGCTCACATACCCCGTATGTTACCGACGCGATTCGAACCACTACTGATTCTCAACCTCGTCACGTTACTTACGAGATGACGGAGAAAAGTCGCTAACCTCTAGGCCAGGAAGCCGGTGGTTGGGGAAAGGGGGGGGGGGAGATAAAGGGGACAAGAAGAAGCATGCATTTCCAAAACTATCAGTCACTCATCAAGGTGGTACATTCAGTCCACTTGTTAATGTTAACTTCCATTTGAAATCATTGTCTTCCTCTTGTGCTTCTCTTTCCCTCCAGTTCGAATTTGGACGACAAGGTATTATGTCCTTTTGTAACGACAGGTTTTGGTCCTGGAAATGAAACGCAGTTAACAGAAATTATAAATATAATTCAAACAGAAAGTCAAAACAAAGGACGTTGTGTGAATAACAGAAAAAAAACAGAAGTAATTATTATAAATAAAAACTGTACACTCAAATACAACATCAAAGTAAATGGAACCAATCTTAAACAAGGCAGTGTATTTGGGTGTTTAGTTTTAGTTTTTAGTTTAGTCGTTGGATCAACATCACGGCACACGGTTTAACCCATAAGTGCTCCGTTTTCCTTCTAACTCAAACCTGAGTCTGGAGAAACTCAGCTCAATGCACGAACTCCGTTGCATCAACGAGGATCCTGAAATACTTTGGGTAGATTTTTAACTCGAAATTTTGCCCGGGCAGCGCCGTTAGGCTACTCTTTTTCGATTTCCAACTGCCAAGGGATTTTTTACGCGCGCAACAATACACACGGGCGTCCGATCTCACTACCCAGAGACCAGAGGAAATTTTATTACTGGAAGTCCAGTGTATGTCTCTATTTTATGTATGTCTTTTATGTATGTCTCAAACACTCTATTTGAGTGTTTGAGTACTATAATAACAGCAAGTTAAAGATGTACTAAGGAAGTTAAATGTAGAATAGCCCAAGCAAAGGCAATATTTCACAAGATGAAGAATGTTTGCTGTAATGTATCTTTGTTAATCGAGATGAGGAAAATAATTCTTAAGAGCTATACTGAGCCAATTCTAATGTATGAACACGAATCATGAACATTTATAGCAGACAAGTGAGGTTTTATGTGGAAGCTACTGAAATGTGGTTTTATACGAGAATGACGAGAATATCATGGACAGATAGAAAGACTAATGAAGATATCTTGAAAGATTTTAACTCACAAAGATGTTAATTCACAAAGATGTTAACTCACAACGGAAACTGGTTACTCGCAACAAAAGACGACAATTCACATTCTTTTGACATATATCACAAGGAGTATGTTGTCACAATGAGAAAGTTGGAGGGGACGATAGACAGAGGGAAGACCAAGAGAGAAGATGCTGGACAGTTTGACATCATGGCATGGAGAAACATCGATATAGGAAAAAATTGGCAGTACAGTAGACAAGGCTGCGGACAGACAAGATCACCAATGCCACATGCCACAGACGATAAGAAGATTATGTCGCTTTAAATACACCAAATATTCTAGCTATCGCATTTTGATCTTTTCTAGTAATGCTCTCTTCATTCCTTTCTTGCTTAAGATTTGTCATTGTGTCTTTCCATGATTTCGCTTTGGTTGGCGCATAAGGTGAGGCAGCCCCATAGCAGATACCACTGTTGGATTGTGAAGTGTTAGACCTTCACATATTCTATATCATGACATGAGGTGATGTGGAGAGCACCCTTCTTTGTCATCTTTCCTTGTTTAACAAATTTATGAAAATTATCTGCACTGGACAGATAGATAATACTACGACTGTTGGTGATTTAACCCAGACCACAGCCTTGGCAGGTAAGCGCTCTAACCATTTTGCTCTAAGTCTTCTCACCTTAAAAGCTTATGATCTAGTACACATGGTATGCCTAGTTATCACAACAACACAGCTTAAGTGCTGTGGTATGGCGTGTACCTTTGCGACCGCATGAAGCCCAAATTGTGACAAACTTGCACCAAACATAAACATATGTTGCCATAAGAATTGGAAATGGGAAATTAAATCTTAAACAAGAAGAAACAAACATAACCACTTACTGCCAAGAAAAAATCTGTAATGGGGAATAGACCTTAACTAAGAAGAAACAAAAATAACAATTTACTGCTGTGAGTATTTGAAATGGGGAACAGGCCTTAACCAAGAAGAAACAATAATAACCACTTACTGCTATGATAATTTGAAATGGGAAATGAGATCTTAACCGTAAACAAACGTAACCACCTACCCAGCAGTGGGAAATGAATGTTTTAACTAAAATTGGTAATATAAATAACCATATACTTCCAAGATTACCAGTAATGGGAAGTAAAGGGTTAACTAGAATTGAAACAATAACTAAGAAACAGTTTATGCCATGGTAAAATGCAATGATTGATTACGCAACAAAGTCATGATCACTGGCGGGGAATGACATAGGTGCATTCACAATCACTGTGCTTTAGCAACAGGAAGTTTTCCTTGAGAGACAGCACAGATGAGTGTGCTGAACACTTTTGTGTTGTCTATTTAATCCATAATTTGTAATCTACTCCCCCAATTCAAGAACGTGAAGCCCACGTTTTAAATCCAACTGACCGGTGTATGCAGAGAAACCCCTATCTCACCAACAGCGCAACGGAGGTTTAAAGCAAGCGCTCTTAACTTTTAGACTACGCGACTTTCATCATATTTAATTCAAGCTTATGGAGAGTTCGTAAAATATGAAAGAGAACGGGCAAAAGTAAATAGTAATTGTTATAATATTTTATTATCGTATGGGAGGTCCTGAGAACAGAGAGAATGATTATAATCGATGATTATTATTCCTTTTAGAAGCTCCCAATAGATCGAGTGACAGAATAATCCCAGATTTGCTGAAAGAAAGAGAGACGGATTGAGGGGAGAGAGAGGGTCTGAAAGATAGAGAAGAGAGAGAGAGAGAGCTCGCGCGGTGGATGTGTGTTTGAGAGAGAGGGGGAGGTCTAGGAGAAAAGAGGTGGGGAGAAGAGAGGTTTGAGGGAGGGAGAGAGATATACATTCAACTAAAATAAAGGCATGGATAGAAATAATTGTATCCACTTATAATTGAGAATAGGAAGGAATGCGGATTATATTGACTAATTCAAGGAACAATAAAATGTCGAGGTGTGTGTTCGCAATTCAACAATCTGTAATGTCATACACAACAACGTCATTGCCACACGGCGGGAAACCCTTTAGTTCATTCACATAACATCACGAATACATTTTCAGTTCTGAAAGTCAAGGTCACAAATTAAACGCCTTAGTGGCTAGACGGTGCTAGACCCATATTTTACAGACCACACGGCACTAAGTGGGCGATAAGGTCGGCATTACTCCGGCCCAATTTACTTCCCTAGACAGTTCTTGGTAGCCACTTTAGTCCCAGGCCAATTTTAAACAACTTCGAAGCTGAAGTTCAGTTCTAATAAAAGGAAAATCAAGGGAAATAATTCAAGGGACAGTCCAGGTGTTTATATTTACTGTATTAAGTTTTATTTGTGTGTATTTGTGGCCTA
The DNA here is from genome assembly GCA_014155875.1 of Cepaea nemoralis. NCBI lineage: Eukaryota > Metazoa > Mollusca > Gastropoda > Stylommatophora > Helicidae > Cepaea > Cepaea nemoralis. Next base: position 16,667 of record JACEFZ010027071.1, on the reverse strand, counting down.
GGGGTAATGAACATCATTTTGACAATCCGACACACCAGGATCGAAATCAATCACAGGCGATTTGTTGTAAAGAAGCAGAGAAGTGCAGCGGGCCGAACCGTCCAAGAATCCAGTGGTGCCCACACTATGCCCACAAGCAGCATGACGATGGAAGTGATGGCAGTTACACAGGTTTTCCTGTGGCTAGAATCACAGCATTATACCAACGTGTGAGTACTAAGTGATTCAATGAGCATGATTCGGAAGGTCGAAGCTGGATCTGTACGTAGACAGTGGACTGAGTCTCTGAGGAAGTCTGTTGTCCGTAAAGTCACCTTCATCTTTGTCCCGGGACATGCGGGAGTCGAGGGAAATGAACGAGCTGATAAACTGGCTGGCTCTGCACCCCCTGTAGATGGCCAGCCCATGGATCGTGCCGATGTTATTAACGTCCTTAAAGACATGTCGAGAACAGAAGACTTTGACGTCAGTGAATCCACATCGCTGTCCAGGATGAAGGACTTGGGAGTAAGAATTGGCACGGCCAGACACGAGAGGTACATCGGGAAAACGAGGTGCCTCGTTAACCAACACAGAACTGGCACTATTAGCCACCGGACGCTGATGCATATGCTGGGGGGGGGGGGGGGGAAGGATATGAGCACCTATGGACCTGTCCGGAGTGCAATGAAGATGCCACGATTGATAACTGATTTTACACAGATATGATCTTCGGCAGTTCAGACAGCAATGGCGAACAACTGAACGTAAAATTGCCTAAATAATCGAAAACAGGCAATAAATGCTAGGGTTGATTGCGACACTCTGTGAAGGACATGCAACTAACTTTCATAGGTTCATTTGTGTGGATCACCTACTGAGAACCTTATAAAAGAGAATGATAGCGTAATAAATTGATAAAGGTGTGTATTTATATGCGCCGATTTCTGTCTTCCTCATTCCTTTTTCCTATTTTTCCGTGAAGTTAGTCACACCCAAGTGATACACCCCCCCCCCCCTCTCACGTCCCAAAGAGCAGCGTGTCCTGCCTCAGCATGAATCTGAGGTAGCAAGCTACATCTATTTATCTTTTTTTTTTTTTTTTGCATATCCTATTTACAGGACATCGCTGTCAACACCAGCATTTTACTGCTGTTGTTGCTGTCTTAGCAAGTTCTACGTTGATTAGTTCGCCATTGCTTTCTGAACGACTGGCTCCCTTACCAACACGTTAAAACCCAGCGCAACGCGGTCTGCTGCCAAATTGGTCGCAGCTGTGTTTCGAACGCAGGTAAGCGGAATAACGAACCGCATGATGCCTTCGCCACGGAGACTAGCAAGCTACATCTGAGAGCCTCATGTATTACTTGAGCGTGGATCTATGTCCTCTCGACAGATTCCATCTGAGGTTGCAAGCCACATCTACCCCGTGGGTAGTTTTCCTTCCTAACAATTTTGTCAAGGCAGCGTTGTTGCTGCCTAGTCTTTGCATTTTTCAATTGCTGTGGAGCTTTTTATGTGCACAGCTTTCACGCGGACCTCCTCTTTTTCACCCGTATCCAAGATAGCTGGACATCCGATTTTATTCCCCAAGAGATCAGAGAGACGAGTGATATCAACAGAAAACAGTGACCCTTGTAAAAATACATAGTCCTGTGTTTTGATTCGAATCCTTCTGAGGAAGACACCATAACCTCTGTCATGACACCTCCCCCTTTCCTCACATACAAGATAAATAGCTGAAGGTCAGACTGGACATTCGGTGTATTATGAAATAATGGACATTTAGTTTAGTTAGTTTAGTTATCAGTTGGGGTATCTTCGTTGCACTCCGGACATGTCCATAGGTGCTTCAGATCCTCCCCCCAGCATATGCATCAGCGTCCGGTGGCTAATAGTGCCAGTTCTGTGTTGGTTGACGAGGCGCTTTGTTTTCCCGATGTACCTCTCGCGTCTGGCTGTGCCGATTCTTACTCCCAGGTCTTTCATCCTGGAAAGCGATGTGGAGTCACTGGCGTCAAAATCCTCTGTTCTCGCCATATCTTTAAGGGCGTTAATAACATCCGCACGATCCATGGGCTGACCATCTACAGGGGTTGCAGAGTCAGCCAATTTATCAGCTCGTTCATTTCCCTCGACTCCCGCATGTCCCGGGACGAAGATGAAGGTGACTTTGCGGACAACAAACTTCCGCAGCGACTCAGTCCACTGTCTACGTACAGATGCAGCTTCGACCTTCTGAATCATGCTCATTGAATCACTTAGTACACACACGTTGGTATAATGCTGTGATTCCAGCCATATGAAAGCCTGTGTAACTGCCATCACCTCCATCGTCATGCTGCTCGTGGTCATAGAGTGGGCACCACTGGATTCTTGAACGGTTCGGCCCGCTGAACGGGCTGTAAATGCCCACGCACTTCTCTGCTGCTTTACAACAGATCCATCTGTATAGATGAGCACTTCGGGGCTATCTGAGTGATCATAGATGAGCGCGTTAACCTCTGCATTGACAGCGGCAGGGTTCTGCTCTCTGCACCGTCTGTCGAGTGTGATAATGCAGGAGAAGGTACACTTAAAAGCTGGAGGCACCGGCACCCATTCCTTGCCGGGGTTGATACTGGTAAGACTGCAGACCTGTCCGACGACATCTTCCGCCCGACCCATCCATGATTTGCCCCTCTTTAGCCTGTCACCCTTTTCTCTGAATACAGCGTCATGCAGAGGGTGCTGCTCATCTGCACTTATTTTTAAGTATGCACGAGCTCTCCAGATCTTGATCCTGTGTTCCAATGTCGGGAAGTCAAGGAGGTATCTCATTGCTACACAGCTGGTGTCTCTCGTGCAGCCCAAAATAATGCGCATGGCTTCGTTTTGTACCTTTTCAAGTCTTCTAATCTGTGTAGGGCTGACAGTGAGGATGGCCAGGGCATACTCGATGCGTGAAAGCACAAGTCCTTGGAACAGAAGTAATAGCAGTCTTTGCTCGATATTGGCAGTCGCCATGACTCTCATTGCTGCCAAACCTTTTCGAGCCTTCGTTATGACATAATCGACATGATCTCTGAAGGACAGGCTACGATCAAGTCTCACGCCAAGATATGTCATTGACTGGGTTCTACTCAGAATGCTCCCATCCATTCTTACTGCCGGCAGGTCTGTTTTCACAATATGGTTGTTTAGTGAGAACCATGTAACCGTTGCCTTTGCAGGGTTGACAAGGGCATCGGCATCAGCACACCATGAGGAAATTCGATCTAGTTCGCCCTGCATATAGTTGGCAACCGCCTGTCTATCTCGACCCTGTCGATACACGTAGAGTCCTACCCCTCCCATCCAACTGTTGTTCAGTGATCGGCACCGTATACACGTTGAATAGTACTGGTGACAGTGGTGAACCCTGCGGCAATCCTGGACATATCGTTATCGGCTCAGAAGACCAACTCCCGCATCTTAGCACCACCTTCCTTTGGAGTAGAACTGCAGCTATCCATCGTACAAGGTGAGGGTGCACTTTCAGTCTGAGGAGGGTTTGTGTCAAGTGCTCGAAAGATACTCTTTTTTTGCGTCCTCTAAGTCTATGGCGGCCGCACATGTCTCTTCTCTGACCTGAAATCCTTCGTAAACATCTTGAGCAAAGACAGCCGCATTCAGCCATGACTCTTTGTTGCGTCTGTATCCTCCAAGTGTGGGCGGGGTGCAGCCGAGCTGTTCCAAGTCCCAAGCAAGTCTGTGTGCTACAATTTTCTCCAGTAGCTTGCCAACAGTATTCTGCATCGTAATGATTCTGTAGCCGCTTATCTTGGAGTGGTCTTTGTTCGGTTGGACATTCGGTTGGACATAATGGACATTCAGTGTATCATGAAACAGTCACAGATTTATCAATTTGTTTCGCTAGAATCTTTCCCTGAAGTTACAATTTAGGTTTTTAAAGCATACAATTGTAAGCTTAATAAATAAATAAATAAATAAATAAAACAATAAATACTTAAATAAATAAATAAATGGGCCATTTCTACATGTGTAGTAGTCACACAACCATCTTCACCACCATAATCATCACCATTGTGTGCCTTGCCGATAAACATGGGCGGTCGTGGTTCCCATCTCATACGATCATCAGTCTTGGATCAGGCCGTCTTCTTGTCCCGACTGTGCCATGTGGCCAAGCCATCCAGGTATTTACCTCTTTGCTTTCCCCTTGTTCTTTTCTCATCAAACTTGCCAGTTGTCACTAAGTTTTCAAGTTTATTTGGCCTCATAACACATTTAAAAAAAAAGTCTTGACTGTCTGCGTCATATATCTCTAATCAATTTACGGTTTTCATGTGTTTCTTGAAAATCTGTCTCACTGGTTTTTTCTGTCCGTCCATGGCATTCTTTACATTTTCCCAGGAAACCACATTTCCACTGCCACTATATGTTTTTTTATAAGAAGAAACATGTTATTGCCCATGTTTCACACCCGGACAACACTATATGTTCTACAGTCAAAACTGACATTTACTGCCAATATAGTACCTTGCGGTGTATGGCAGAGGGGTCTTTGAGCCTGAGGAATTAAGGCCGCCTGGCTAGTGCAGTCACTGTGTAGGTTAGGATTTTCTTTTTGCCCCGACAGAAAAACATCCCACCCCTAACCGAGGATTCGAACCTGGGGCTCCCGAAGCAGAATCCGGCGTTCTAGCCACTCGGCCAGCTGCTCCTCTACATAGCACTTTAATACTATTTTTCTCGCCGCAAATAACTGACGTAAACTTCTGTCTTTATTACATACATACATACATCTATCTATCACACACCAGCAATGGAAAAGATGCCTTTCTCTTCCCTCTTGACCCCGTCTCCTGCCTGTCATCTACCAATGAAGTATAGGCCCTCAACCAACTCCCGCTTAGCCTTTTATAGACTTGTTCATGATTGGTTGGATTTTCCAGTTACAGTTTTCTAAGGGATGGGCTGGCCAACATCCTTGGTTGCCTCATACGACATGCATGGTAGGTTACAGTTTTATATTCTTTACGGCACGGGCCTTAATGCCTTAGCATTTTGTGTGATATTGACTGGCACAGGAACGGAGCATTATGGAGTGGCCTTTTGCCGTGAAGTTGGAACGCGACTGACTGACTGACTGACTGACTGACTGACTGACTGACTGACTGACTGACTGACTAACTAACTAACTAACTAACTAACTAGCTAGCTAGCTAGATAGCTAGCTAACTAACTAACTAACTGCTTGCCTGACTGACTGACTGACTAACTAACTGCCTGCCTGATTGACTGACTGACTAACATAATGCCTTAATTGATTCTGTGCCATGGGATGTTTAATCGTCTTAATCGATTTTCCATATCTGCCATGGGCTTATACTCGTATATCACCGAAATTTTGTCATTGCAAACTGTTGTCTCAGTTAAAATATCAATACAGTGGTTTTCCGTAAGCAACCTCATTTAATTGTATATATTATTAACAACTTTTAGGTCATAGCTGTGACACACCCCTACTTCCCATTTCCCGCCATCCATTTTTGTTTGGTCCAACACTACTTTTTGTTTAGCACTGAATCTCTTTATTGAAAAACAAAAAAACCATCTATTCACCTCTCTTAATATTCATGTATAGTCTAATATGTTTACAAAAGGACGCCATTTATGTATTTGTAACAGGCTTCAGGTAGACAGTTATTAGCATTTAAGTTCGTTCTGTTTTGTTTTCGCAAGCCAATATGAGGGGGAAAAGGGGTGGGGGAGCATAAGCGGTGATATACACCAACAGAGAAGAAGAAATTGTGACACCGTAACAAGCAACGGCAAACTACTGAAAGTACACATGCCAATATATCACAAACAGCGAAAAAATGCTGGGGTTGACTGCGACTTCATGAAAAGGATATGCAACTAACTTTTAAAAAAAAACTAGCACCATATACCTAATACGCGCCAAGACGTGTGCAAGAGGTCCTTTACTTTACTTCAAGTATAGAGTGTATGTGTAATTGTTTAATGACTGTGCAGTGTTTGAAAATATTGCCGGTCCAAGTTTTGTATTTACCTATTATGTTGCATGAACTTTACAGAGGGTGAATACAAAACTTGGACCGGCAATATTTTCAAACATTGCACAGTCATTAAAAATACACCCTGTATTTAGTTTTCATGAATTCGACCAGAAACAACTGCCGCACACAAGTTAAAGCAAGTATTTTGATAAAGGCCAGGGGGGGGGGGGGTTATTTCAGTGCACCGGGTTTTATCCCATATGGATCGGCCTATTTCCGCAGGGCGGCCTGCAGAAAGCGTCTCTCAAAGCACGAACCCCGTAGCTCCAGCGACGACTCCGCCAGGAGTCTCCGAGAAAATTGCACTCGTGAACCGAACGACGTGGCCCGGAATTAAACCCACAACCTTCGGAGCGCGAGACAGGCAGGGTAACTGCTTAGGAGACTTCCTATAAAGAAGAAGGTGAAGCACAGCATTTGTGATTGCGGATTATTCGCCCATGCTGAATCCAGAACTTGCACATCGGAAACTCGACACGTGATCAGTTTCGAATTAAAGAAAATCAATAACAAACGCCGCCCTTAAGATTAGGAGAGTGATGACGCAGAACGATAATGATGGTTATTGATGGTATCAGAATGATAACAGGGTGCCCAAGGCTAGATAACAACTAAAGCAAGTA